>OZ037994.1:44197391-44507391 GCA_964035705.1 Porites rus
ATTTAGGAAGCGGTGTTCGATGCAAGCGTGAATACCTGTTGTAAGCTCAAGCTTGTATTTTTAGAAAAGCGTCTTTAGTTTTCGTGTAGACAGTGGTTGTCTTTACGCTAGGCTGGTAAGTAAGACTTAAGAGCCGCTAAGCTTTGCTTAACCAAAAATGCGTGTGTGAAGGCCTAAGCAAAATCTCAAGTAACTAAAAACCGACTTAGCAAATGTGCAGTTTCCAAGCTTTGAGGAAGGCGAAGCATTTCAATCAATCTTAATTACGTTGCGTGGAAAAAACCTGAAGTAAAAAAGATAGGTTATTTGTGAGGCTTTCTTTTACTTGAAGAATTTAGAATTTACTTGTCTTGAAATATTTCTTAGCTTATTTAGGCTCTAGTGCAAAGACATACCAGTGTTTTGAAATGTAGCGTTTATATCAAACTGAAAGATTCCTGACTGCGTGCATTTTTTTGGTGCATGAGCCAGACAAGCCGTTATCTAGTCAATAGTCGTCGTGTACGAACTCACGAAAAGAACTCAGGAGATGCTGTTCGCCGATTGGGCACAATAATTCCGAGCGTAGCGACTTTATAATCTTGTCGCGCGCGAAGCGCGCGCTCAGTCTGCTAACCGCGCTTGGTCTTAGCCAGCTGCCAAATTCGAGGAGCAATAAATGAATCTTTCTCTGAATATATGCTTGGTAGCCGCCAATGATGTCATGGAGCATCTTGCGTTTCCAGGCAACATAGACTTTGCCGCCGATGACCAAGGCGCATTTCATGGGTCAGCACTCGTTAACATCCGTCGAAAGGCCCTCTTGTCTTCGGTCGGATTTCGTAAACGTATGACGTCACGCTCGCCTCGTGGTTCCCCCTGTGACTCATGTAAGCTTCGCTTCGATCGTCCACTCCCATTTGTCTGATGATCTGATGTTTGTTTCGAGGTCTTGTCTTGCTTCTTCGTTCATCCCTCGATTGATTAAACCAAGAAGATGCCACTGCATCTGTTTGGAAAGGATGTTTTAATGTTTCGCCTCGATCGAGCCTCTTGGCGCATCAAGAACGTCCTTTCAGCGAATGTTACTGAGTAACATCCCTTGAATGGTCCCGGATCGAATGGTATTCATGAAGAAATTACACGAACAAGTAAGTAAAACTCAAATGAACCGCTGCCCCATTTAACAACTTTTTCAAATATTGGCGGGAATATTAAAATATAGAGAATCATCCATGCGTGTAATGTAATGTCTGTCAATGTCGAATGCTTGCAGCAACAACATCAATTCAACAACAACAACTTTACTTGTACCCAGTTGTGCCCTACATTGATTTACATGATACAAAAAAAATAGATAATATATAGAGAGAGTACAGGCTGCCCATAATAACCACTGAGGGCTAAAAAGATAGGACAGCCTCACTTAGGTTATTTATAAATGATTATAGTAAAGGCTCAGGTACTGCACACCACACACAGCTACACAAAACATTCACACAAAAAAAAAACGAGTAAGAAAAGAAAGACAGCGAAAGAAAGCTAAGTATACCAGTATTAAACAACGGAAAGCCATTCTTGCCGCTAAGTTGTCCCCTCTACAAGGACTACATTAGGCAAGCAAAGGCTTTTGAGGCACAGGTGAGTAGTAGCTATATTATTATACAGTGTCGGATCCAGACCTTCAGATAAGGGGGGGAGGGGGGCACCCGGTCATACAGACCCTGAGATAAGGGGGGGGGAGCCCAGTCTCAAAAAAAATTTTTTTATCCCTTCGGGCGCGGCCTCAGTTTGGTCTAAAAATAAGAGGGGGCCTGGGCCTCCCAAGCTCCTCCCCTAGATCTGCCACCGTTATATACAAAGTGGGCCATTGACCCTAGCCCTACTCCAATTTCCCAAAATGTCATTTGCTTAGTTCGTTGGCACAAGTAAACCCTTTTGAGATCTTAACAGTGTCCGTAGAATCCGCAATCGAAAGTTAGGCGGGTATGTATAAGTAGGCAGTTGTTCAAACAAAGGCTAAAACAATCCTGCTTCATTGTGCTATTCTTGAGTCGTCGGAGGGTAGAAAACGTGCGCCCTGGATGCTACAACTGGTGTTCAATAAAATCTTAACATTTCCACTTGACCAATTTTGGGTTGAGAAACATGGCTGCGGTGGTGGTAGGGAAAGGGGGTGGGGGCAAGCACCCCCCCCCCTCCCCCCCGCTGTTAACATTAAAGCCAATTCCCTTTCAAGCAAACAGCTATGACTGTGGCTGAGTTTGTCTGCATGGTAAGCATATTTTGGATAGTATTGCCACAATTTGTAATAGCAATAACTATAATATTTTACAGTGAGACCTCTATTAAGCGGACCCCCAATTAAGCAGACACTAAGCCAGGTCCCGAAACAGGACGTTTGATATAGAGTAACCGTTAAATGTTTATCGTTAACAATCATTGTGCAATTTTTAAAACCTCTATTAAGCAGACACTTGGGAAGGTCCCGAAGGTGCCCGCTTAATAGAGGTTTCACTAGCCTGCGAGCGAAGCGTCTCCTCTCGCGTGCCTCTCGCGCGTGTACTTTTCACGATATCCCCCAAATGGAGAGCTTGCACGCAGGCTAAGGTTTCACTGTAATTGATATAATGATAATGTAATAGTAATGATTATAATTATTATAATCTACATTGTTAGACAATGAAATATTTTGAAACTTGCAGTATTCTGAGCATCACTCATTTTCTTAAACTACTGTTGTAAATGGTAGCATTAACATTAATGGTAGCATTTCTATGTTAAAAATCTGCATCAGGAGCCCATGATGGGCTCCTGATTGGCTCAATTTTTTTTTATTTGTTGTATTGTTACCTTTAAAGTAAAATATGGCAACCCTGTATTTAAATACAATTGACTGATTTAAAAATTAAGAATTTACATGGTTTTAACATTCGAATGAAGCTACAATGCTGATTATCAGGAGCCCATCAGGAGCTCCTGTGATTATTCATTCATCTAAACTTGATGGTATAGAGCGTTGTACAGTGAAATGCGCCAAGGTTCCCAATATGATTTACGAGATCCAGGATTTGGCTTTTCTAGATACGGGATTTTAATGATGAGCGGGATACGAGATTTGTTCGTTTAACAATGCTGGTTTAAGGGTATGTTGCGAAAATATTAGCGCGAATTGCTCGCCTTTTTTCCTACCCTATATAACACTTGCCTTTAATTTTGAGTGTACCAACCAATTTACTCCAGCCCTCGCCACAGCTGGTCCTAAGAAGATGCGGGAGCTTCAGAATCTGTTAGCTTATTTTCAAGGCATATGGGATCTGCCAGGACTACGCTGCTGCATCAAGGCAGGGAACCTTTTTTGTAGGAATGACGAGATTGAAGAATCCTTTCGGAGACCGTCGCTTAGATTTACTTCTGATATGTGATTAACTAAAAGAATTAAATGGTAAGATCTTTCACAAATTCCACGCCAGGGCGCAAAGAGGGTCTGAATGCGTACCTTCAGTTGATAACGCTAAACACTAAATTTTTTGGCTCAGAGCTGTAACATCAAACAGTTAAATTTTAGGCATTTTAACACTGACAGTAAAAAATTCACTGTAACAGTAATTTTTTCCTGAAAGATTAAACAAAAACAGCTCCAGAACGGCCAATATTATTTTGTTTAGTCGGCATAAACAATAAACCCATTAAGACTCAGCCCAAACACAACCAAGCATTGACCTCAAAAAAAAAATTAAAATGTTGTTAGTCATGATTCTGTTTCTGATGCTAACTTCTTTAAGAATTATGGAGTCAGAAGCTCATAGAGCAGACTGTCGTTTGCCTGCTCAGCTTTCCCGTTTCGTTTTAGCCAACTGTAGGCGAACCACCCTATCTTGTAGATCTGGAAGTTCAGAATGACAAGCACTAGCTCTTAAAGTGGAGCGACGTCTCAAACTGCTTGTAAATAGAGGTCTAGCTTTCATCGTGCGCAACAGTGCTGAATAGGCGGCCTTGAATGTTTTGTTTCGAAAAGCGAAAAGAAATGGGTTGAGGGCAGAATTAAGGTATCCAAACATCAAAACTAGAACATAAACTTCATGGGGGATTTTAGCTTGGCATGATTCACAGAGATTGGCACTGATGCTGATGGCAGAGTGAGGAACCCAGCAAAAGAAAAACACGGCTACAAAGATGGAGATAGTCTTGGCCGCTCGAATGTTCCTTAAATAGATTTTCTTTTCTTCAGTAGAACGCGTTTGTCGTGAACAGGCTTCCGTCGTACGCATTTGTCGTGAGATCTCCTTATCAAAAGTGCTGCTTTGAGACCTCGCTATGAGGTAAATCTTAACATAGATACCGCACGTTATCAGTAGTGGAATAATGAAATTTAGACAAGAGCTGAGAGTGGAATAAATTTCATGAAAAGGAAAGTAACAGATTCCCTCATAAACAAACTCGTCATATTTTCTCCAGCCCATGACGGGAATTAAAGCAAAAACCAAGCTGTAAAGCCAGATGACAGAAATAACAATTAAAGCTCTCTTTCGTGTCATAAATCGGAAGCGGCGAAATGGATTCAAGGGATCCTTAAGGCTCTTGTAACGATCCACGCTCACGGCCAAAAGGGTCAAAATGGACGTGGGTACAGTGATAAGGTAAACGGTAATCCACGCCTTGCACATCATTTCTCCATGCTTCCAAGCCCAGTTAAGGAAAAGGCCTTCTATGTCAAATGGTACCGCTAATGTTGCAGTAAAAAGATCTGAGAACGCCAAAGAGAAAAAGAACAAATTTGTTGGGCTGCTTCGGAGACTTTTGTTAGTGATTATTGCGTAACAAACTATGAGGTTTCCAAGGACTGCCACAGCGACAATTAAGATGTGACACGTCGCCACTGGATACACGAAGGAGGGAGGAAACCCGGGTACTGCGCCGGTCCCTGTAGTGGCTGGGTTGGGTTCAGAGCTGTTGTTCATGGTTAGATGACCGTTTCCTCGTCGCAAGTGATGATGGCAAGAGTTTTTCTTGTGACTGGTACTTGGAGTGTAAGTGGATTATAAATAACTTAAAGCGGTGTGTTGTGATTTATTTGAAAAACATGACGCCAAGTTGATGGGTGTCGGAAAGTTAACCGTACTTTGTATCCTCTGTTAATTAGTTTAATCTGCAGTACTTGAGATGCTGTTAGCGTTTCCTCAATTAAGCTGAAAGCGAGAAAATAGAACAATACGATAAGAGGCGGTATCCGTAAAGAAACGGTGTTTTCCTATACTATACGATTTATTTGAAAAACATGACGCCAAGTTGATGGGTGTCGGAAAGTTAACCGTACTTTGGATCCGCTGTTAATTAGTTTAATCTGCAGTACTTGAAATGCTGTTAGCGTTTCCTCAATTAAGCTGAAAGCGAGAAAATAGAACAATACTAGGGAAAAGCTCACCGACATAAGCTATTAAGGAATATTATTCTCGTATTGTCTAGCTGTTAGTCTTACACGCCTTTTTCAGATAATAAAAGTGTTGGTAGAAATTTGAAATAAAAGGTCTAGGGATGAATCCAAGGGTGTGATAACAAATTGGATAAAAATATTTTTTATTAACTCGGCTCGAAAAGAACTTGTGAAGTAAGTTACGCGCCACTCGGATCTACCAACAGCTATCGAGCTACCATTATATATTTTGATTCATTCTTTTCTAACAGCAAAAGTTTCAGTATTAAGATAAGATTGTCTTTATTGCAGAACTGACAGTTGTTGATAAACTCTCACTTCAAAGTAACTAAAAGTTCCTTATGATAGCAAGTATGGTATAAGTCAACGCATCAATGAACTAATTATTTAATTCGCCTAGAGCTGTATATATGAGGGTTTATATAAAAAATTAAAGGCTTTTAAAATCAGAAATTGAAGATGCGCTAGTTGAAGAAAAGAAAAAGAAAAACATAAAAACTTCAAATTACGAAGCATAACTGCTTTACAAAACAGCTGATTTTGTCTGGATAGAAAGTTTTGATATCTCTGCGCAAATGATCATCTTCGTCTACGCAATAGTTCTTGAGTGACTGACCTTTCGTGCATTGACAAACGCATTTATCTGAAAACGACTCTCTCCAAAACGTCTCGTTAACGGCGCCGGAATAAGTTGGAATGTTTTTAATTCACTGTATTTAATGACAATTGCCTGATTTTTAAGTTTCTCCGCCCGGGTGGGAATTCATGTCGTTTAGCTATTGAAGCTTATAACCCAAAAGGGTCGGTCATAGACAACGGTTTTAAAGTATTCGAATTAATAAGTGAAGGTGCTAGCTGGAAATATTTTTAATATAAAAGGCTAATGTAGTTTATAGATGATCTCCTGAGGGTTTTTGATATTGAATATTGACAAAATACGATTGCTTTATCTCTATACCGAAATCTCTGCGCATTTAACCCTAAAGTTGCTCTTAAAATGCAAAAAAATGTTATTTTAAAAAACAGTTAAAAAACTCGCCATTATCCCTCATTTATATGTAAAGGGATATTCAGGGGCACCCAACGAGAATATAGTTCAAAACCACAAAGCATTGTTGAACGTATTCTAGTATTTAAACGGTAGATATAGGCATATTTTTATCGGCTAAAAATTTTTCATCTGTTCGGATTTCCTAGTTGAAACTATAGTGATCCGAAAATTACAGGGATCAAGTTTAACTTTTCGAAAATTTCAGCCACAAAAAAAGGCTCCCGAAAATTCTAGTTGACCTTTTTAAGGTAAAAATCCGTTGAACATGGGCAATTATACCATTTTTTAAATGTTCGAAAATCCTAGGAGAGGAAGGCAAGCAAGAAATTTTACAACAAATGTTCCGAAAATTCAAGATCTCAAATCGTCTTCTGAACAGATATTTTCCGAAAATTGACGTTGGGTGCCCCTGGAAATTACAACCACTGTAACGAACAGGGCCTCAAAGTAAGTTAAATTTTGATGGGCTGTGCTAAAAACCTTCGACTTCAACCTAAGAAGTCGCCTTTGGTTAAGAAATTGCTTAGCAACGACTGAGAATAGTAGACACTCGGTTTTACTTTGAATGGCTACTACGATTTCACCTTGAATGTTGAATTATTTCGGGCTACTCTAGGTCAGTGATCTTCATCCAGGTGAAGACTCCCCACAGTGTGTAGTTTAGCATAAACAAATTAACAAATTGCTTGTCACTCTTTGATTTTATAACTTCACACAAGTGAGCTGACAGTAGCTCCCTAGCTTACAGGAGAGGTCTTTGCAAGGCTCGCTTAAACCCTTACGATAATTGTCTTCCACATTTTTTCACTTCATAATTCAGGGACTGGAAGCCACACAACTGATGCAGGCCTCAAGCTTATGAAGGCAAGTCGCGCGGGAATATATGTCTATGACCAAAACAAGACAAGACAAGATATTTATTAAATTCGACTCAGTTTTACATGACATAAAGGTTAAATTTACATAGGCAACTAAACACAGTTCAACTAAGGAATAAAAGAAAAATGTAACAACAAAATAGAGAGCGAGCTGGGATCATCCAAATAGCAAAGGCTAATCTGGTGGATGACCCGGTCTACATAAAGAACCTGGATCTTCTAATCGCACCCTCAACTTAAAATTCACTGCCTTCAAGTTGTCAAAATTTTATTTACCAATTTTTAGGTTTTTAAAACTTTCTTTTAATGTTGTAAGTAAGTTTAGCTTCCCTGGTTAGTTATTCCCGTCCTGCCATGAATTCAGTTTTTTTCCAAACCTGATTTAAATTGTTTGAATTACTGCATGCGTCACCGCTGATTTCAGTCTTGCATAATCATATACATCTTATGCTGTTCCTTATTTTTACACTGAGCATAAAAACAATTTGCGGTATTCTTTTTAAAAAAACTGAAGGAAGATAGGCGATACACACCAGTATTAAGGGTTTCTTCCATTCTACATTGGCAATTGCAAGTCAATAAGATATTCAGATAAATGCAAATAAATTATCTACTATATTCAATTAAAGTCATTACTTCTGAAGACAGTTATACAAGCTAGAGAGCTAGATATTTCTGTATATTAATCATACGCGACAGAGTTTTCACCTGTAATATGAAGTTAAATTTTTCAGATCTCCGTTCAGTTGCGAACAAACAAACAAAAAAACGAAACAATCTAACGGCAGCTTGAGTAGAAAGTGCGCGTTTCCGCTCGAGTCGTCCTTCGAGAAATAGCAAGTGGGACGAGAGACTAAACGAATAACTACCAGTAAGAAGGCGCCGCAGAAAATTGTTTGTGCGCAATTAAATATAGGCCTTAGTTGTCTCAACAAATTCTAATTAAAGAAAAGAAAAGAACCCTGTTGTTGAATTAGCTAAAAAACCTTTAAACACTAGAAATAAGAAAACTATTGGTTTCGAACCATCAGTGTATTGTTCCTTTCAAATGGGATTCGTACTTTCTACAATAACCTGGGAGTTAAACTTCGAGCATTGATGCTTACGTTTCTTCAACGTAAAGGAGCGCACTAACTTTCACATCATAAAATGTGACAGCACTACGCTAGTTTCAAGCGCTTTTCTAGGCAGGTGTCAACAAAGTTGATCGGCAGATAATAATAAAAAAAAAGGAATCATCTAGAAATCAAGCAAACCAAATCCACACAATACACATTTAAACATATAGCCTTGTAACTGTCACAGCTCAGCAAAGTAGGATCGCAAAGAAAAATGTGCATATTTGATCTCAAGCAGAAAAAAAATCGCTTTAATGAGAAGTTGACTGATCTCACTTACATAAGCTTACATCGCAGTGTTTGGATATTGCCTTCATCAAAACGGCATCATGTTTCTGATTTCCTTGTTGTAACTGATTCTATAAAGATGCATCAGAAATTGCTATGTACTGGAAGTTGCCTTAAGGTCCTTAAAGGGTTAATTAAATTAAAAAGGAAAAACACAACATTTGCGGTCCCCTCAGCATCGAATGCTAGTAGGTCGCGGATATTATTTGAATCTGTGGAAAAACCGTTTTTATTCAACTCTTAAAGATGTCCCCAGCCGCGAAAAATAACTGGGAACTAATCTTTAGACTGTTTAATGAGATCAAATTAATTCACCTCTCGCAGTCGGTCCATCAATATTTGTAGTCTGTAACCACATCCTTAAATGCAAAAGTGAACTGCAAAGTACGCCATGACGTAAAGCTTCGTATTTTCACCATCTTGCAAAAATGAAATTTCTTCATTTGCTGAAAAATTGTGCGTGCAAATTCTGTATTTGGTGCTGCGAAATGTTAATTCCTTTGCCCATATAATATTTTTGGGAGGGCACAGCGGAAGGAAAATCTGTGGCGGCCTTTTTGACAAACTTGGAGCTTTTAAATTAATTATATAAGTGTTTAGATCTTGTAATAAAACAAGATTCATCTCGAGAATTTGATTAAGCTTTGACACTGTTAACAAGTTGATGTGGCTTTGCAAAAACAGAACCTGAGAGTTTAAAGCCTATACAGTTCAACTGTCGGCACAATCTGAGTGAAGAAAGTTAACGCTCCCGGGGCAGCATTTGCATACAAATGAAAGTTTGAAGTGTTGGGCCTTCAGATCAAAGCTAAAAGTAATACTTTCCTCTGACCAGCCGGCTGGTGTCAACTTTTATTTTTTATTTTCTTTTTTGATTGACATTTTTTGTCGAGCTCCTCCTTCCTGTTTTTTTATTATTTCACTAAATGGAAGGTCATTGGAAAAACAGCGAATACCAATGTCAGAAATAAGTTGAGGCCGCAGAGATTTGAGATGTGAGATAAACAGGTTATATGCACTTTTAAATAACTTGGTAAGTGTGCCAAAAAAAAGGGAAATGCCTTTAATATTTCTTCTCGGAATGTAAAATTAATATATAAAGAACGATTGTTGTGCTCGCGGCGGGAAAATGTACTTATCGTTAATATCTTTTGACAATGAACAAATTTATAGCTAAAAAAGGTATCTTTATTGAATTATGACTTTGCCTTCGTCAATTGTTTACGAAATAAACGACATTGTCAAAGTAATGTTATTAAACGTCAGTTTAAAATTATATACAAATAATACGTCATTTACTAAGACTCAAAGCTGGAAAAGATAAAAGCAATTCTGTTTGGTCCAAACATAACAACATTTTTTCGTGTTCGAAAATATAACTTCAGTTTAAAAAAATTTAATTCTGAAATGGTACTTCCAACAAATTTGAGGAATTTCTTAGTACAGACATTATTACTTTTAAAGCATCATCGGTTTCAGTATTGTGAATTTTTATAACCCGAGCGTAGTATCATAATATGCACTTAAAGGTGATATTATACGGGACTATTCGCAACGACGATTTTTAGTACAACACAGCCCTGCAATGTTGGAACAATGTTTTAACCAAATGTCGCAACGATTTTGCAACGCTGTGTTACGCTAAAAATCGTCGTTGCGAATCGTCTCGTGTAACATCACCCTAAGACGGTATTAAAATTAGGGCAAGCCGCACTTGAGTATGTGGAGAAAGCGAACGTGGAAATAAAATACGCACTGAGAATTTCCTGGTTATCTACGACTTTTGCGTTGTGTTTGTATGGGTCTTTTTATGTGTTTTTGTGTTTTATATGATACGTTTTTTTTTTAACTTAGTACTCCACGACAGAGGAGTACACCGAACCTTTAATAAGTCATGCCCGCCGGACGGCCGTATAACTAGCTCGAAGTAGGGTCTGTTAGTCGCTCGCAATCATGAAAATATGCATTTTTCAAAAGAGTCGTATGTTTTGTAAATGTTTTTTAAAACATTTAAAAGAGTGATTTCGATAGAAACAATCAAGCTAGGATTATTGGCCCAGAGCACAATAACCCAGATAAAGTTTCAAAAACCCTTTTTCCCTTTCAGATTAGCCTGCTCTTTACCAAAACAACGTCTCCAGTCATCTCTACCCACGGTGTAATGTGAAAATGACACCGGTAAGGTAGTGAAGTGAAGACGGTGGAAGGCGATAACGCCCATGGTAAGAATTGCCAGTGATCACTGAGCTAGAGTGGCCTCAAGTAATTTCCGCAGGTCTATCTTTACAATTGATCTAGCACAGAGTACCCCCACACAACCCCTTCTTCTCCCAGTGCTAACATCTCTTTCTTTAGAGTCTTATCTATAATCTTGAGTCTCCCCTCGCCTTCTTAGTTTTCTTCGTTTTGGTCGTCAGTATGTTGTACTGGATAAAACACACTTACGTATTCCAGGATAGGGATACAATTTTCTTTTCGTATCTCCGTGTATCAAAGTGTGGATACCGGCATAAGAGAGAAAATAGATCACACTGGTAAATCTCTCTGAAACAGTCTGAGAGCTAAAAAATTGAATCCTTTCTGAAGTCAGAGAATGTTCGCCTTTGTAAAACTTGTTTGCATTACTAATACTCTACCATGATACAGTAGGCAGTATATGCTTAGCTGTATGAACACAGACATGCATAATACGGTGTCTATTGACAAAACCTCTTTGCCAACTCCACATCTAAACATTGTTTGCTTTTACAGTATGAGAAAGGCTTACCGAGCCCAGATTAGAAAAACATTTATACATACTGAAAATGCATCACTTGTATTTGGGGGCCACTGATTTCAAGTGCGCTCAAAGTTAGACTTTTAAATTTGCGAAATCTTAATAAGCATTCCCCGTCTAAATCATACCTAATTATGTAGCTTTATGTGACCGTTTATGAAGTCGAAAAGGCTTGTTTCAGGCAACGGAGAGAACGATACTACCTAGCCTGTTCCAGGCTCCAAGAAAGTAGATCGCGAAAACTGTTAAAACGGATGCAAAAAACGCACAGGGGCTGGGCAGAGAGAAGGCCTCGCCCTCTTTTCCAGATCACGCGCGATCTGTTTTCCCTTCACCTTGTTTTTGCGACGTCCCTAATATGGTTTACTGTCCGAGAGCCTGGCCAGGCTAAATGCTTGTAGATCGGCCTGTATACAAGTAACCATAACAAAAGAGATTTTACAAGGGTATACTTCATACTTCTTTCCTCCAATGCATTAGAAAAAGCAGAGAACAATAAATGACAGAAAAAGTCCTTGACCAACACTTATCAAAAAGGTACAGCGGTAAATAGAACTGAGAGAAAATAATATCAGTTCGAATATTTTATGTATTTAATTTGTATTTATACAGTAAGAAATCCAAATCCCTAGTTGCTGTAAATCGAAAAAGAAAACCTCCCAAAAAATAACAGATGTGAAGTAATGCTGGCGTACAGGTAGGAAAAAAAACTTCGCGTCTACAACTGACAAAAACACCTTGCTTGCGGGTAGCCTATTCCAGGTGCCAGTCAGATAGTTAGGAGAGGCCCGAAGAAAAGAAAGTGAGAAAAAATAGAAGGGGGGGATTTAGGGAGAGCGCCTAGGGAATCTTGCCCTCTCTCTCCTCCCCCCCGCCACCCCTCCCTCTTTTACATTTCTTTTTTCTTTTTTTTTTTACTTCGCCCCGCTGGAACAGGCTCGTTTTGCAGATTAGCAGGACTATAACTAAGCGATATGCTGACAAATGTGTAAACTGTAAATGGAAGAAAACTTATAAAAATGTGTGGGTTAAAATTTTTAGAAACTTATACAGCACACGTTTATTATTGTAACCAGTCACATTTCGAGGACAAACATACCCGGATCAGGAAAAAAGTGCGTAAAATATCAATCGTTTTGCAATAGAAACCCTATAAGATCAGTTGCATCTCTGCTCGAAAGGTCATTTAAAAGAACTGCCCTTTTCAATCAGTTTGACACATACAGTGTACTTCCTTTGTGAAATTCCTTTTGTCATGAATGGCCCAAACGTGAACGCCTGGAACAAGCTACACGAAGTCTGCCCATACAAAAATGCTATGCGTCTTTTTCAGTTGCTTGAGCGTCAGAGCCATATTCGAAAGAAATTTTCGAGGCCTTATACTTTTTTAAGGGTAGGATCTCAAATCGAATAGCAGAAAGGCGAAAGCGTTTGAGAATTGAAGAATTTTATCACACTTGGAAGAAGTGCGTTTAAAGTTAAAGTAGAGTAGAAAAACTATTCGGAACAAGTTATAACAGTGCTGATCAAAATACGTTTTTGAATTTTCTGGTTTTTAAATAATTTAAAACGTCGAACTCTCTTGGGGCTTTCAGGACTGGCTATAAACAATTCATCTAAAAGGCGGCTATCTACTCGGCTCTTATGTAAAGCAAGCTCGCTCTGGTCTAAGGGCCTATTTACATGGAGGTGGGGGACCCCACGGTAGGTGAGGTAACTCGCTTAGGTGGGGTAACCCGCCTGTCCATATATTCTCTCTTTTAATTTGATCACATAGACAGGTGGGGTGACCCGCCAAGACGGGTAGCCCGGTCTGCCAGACCGGGTAACCCTCTCAGCCGGGGTCAAATTTTGCCATGTAAACGTTTCAAGGTGTGGTAACTCGCCTAGCCAGGGTCGGATTAGTGATACATCAAATTCGCGAAAAATCACTTTGGCGGTGGCTTTGCATCATTATTAAAGGTAACAATAGAAAGCCACAGCGCTTAAGGTTGCAGCAAGAGCAGCAAGTGCGTGTAGAAGAGCATTAATCGCCAAAACACGTGGTTTGCCAGCATTTTTCTTGTTTACGTGCTTAGCGACCACTCAATAATCTTGAGAAAGTGCACCCCGGGATGGCGGGGTTGTAAGATTGCATGTAAAGGAGGGTTATTTTTTTACCCCACCTAAGCTTGTTACCTCACATACCTAGGGTCCCCCACCTCCATGTAAACAGGGCCTAAGTAAGTTTGTTTTTTGTAATAATGTTTATGTATTATAGTAGTTTTAGATTCGTATTAGAAATATTGCTTTTAAGTCCTGATGAGTTGACCGTTTTTAATTAAAGTTATTCATTCTTTCATTTATAAACTGTAGTTGAAAAGATGCACAAATTATTGCAATTTTTTACGGCAGAGGTGCACTGTAAAAACTCCATATAAATACATTTTCAGCGACGATAATTTGAGCTTGTAAACCAGAGGTGATATCAAAAGCCTGTCTCGGCGTGCCGGGGCTAACAAACCCGATAAGTGCTTTGTGTTCATAGCGGTACATGAAGATTACAAAAGTCGCAATAGAATTATTAAAAACTCTTTCGCTTAAAATCACCGCTACAGGAACCCCTAAAACTTGTCTTTTAAATTACCTTTATTAATTCAGCAAAAGTCACGCGAAATTATAAGTCTTTGTAAAAAGGCCTTATAAGAGCCAATTAACTTTGGCTGGCCAAGCAGGGACTACTTTTTCTCGATATGAATTGGCTTACAAGAAGCAGTTGTAATGGGTCTGTTCTGATCTTAAAACAGAAAGAGGTTATGGATTTTTGAACACAGCAGTGCTGAAAATAGTTATTGAATTCATTTGCTGAAAGTAGGGGCCAAAGAAACTGAAATTATTCTATTTGTTTTTATTTACTTATTTTATTGTTGTTGTTTTTGTTCTTTATTCATTACTTTACTTCAATATGAACATAGTATTACCACTCAGCCATTGCCCTGTGGGATACGTCAATATGACGTTAAATAACTTTTCATGATGGCGTAGATATTCTCACGTTATAATCCAGCCTGTGATCCTATAACCAGTTGAATTGTTCTAAACGGATGAACAAGATGTCGGGCCGACTCCTGACCTCAAGAGTTTTTAATATAATTTCTTCAGAGTTCAACGCTTGTGCGAATCTATTATAATAATGTAAATAATAGCTAAAAACATGGCAAGAACAGCAAGAAGACAACTCGAAGGGCGATATCTGCTATTTGGAGAATATTTACGGGGCTGAACAACCCTAAACGTGCATTATTATTCATTTAAAATATTTCCCGATTCTGATTGGCTAAAAGCACACGTTTAATTCACCATAACCAGTTACTGATGACCAAATTTGGAAGAATTTTGTGTTTACCGAGGAAATGACGTCAAAAATGCAGCCTTCTACAGGTTAATGAACCATTAACCGAGAAGACCTGGGGACGAGGTAGAGTTGTTTTGCTTGTGAAAACAAAAATGGCCCACATTTCGCTTGTTGCAAGAGTAAGAACTACAGCTGGAACTAGGCGAAGTAATAGTTAAAAACATAGCAAAAACGGCAAGAAGACAACTCGGAGGGCGACATCTGGTATTTGGAGAATATTTGCAGAATGGGACAAACCTAAACGTACACTATGGAAGATGAACTGAACATTGATGGATCGATGGAGGTAAGCATGTCTTAGCTATGTTTTTAAACTAGGAATTATTTTGAATGAATAATAAAACAGTTATTGAATTCGGCTTTCGTATCATATGAAGAATTATGGAGATCTTGGAGGGTGTTATCCGCCTCCGCATACGGCCTACACGGATAACACCCTCCTCGATCTCCATAATTCTTCATAAGATACTTAGCCTCATTCATTAACTGTAAACTGGTTAACTATCGAAGATGAACTTAACATCGATGGAGGTAAGCATGTTTTAGCTACGTTTTTAAATTAGGAATTATTTTGAATGAATAATAAAACAATTATTGAATTCGGTTTTCGTATCATATAAAGAGTTATGGAGATCTTGGAGGGTGTTATCCGCAAACCCTCCTCGATCTCCATAATTCTTCATAAGATACTCAGCCTCATTCATTAATTAAGCTTTTCACTTATCCCCTATCCCCAAAACTATTATTTTTGTCAATTACCCTTGTCCCTTGAAATATTTCTCCACTGAATATCCCTCATCCCTAAAAACTCTAACAGGCTCTCGCTTTGAAAGTGATACAACAAAATTTATCATATGTAAAGGAACACAAGTAAGACATGGGTCAAAAGCTATTTTCGTTAAAAAGAGGGGGGTGGACTGTATATTCGCCCCGGGTTGGGTACTAACAAAGGTAAATACGCAGATAATCCGCCCAGACCCTTTTAAATGTCATTTTTGACACAAAAGGTAACCCTTTCGTAAATCTTTGTATTGACAAATGGTACCTCTTTTACCTCTTTTACAAACATAGTTTAGAACTTTGCATACCTTTTGACTACTGTAAATGAACTGTCTTGAAAATATAAATAAATCAAAAACTAACAGAACGATTACTCGACGTTTTCACTGCCATAAAATGAATTTATTAGCCCTTTTGGGAAATGACAGATTTCCCTACTCTTCACATACTTCATGATCAACAAGCGAAATCCCTACCCTTCATTTACCTGAAGCCTGAAAATTGGGTGCATCTTTCGAGCGGAGCCTCCCCGTATAGGCCATTCTTGGGAATACCCCACAAGATATCTGTAAGTGTTTACAGTGAAGTTGTTAATTGAATAACACATCAACATTGAAGAAATAAAGAAATGAATTGGTCCCTGGTTGCATCTAGTCACGTTACTACCTGTGACAACGAACTCCTCATTGGTTCATGGAGCATGAGAAAACTTTTCACTGGGGGCAATAAAGCAAGGTCTGGAGCAATGCTCTTTCAGGCAACTTTGAAATGAATACTGAGGCATGCAATTAATGCTAAAGAAATGTTAATCAGTCAACGTTTACTGAAAAAAGTAAGTATTTTTTAGAGGTAACGGTCATGAAAACTATTGATGCATCAATTATGTTATCATTTTAATTTAGGATGTCTGATTTCCTTCTAAAACATCGTTTTCAGTCAATTGCCATTTTCAAAGTTAATTATGGCATAGAAACGACGATACTTGCTCAAGGAACCCAGTTTAAACGAAGCCTGGCTCGGTCACTTGCCCCAGTCTTGATATATTTTATAAATGACCTCAGATTCCGGTCTTTAATTCGTCCGACGATGAATGAGGAGCATTCCTAGGCCACTCAAGCGTTCCTCATTCATTGTAGACGGTTCAACAATTTGAGACGTCTCAAAGCAGGAATAGAGCGTTCGCAAGAACACTTCCCACGGGTTTAGTAAGAAGAATAGTACGGATCTTGTGAATGGCTGGAAATGTCTGAATAGGCTGAAGGCTGAATTTCCCGCAGTTGCAGGACGTTCTTCAAAGGGAATATTTTCATAGTTCTTTTTCCACTTTTTCATCTCAACTGACAAATAGGTGGATTCCTGAATAGTGGGGAACTTCTTGTAATAATTGATAATTTCACGTTGATTACGGATTCCAATGCTCACTGCCATAGACAGTCTGTCTATTTTAGCTTGACATGATTTACAAAGATTGGCAGTGATGCTGATGGAAGAGTGAGGAACCCAGCAAAAGAAAAACACCGCTACAAAGATGGAGATAGTCTTGGCCGCTCGGACGTTTCTTAAATAAACTCTCTTTTCTTTACTAGAACGCAGTGTTTGCGAATAGGCTTCCGTAGAAAGCATTTGTCGTGAGATCTCTTTATCAAAAGCGTTGCTTTGAGAGCGGGCTATGACGTAAATCTTAATGTAAATACCACATGTGATTAGTGATGGGATGACAAAATTTAAACAAGAACTGAGAGTAGAGTAAATCTCTGTGAAAGGAAAGTAGCAGATTCCCTCGTAGACAAACTCGTCAAATGCTCTCCAGCCCATGACTGGAAGTAACGCCAAAACCAAACTGTAAAGCCAGATGACAGAAATGACGATTAAAGCTTTCTTTCGTGTCATGAATCGGAAGCGGCGAAATCGATTCAAGGGATCTTCAAGACTCTTGTAACGATCCACGCTCAAGGCCAAGAGGGTCAAAATGGACGTGGGTACAGTGATAAGGTAAACGGTAATCCACGCCTCGCACATCATTTCTCCATGCTTCCAAGCCCAGTTAAGGAAAAGGCCTTCTATGTCAAATGGCACTGCTAATGTTACAGTAAGAAGATCCGAGAACGCCAACGAGAAAATGAACAAATTTGTTGGGCTGCTTCGGAGACTTTTGTTAGCGATTATTGCGTAACAAACTATGAGGTTTCCGAGGGCTGCCACTGTGACAATTAAGATGTGACACGTCGCCACTGGATACATGAAGGAGGGAGGAAAGGCCGGTACTTTGTCCGTCCCTGTAGTGGCTGGGTTGGGTTCAGAACTGTTGTTCATGGAAAGCTATACGTTTCCACGTCATGTTATATATCTTAAAGATGTGCTACTGGTGAGAGTTCTCTGCCGAGACTGGTCCTTCAGTGTAAGTGGGCGTCCTTTTTTATCGTAACATTTGTGCAGTGATTTATTTGACAAACATGGCGCCAAGTTGATGGTGTCAGGAAGTTTACCGTGCTTTGGCTCCTCAGTTAATTAGTTTAAGCTGCAGTAAATGAGATGCTCTTAACCCCGATTGCGGAGCTGAAAGCGAGAAAGAAATAGAACTGAATATTGATAAAACTGAGCGCAATGCGGAAATAAACGATTTTTTAAAATGTCTCCTTCGTATCTAATTTCTCCTCACCATTTAGGTTGTATTATAGATACGGCAGTTATATATTTGGTCTTGTTCCTCCCTTTTTATACGTTAAAGTTTTAAGATGTATTTTATCTATGACTTTTAGCTACATCCTGAACAAGCTGCCTCTTAATAAAAAGAATCGAACAGATAATAAAATTTCTCATTAATTTTAAAAACTTAGAGTTTATTAGTAGGTTGAGTATGATCGTCCAGGTGAAGGTAGTCCTGAGTAGGAATTATGCTGCTGACAGTGACTGACGTTTCGACAACCTGTGCGGTAGACATCTTCAGAGTCAAAGTAAGTTGTATCACATCAGTTGATCGTATTTAACTCTGGTTGTTGATCTGATTGGTCAACTAAGTCGCGATGTTATTGGTTGTCTTTCAGTTAAGCTGTCATGTTATTGGCTATGAAGACTCGTTATTTTTATTGGTGTGTTTCGATCCGTCTATTGTCACAGTTAAACAGTCGTTTATTGTTAGTCAAAGTGTCAGTTGTCCAGTCGTTCTCGCGTAGTTAGTTTTGCTTGATTCCGTCAATAAGTCGTTTGTACGGTGCCGGTAACTGTTGACTTCTGTGGCGTTTGTTCTAAGTTAGTAAACCAGCTTCCTAAAGTGAGTCGTTGATAGTAGTCTGTAGAATACGTAATACATATCGCAGAATCCCAGTCGATTTGATGTTTCGTCTGAACACAATCATACTCAACCTACTTATGAAATGACCGCTGGGTTCAAACCTTTAACACTTTGAGTTAACTTATCCTTAATTGAATATATGCCTCAAACACTCTTACAGTATTACGCTTGACCTAGATCTCAAAATTGCTTTTATTTTTGTCATAGAACATACACTGAGTGGAATTAATCTACTGGATTTAACTATTTAGCCTCGTTCTGGTACTGTGCACTTACTGTGATTAGAAATTAAGTAAGTGCGTTGAAGTATTCTTATAGGCCTTGTGTCAAACCAGTGGCTCAAAAAACATGGCAAATTGCTTTTTTGGTACTCGAGTTTTCTGATTCAAGGTTTAAGGGGTGCCAAAGTAAAATAAAAGAAACTAAGCTTCAATGACCGCAACTGGGAAGAAAATACTTAGGTTTTGGAATTATGTCTTTTTGAGAGCCAGTGAAATAGCCGGCCCAAAATTGCTGCAGCTTCATTATTTTCGGACAAAAGATCGAAAAGGAAAGCCTTCCAAACCTTAGCCAATGCAAGTACCAGTTGTGCGACCAGAAAAATGAGGGAACTAGAAAACATGTACTACATGTTTAAAACTCGCTATTCAAGGAGACTGTTAATGTCCATTCAGGATTCAGGTAGCAAACATACTTTGAGCAGTGGTTTTGCCAATGGAGAAACTTTATTTTAAGCCTGTTTAAAAATTGATCTTACGCTGACGGTATTAATACTCATAATCACGAAGGCGGCTATTTCTACCCATCATCTTCCAGTAGGCTTCATAGACAATTTACTTACCTCAAATTTTATTCGCCACTAGTGTGATCTGACCAAGAGCGTTCCCATTCAGTTCTTAACTGTATAAAACAAAATTGTCCGAATATCTAGGACTGTGAGAATGTTTTTATGTTTTGTTCGATGACGCAAATATCCACGACAGTTTAAACGCAAAGATAGAATAAATAGGTAAGTGAGTAATTAGAAATTGAAATTGAGACACAGAAAGACTAGCGGCGCTAGTTTATCGCGTATTAATAAAAAAATATTTGATCAAAAACAACAGGTATCGCATCGTTTTTAGCATGACCATCGACTGCCCTTTTAAAAAGTCACGATATCTTTTTGTAGTTATTACGGTCTTGTCTTAATGAACATGAATTACAACGCAAAGTGGCAACTACAGTTTATTTCAAAGAATGTAGTTCATTACCGTGTTTACTGCTGAAAGTGCGCTGTCCTCGAATAAGCGCCAAACCCTCCCAGCAACAGCGCTTGGTGGCTTCATAGTTCAGTTTGATACTTGTCAATGAGCTTTTGTTGACGACGCCTATTCGAGTACGTATTGTAGCTTCATAACTGATGTGTAACAGTCAACTTAATGATGACAAAGAATATATATATATATATATATAGTTATTTGATTGTAATCTTATTCTTTCTGTGGATGGCCCGAAAACTTAAATTTAAAAAACACCTACTCATTAGCAGTCTATTAGACCACTGAGGATTGTTTAATCCTTCGGACACAAAGGCAAAATACGAATCACGAGTTCCAACGAAAGCTGAGGCTACAACTCACTAGGTTATCCAATCAAATTCATATTGTAAGAGACAAATCCCTGGAGGGGATTTTGCCAGAGGAAGCGCTGGCACATTTTTCCACGCCACGATTTTAAATATATTAGGCGTCGTTGATATGCCATTGGAAGAACGCCCTTCTCTCGTCCATCAAGGCTTTTCAGTGAGAAAATTCTCTTTCGTGAACAACCATTTAAATGTGGAGAAGACCTGATGCAAAAATGAATGAATAATTATGCGATTATTTTAGAGTAACAAGTAATAGCTAGCTACTTTAAGTAAGCCCCTTGGCCAATAATGAAAAGTTCCCCGACAGTTAACTTGACCTAATGCTGTCCCTTGCTTCCTAATTTTACGCCCTTTGCCTATGCTATAGCATCCGCTGCAAACTCCTCTCTGTGGGAAACCAAAGGTTCCAAAAATCATTGTCTTTTGTTTGGAAAAATTGACAATCTAACTAACGATAAGCGAATTTTCATGACTTACGTCTTGTGTGCTGTTATCAGCTGTCCCTTATCTTCTGTCTTTCATGTGTCTATTTTACTTCTTATTTGTTTTTTTTCTTCTTTGATTGCTATCTTACGTGGGTACAGGTAGCTACGCCCCCGAGAATTACTTGTAATGATAAAATTAACAAGAAAAGGAAAAAATGCTATTTGATGGAAGAGCTTTGAATAGATTTATTGAGAATTAACCAAATTGCCTTAACTCCAAATATTCTAAATCTATTTATTTCGTCAATTTCTTTTTTTACCCACGTATAATCAAAAAGTAAAGAACAACATAGAAGTACACATTCATAGTCAATATCTTAATATAAAGACTAAATGATGATGACCTGATTGACGGAGATTCTCTGCAGTGATTTAACAGAGAAAGAAAACTGGACTTAGACTGATATACACTTGATGGCCCAGATGAATCATGAATTTATTGCAAGAAAGGTAAGCGGTTACTCGTATTTAGTGAAGCGGCTTTCCGGTGAAAATTTCTACAATGAAAGAAAAGAGGATGCGAAATAAACATTGGTTAACAAAGGACTACAATCTCTAAAGCAAAACACAAACTGTTCCAAAAGTCAGTCAAGTCTTCGACAGCTGGGAATAAATTTGAATTTAGAAGGTATATACAAAAATAAACTTCACGCCTGCTCAGAATGACCCAAAAAGATGATACAAACAAAGGTTAGACATGGGTCTTCTTAATAATAAAGTTATAAGCGTTCTAAACAAGGAATAAGGGATGATGAATATTAGGGACCCTGATACAGAGGATGAAGTAGAGAAGGAATTACTTCCTCCAAATCCAAATATGCCAACTGATGACGATCCTTTTGGTCTAAAAAAGTAGTACGAGAAATAACAATCTTTATCAAAAGCGACTCGAATATTTACGCTTGTTTTCAACTAGTTTCTTTCCTGAAAGCAAGTTTAAAAAGTTCATTAAGCACACCAGGGTATAAAAAATGAAGACAACTCTCTTTTTTCAAATTATAGACCTGTGTCTTTCCTGTCTTGTTTTTTAAAAGTACTTAAAGAAAATTAATGCATAAAAGATTAACGGATCAAATTCCATATTTTTTATGACAAAAAATATAATTATATATACTTAGAAAAATAAAACTTTTGACGTAGATGATCAAATTTTAACCGAAAACGAAGTTAATAGGAAATATACTGAGGGATTTCCTAGACGTATCGAGAGCCTATGAACCATTGATCACTCCATTTCAATATTAATATTAGATAAGAATAATCACACTAAAATGGCTTGAAAATTTACAACTATTAATTGAATATCATAGCAAAATTCAAGAAAAACCGATTTAAAAAAAAATAGGCGTACCTCATGGATCGGTTTTGAGCCCAATCCTTCTTTTTTTCTATTGAATGTAAATGAAAAATATTGTCGATTTTTCTTTTCACTGATCGATTAAACCACGGATATATAAATCTTGACAACTGGTATAAAGCAACCTGACACTTTTGCCCACTTAGTCATTGAGAACTCTGTATTATTCAGTCAATTCATTCTCACATATGTAAGTTATGGAAATAAATAATTTGAGAAATACATAACTTGGTTATTCATCTTGAGCTAGTCATATCCACGGGAGATGAACATCGCTTGAAGGTAAAGGTCGGAATTTCAAAGACGCACACGTAAGATCTGGCAAGGTAGACACCTTGCGGTCCCGCCTATCGTTTGAGTTAAACTTGTTAAAGTTAAACTTCGCTGAGCAGATTTGAATAAGTAGCCCAAAAAACAAAGGGAATGAGTAGAAAGCAGAAAGCTTCTGTCTTCTGGACCCAGTTCCTGAAAGGCCGAGCGCTAAAAAGCGCTAAAAATTTTACTCCATTTGTGTATTTCCTTCCTATTGTATTGCTTAGAGTACCATTTTGTGCTATCATTACCTTATCTCGGAGTAAAGGTACAATAGCGTTTTGTCAGGTCGAGACTGAGTTCCATGTCTTTAGACAGGAAAACCTTGTTTAAAATTTGGCTTAATTCTGGGTTAAACTTAACCATCTCTAGAGGAACCGGGCCATGGAATCAATGCCCAGCATGAGTAGGCTGATGAAAATAATATACGTTGAATAGGGAAGCCAGCGAAAAAAAAAGAAATCTCCAATAAACATGATAATAGTCTTAGCTTGCTTTCATATTTCCTAAATAAGCCTCATTTTTTTCTATGAAGGGGAGCCAGCTAACTCTGTTCTTTTACGCTTAAAAACTGTGCCATGAATAGCGATATTGAGAGGTGGTATATAAACAGAAGAGATGAACTCGACATCCACATACCAATAAGTATTTTGTTATATAACAGTTAGTGGTGTACCGAGGCGTAGCAAATCGATAAATGCGCTATCCTGCCAGTGATGATATCACTTGTATCGACACATGTGTGATATCATTTTCGTCTAATCAGTTCACAGTATTTTAGCGCGCTGTCAAGCACTTGTGGTTGTCGTCGTTTGGTCTTTTCGGAATTTCTGCTTTGGTCTTTTTGTGAGTCGAAGTTAGATTTTAAGTTTATTGTAAAATAGAGACAAGCAGGTTTGTCGAGATCACAGATAAGGAACTGATTGAATTCGTAGAAGATAGAGAAAATCCTAATACAAAAAGGAAGACCACGTGCGAAGTCTAGTTATTCAGAAGAATTTCATTCAAACATCAGACTCTGACTGGCTTGGTTCAACAACTCTTCATGAGCTTTCACCACAAGTTCTGAACGACCGCCTGTCGAAATTCATCTTTGATTAACTTTAGAAAAAAAGATGGCTCCGACTAAGAACTCCCAAGTTTGAGAGGATTACTTTCAAGCATCCAGAGATATCTGAATACAGAGAACTACAGCTTCACATTTACTGACGTTGTGTGTTTAAAACTACTGACAATGGTTACCCTTAAAGCAAAACAACCAGTGGACTGGGAAACAAGCCCAGGACATCAGATAGCCTAAAAGACGAGGAAGTTGAAAAACTCTATGCTTCCAAATGCCATCGATGCCATTGAAATCATTATAAACACTTTTTTCCCAAACTCAACCTTTACATTTCGGCCAAGCAAACGAAATAGAGTAGTTGTTGTATTGCGAGGATTTTGCTAATATAGTAATAAAAAGGAAATTACATGGTCGCGGGGAGATAAAAAATTTCTCTTCTCATGTTGAAAATATTTCAACACTTGAGGAGAAATTCCCTATCTCAGCGCAGCACAGTAATTTTCTTTTTATTATGTAAAATCCTCGCACTGCAGTACAACAAAGGTCAAACAAATATTTTATTTCGTCGGGTGTTTGCTTGGGTCTAACATCTCCCCAGCGTCAGTTTGCCGCCGCTGCGAAGGCCGAAATGTGAAGGTCGAAGTTGGCCAAAACGAGACGAGTATTTTACCTGATATCCAGAGAGCGAAAGCTGGGCATAAAACTCTTTTGAATATATGATGTTAAATGCTTCTTTTTAGCTTTCAAGTTTATTAATAAAATAATGATAAGCATTGGAATAATATTAATGGAGTGGGAAGAGTTTTCTTAGGGGAACGAAAAGCCATGCTCATATTCAGAGAAGTTAAATGAAAAAGTGGGTAATAATGAATATAAAAGGAAAAGTGCATTACTACACTGTATTCACTTTGCATGAAAATTGAAATTCATTTTCATATCAATAGCTTTCTACCAGGAGCCATAATCGGGATAGGAGACCGTAAGCGCGCGGTCCACGCAGTTCCATCTAAATAGCTAAATAAGCTATTTTAAGAACAAACTGTGCCACCCTCAATGTCACAAACTTCGGCCCGGTTCTCATGTGGAATTTTAAGAGATGGGTGATCGTTTTGCGACTTGATTTGAGTGCTTTCTGAACTTTCCAAGTGCTTCATTTCTTGATAGACAATGCATGCACAGAGGAAGAATGAGCCAATGTTATTAAACCAGTATTAGATAATTATGTTTATCGCAATAACCTCGCGAAGCTGTAATGGGCCAGCAGTAAGAATAAAGTTAAGCAAGCCATGGGGAAAATTTTTTGGTTAAAAACAAAAACAAAAACAAAAAATATATACAGCAAAGAAAAAACAGCTTAGTCAAGGGTCGAACCTATTCCATTTGCACGGAAGGACGCCGTCTCCTAGACCACTGCGCCACACTGACAAGAATAAAGTTAGGTGTGAAATTATTATTCAAAGTATTATTTTCAAGAAATTCTGCCAACAGACACTGTTTGAAGCTGGTGGAGCTGTATTTATCATGAATTCAAAGATATATTTGAGGGAAATTCGTTATAATTATTTGTTGTTGTCGCTGTTAACTTTCCGCCCTCCTTTTCCCCCCAAGTTTTTTTTTTGTTTGTCTCATCCGAACGGGACGGTTCATCGCACGACATCTCCGACATATCTTCGTCGCTGGATTTGTCAAAAACACTCTCACTACAGTGTTTACCACATTCACAGTCGGCAAATTAAGTCTTGACAAAAAGGTTCTTCTCAGGGTCTTGCCTGAAATTCAGAGCCGCAGGCAATAATGACAGAAATGGAATTTATTCATCTCTTACGGAGGTAATTTCCGACGCCATTTTGTTTCTTCATCCTTTGCGCGGCGTCCTCGTAAAAAGTGCGCGCGCGGGCCCCCTAGATGGCACAGTTACAGCTTGTGCTAAAAATAGCACATTTGGCTAATTCGATGAACTCAACCCCATTACTGTTTATGTTCGTACTTTTGTAACCGCCATCTTTGTTATGACGGAGGAAGATTAGGGAGAGTAAAAATACCCGCTCCTTTTGACTCGCCCCATTTTCTCACCTCTTTTCGAGTTTCAACATGCGCTTTCGCGAGCAAAATATTCGCATGCCCGAAGAAAACGCCTGCACTGCAGGCTAGTTTAGGGGTCCTACCCCGATTATGGCTTTTGCTTTGTACTAACCCTGGCTTTGAAACAGGGGTTTGAGCAATTCGCAAATGGCCCTATTTGGAAGACGTTTGCGATTTTCGATAAAATGATGTTTATTGTACAGGCTATCCCCGGGAGAATGGACAGCAACCGAGAGGCCACTGGGGACGAGGTTGCGTTAGCTCAGCGGTTTTTGTAGAGCTGGAGAATATTGCAGAAAATTTCACACGTTTTGTAAAGAGGAAATAGCCGAACTTCTGCCTAAAAACAGGAAGAACAGTAAAAATACAAGTCAAGGGATGACAGCTGCTACTAAACTTCTGTTTGTATCCTGAATTTGCGGAGGAACATACAAACTGAGACGGGAATTTAACATCAATCGAGGCAAGCGTGTTTTAAAGTACAAATCGTTTTGAATGGATAATTAAAACAATCATTGGATTCGTCTTTCGTATGATGTGAAGAATTATGCAGATCTCGGAGATTGTTATCCACCTCGGACTTCGTTTTCGGAGGATAGCGCCCTCCTCAATCAGATCATACTCAGCCGTCATCCAATAATTGCTAATTGGCCTGTGGTGACGATGGACATATCGATGCCGGAACATTGTGCAATTATACTTTTATTTATCTCTATATAATGGCTCAAATTTTTAATTTGTTGTATTGTTACCTTTAAAGTTAAATATGGCAACCCTGTATTTAAATACAATTGATTGATTTAAATATTAAGAATTTACGTGGTTTTAACATTCGAATGAAGCTACGATGCCGATTATTCATTCATCTAAACTTGATGGTATAGAGCGTCGTACAGTGAAATGCGCCAAGGTTTCCAATAGGATTTACGGGATCCAGGATTTGGCTTTTCTAGATACGGGATTTTAATGATGAGCGGGATACGAGATTTGGTCGTTTAACGATGCTGGTTTAGGGTATGTAGCGAAAATATTAGCACAAATTGCTCGCCTTTTTTCCCACCCTATACAACACTTGCCTTTAATTTTGAGTGTACCAACCAATTTACTCCAGCCCTCGCCACAGCTGGTCCTAAGAAGATGAGGGAGCTTCAGAATCTGTTAGCTTATTTTCAGTGCATATGGGATCTGCCAGGACTACGCTGCTGCATCAAGGCAGGGAACCTTCTTTGTAGGAATGACGAGATTGAAGAATCCTTTTGGAGACCGTCGCTTAGATTTACCTCTGAGATGTGATTAACTAAAAGAATTCAATGGTAAGATCTTTCACACATTCCACGCCAGGGCGCAAAGAGGGTCTGAATGCAGGTACGTTCAGTTGATAACGCTAGACACTAAATTTTTTGGCTCAGAGCACTAACAGTAAAAAAATTCACTGTAAAAGAAATTTTTTTCCAGAAAGATTAAACAAAAACGGCTCCAGAATGGCCAACGTTATTTGGCTTAGTCGGCATAAACAATAAACCCATTCAGACCCACCCCAAAGACAACCAAGCATTGACCTCAAAAAAATGAAAATTTCGTTAGTCATGATTCTGTTTCCGATGCTAACGTCTTTAAGAATTATGGAGTCAGAAGCTCATAGAGCAGACTGTCTTTTGTCTGCTCAGCTTTCTCGTTTCGTTTTAGCCAACTGTAGGCGAACCACGCTATCTTGTAGATCTGGAAGTTCAGAATGCAAAGTACTAGCTGTTAAAGTGGAGCGACGTCTCAAACTGCTTGTAAATAGAGGTCTAGCTTTCATCGTGCGCAGCAGAGCTGAATAGGCCGCCTTGAACCTTTTGTTTCGAAAAGCGAAAAGAAATGGGTTGAGGGCAGAATTAAGGTATCCAAACATCAAAACTAGGACACGAACTTCATTTGGGATTTTAGCTCGGCATGATTGACAGAGATTGGCAGTGATGCTGATGAAGGAGTGAGGAACCCAGCAAAAGAAAAACACCGCTACAAAGATGGAGATAGTCTTGGCCGCTCGAATGTTCCTTAAATAGATTTTCTTTTCTTCAGTTGAACGCGTTTGTCGTGAACAGGCTTCCGTCGTACGCATTTGTAGTGAAATCTCTTTATCAAAAGTGCTGCTTTGAGACCTCGCTATGAGGTAAATCTTAACGTAGATACCACACGTTACCAGCAATGGACTGATGAAATTTAGGCAAGAGCTGAGAGTGGAATAAATTTCAGTGAAAGGAAAGTAGCAGATTCCCTCATAAACAAACTCGTCAAATGCTCTCCAGCCCATGACGGGAATTAAAGCAAAAATCAAGCTGTAAAGCCAGATGACAGAAATAACAATTAAAGCTCTCTTTCGTGTCATAAATCGGAAGCGGCGAAATCGATTCAAGGGATCTTTAAGGCTCTTGTAACGATCCACGCTCACGGCCAAAAGGGTCAAAATGGACGTGGGTACAGTGATAAGGTAAATGGTAATCCACGCCTCGCACATTATTTCTCCATGCTTCCAAGCCCAGTTAAGGAAAAGGCCTTCTATGTCAAATGGTACTGCTAATGTTGCAGTAAAAAGATCTGAGAACGCCAACGAGAAAATGAACAAATTTGTTGGGCTGCTTCGGAGACTTTTGTTAGTGATTATTGCGTAACAAACTATGAGGTTTCCAAGGACTGCCACAGCGACAATTAAGATGTGACACGTCGCCACTGGATACATGAAGGAGGGAGGAAACCCGGGTACTGCGTCGGTCCCTGTAGTGGCTGGGTTGGGTTCAGAGCTGTTGTTCATGGTTTATAGATGACCGTTTCCACGTCGCAAGTGATGATGGCAAGATTTCTTCTTATGACTGGTACTTGAAGTGTAGTTGGATTATAAATAACTTAAAGCGGTGTGCTGTGATTTATTTGACAAACATGACGCCAAGTTGATAGGTGTCGGAAAGTTAACCGTACCTTGGATCCTCGGTTAATTAGTTTAATCTGCAATACTTGACATGCTGTTAGCGTTTCCTCAATTAAGCTGAAAGCGAGAAAATATAATAATATCGATAAGAGGCGGTATCCGTAAAGAAAGGGTGTTTTCCTATACTATTTCGGTATAGCCACTGGGCACGATTTGAACTAGGGAAAAGCTCCCCCACATAAGCTATTGAAGAATATTATTCTCGTATTGTCTAGCTGTTAGTCTCACACGCCGTTTTCAGATAATAAAAGTGTTGGTAGATATTTGAAATAAAAGGTCTAGGGATGAATCCGAGGATTAGATAAAAATATTTTTTATTAACTCGGCTCGAAAAGAACTTGTGAAGTAAGTTACGCGCCACTCGGATCTACCAACAGCTATCGAGCTACCATTATATATTTTGATTCATTCTTTTCTAACAGCAAAAGTTTCAGTATTAAGATAAGATTGTCTTTATTGCAGAACTGACAGTTGTTGATAAACTCTCACCTCAAAGTAACTAAAAGTTCCTTGTGATAGCAAGTATGGTATAAGTCAACGCATCAGTGAACTAATTATTTAATTCGCCTAGAGCTGTATATATGAGGGTTTATATAAAAAATTAAAGGCTTTTAAAATCAGAAATTGAAGATGCGGTAGTTGAAGAAAAGAAAAACAAAAACATAAAAACTTCAAATTACGAAGCATAACTGCTTTACAAAACAGCTGATTTTGTCTGGATAGAAAGTTTTGATATCTCTGCGCAAATGATCATCTTCTTCTACGCGATAGTTCTTGAGTGATTGACCTTTCGTGCATTGACAAACGCATTTATCTGAAAATGACTCTCTTCGAAGCCAAAACGTCTCGTTAACGATACCGGAATAAGTTGGAATGTTTTTAATTCACTGTATTTAATGACAATTGACTGATTTTTAAGTTTCTCCGCCCTGGTGGGAATTCATGTCCTTTAGCTATTGAAGCTTATAAACGGTCGGTTATAGGCAAGGGTTTCAAAATATTCGAATTAATAAATGAAGGTGCTAGCTGGAAATATTTTTAATATAAAAGGCTAATGTAGTTTATAGATGATCTCCTGAGGGTTTTTGATATTGAATATTGACAAAATACGATTGCTTTATCTCTATACCGAAATCTCTGCGCATTTAAATCTAAAGCTGCTCTTAAAATGCAAAAAAATGTTATTTTGAAAAACAGTTACAAAACTCGCCATTATCCCTAATTTATATGTAAAGGGATATTCAGGGGCACCCATCGAAAATATAGTTCATAACCACATAGCATTGTTGAACGTACTCTAGTATTTAAACGGTAGATATAGGCATGCTTTTATCCCCTAAAAATTTTTCATCTGTTCGGATTTCCTAGCTGAAAGTCTAGTGATCCGAAAATTATAAGGATCAAAACTTACCTTTTCGAAAATTTCAAACAAAACTAAGGCTTCCGAAAATTCTAGGAGACCTTTTTAAGGCAAAAATCCGTTGAAAATGGGCAATTATACCATTTTTTATATGTTCGAAAATCCTAGGAGAGGCAGGCAAGCAAGAAAGTCTACAACAAATGTTCCGAAAATTCTAGATCTCAAATCGTCTTCTGAACAGATGTTTTCCGAAAATTGACGTTGGATGCCCCTGGATATTACAACCACTGTAACGAACAGGGCCTCAAACTAAGATAAATTTTGATGGGCTGCGCTAAAAACCTTCGACTTCAACCTAAGAAGGTCGCCTTTGGTTGAGAAATTGCTCAGCAGCTACTGAGAATAGTAGAAATTCGGTTATACTTTGAACGGTTAAAAAGAAGTCGTTGTCTAGGTCAGTGATCTTCACTCAGGTGAAGACTCCCCACAGTGTGTAGTTTAGCATTAAAAAAATGAACAAGTTGCTTGTCACCCTTTGATTTTATAACTTCACACAAGTGAGCTGACAGCAGCTCCCTAGCTTGCAGGAGAGGTGTTTGCAAGGCTCCCTTACATCGGCAACTAAACACAGTTCAACTAGGGAATAAAAGAAAAATGTTGCAACAAAATAGAGAGCGAGCTGGGATCATCCAAATAGCAAAGGCTAAACTGGTGCATGACCCGGTCTACATAAAGAACCTGGATCTTCTAATCGCACCCTCAACTCAAAATTCACTGCCTTCCAGTTGTCAAAATTTTATTTACCAATTTTTAGGTTATTAAAACTTCCTTTTATTATTGTAAGTAAGTTTAGCTTCCCTGGTTAGTTATTCCCGTCCTGCCATGAATTCAGTTTTTTTCCAAACCTGATTTAAATTGTTTGAATTACTGCATGCGTCACCGCTGATTTCAGTCTTGCATAATCATATACATCTTATGCTGCTCCTTACTTTTACACTGCGATAAAAACAATTTGCGGTATTCCTTTTTAAAAAAACTGAAGGAAGATAGGCGATACACACCAGTATTAAGGGTTTCTTCCATTCTACATTGGCAATTGCAAGTCAATAAGATATTCAGATAAATGCAAATAAATTATCTACTATATTCAATTAAAGTCATTACTTCTGAAGGCAGTTATACAAGCTAGAGAGCTAGATATTTCTGTATATTAATCATACGCGACAGAGTTTTCACCTGTAATATGAAGTTAAATTTTCTTAGATCTTCGTTCAGTTGCGAACAAACAAACAAGAAAACGAAACAATCTAACGGCAGCTTGAGTAGAAAGTGTGCGTTTCCGCTCGAGTCGTCCTTCGAGAAATAGCAAGTGGGACCAGAGACTAAGAGATTAACTACCAGTAGGAAGGCGCCGCAGAAAATTGTTTGTGCGCAATTAAATATAGGCCTTAGTTGTCTTAAATTCTAATTAAAGAAAAGAAAAGAACCCTGTTGTTCAATTAGCTAAAAAACCTTTAAACACTAGAAATAAGAAAACTATTGGTTTCAAACCATCAGTATATTGTTCCTTTCAAATGGGTTGCGTACGTTCTACAATAACCTGGGAGTCAAACTTCGAGCATTGATGCTTACGTTTCTTCAACGTATACGAGCGCACTAACTTTCACATCATAAAATGTAACAGCACTACGCTAGTTTCAAGCGCTTTTCTAGGCAGGTGTCAACAAAGTTGATCGGCAGATAATAATAATAAAAAGGAATCATCTAGAAATCAAGCAAACCAAATCCACACAATACACTTTTAAACATATAGCCTTGTAACTGTCACAGCTCAGCGAAGTAGGATCGCAAAGAAAAATGTGCATATTTGATCTCAAGCAAAAAAAAAATCGCTTTAATGAGAAGTTGACTGATCTCACTTACATAAACTTACATGGCAGTGTTTGGATATTGCCTTCATCAAAAACGGCATCATGTTTCTGATTTCCTTGTTGTAACTGATTCTATAAAGATGCATCATAAATTGCTATGTACTGGAAGTTGCCTTAAGGTCCTTAAAGGGTTAATTAAATTAAAAGGAAAAACACAACATTTGCGGTCCCCTCAGCATCGAATACTAATAGGTCGCGGATATTATTTGAATCTGTGGAAAAACCGTTTTTATTCAACTCTTAAAGATGTCCCCAGCCGCGAAAAATAACTGGGATTTAATCTTTAGACTGTTTAATGAGATCAAATTAATTCACCTCTCACAGTCGGTCCATCAATATTTGTAGTCTGTAACTACATCCTTAAATGCAAAAGTGAACTGCAAAGTACGCCATGACGTAAAGCTTCGTATTTTCACCATCTTGCAAAAATGAAATTTCATTTGCTGAAAAATTGTGCGTGCAAATTCTGTATTTGGTGCTGCGAAATGTTAATTCCTTTGCCCATATAATATTTTTGGGAGGGCACAGCGGAAGGAAAATCTGTGGCGGCCTTTTTGACAAACTTGGAGCTTTTAAATTAATTATATAAGTGTTTAGATCTTGTAATAAAACAAGATTTATCTCGAGAATTTGATTAAGATTTGACACTGTTAACAAGTTGATGTGGCTTTGCAAAAACAGAACCTGTGAGTTTAAAGCCTATAAAGTTCAACTGTCGGCACAATCTGAGTGAAGAAAGTTAACGCTCCCGGGGCAGCATTTGCATACAAATGAAAGTTTGAAGTGTTGGGCCTTCAGATCAAAGCTAAAAGTAATACTTTCCTCTGAACAGCCGGCTGGTGTCAACTTTTATTTTTCTTTCTTTTTTGATTGACATTTTTTGTCGAGCTCTGTTTTTTTTTTTCCTGTTTTTTTATTATTTCACTAAATGGAAGGTCATTGGAAAAACAGCGAATACCAATGTCAGAAATAAGTTGAGGCCGCAGAGATTTGAGATGTGAGATATACAGGTTATATGCACTTTTAAATAACTTGGTACGGCCAAAAAAAGGGAAATGCTTTTAATATTTCTTCTCAGAATGTAAAATTAATATATAAAGAATGATTGTTGTGCTCGCGGCGGGAAAATGTACTTATCGTTAATATCTTTTGACAATGAACAAATTTATAGCTAAAAAAGGTATCTTTATTGAATTATGACTTTGCCTTCGTCAATTGTTTACGAAATAAACGACATTGTCAAAGCAATGCTATTAAACGTCATTTAAAATTATATACAAATAATAAATCATTTACTGACACTCAAAGCTGGAAAAAGATAAAAGCAATTCTGTTTGGTCCAAACATAACAACATTTTTTCGTGTTCGAAAATATAGCTTCAGTTTAAAAAATTTTAATTCTGAAATAGTACTTCCAACAAATTTGAGGAATTTCTTAGTACAGACATTATTACTTTTAAAGCATCATCGGTTTCAGTATTGTGAATTTTTATAACCCGAGCGTAGTATCATAATATGCACCTAAAGGGTGATGTTACACGGAACGATTCGCAACGACGATTTTTAGTAAAACACAGCGCTGCAATGTTGGAACAATGTTGTAACCAAACGAAACAATGTCGCAACGATTTTGCAACGCTGTGTTACGCTAAAAATCGTCGTTGCGAATCGTCTCGTGTAACATCACCCTAAGACGATGTTAAAATTAGGGCAAGCCGCACTTGAGTATGCGGAGAAAGCGAACCTGGAAATAAAATGCGCACTGAGAATTTCCTGGTTGTCTACGACTTTTGCGTTGTGTTTGCATGGGTCTTTTTATGTGTTTTTGTGTTTTATATGATTTTTTTTAAATTCAGTACTCCACGACAGTGGAGTACACCGAACCTTTAATAAGTCATGCCCGCCGGACGGCCGTATAACTAGCTCGAAATAGGGTCTGTTGATCGCTCGCAATCATGAAAATATGCATTTTTCAAAAGAGTTGTATGTTTTGTAAATGTTTTTTAAAACATTTAAAAGAGTGATTTCGATAGAAGCAATATTGGCCCAGAGCACAATAACCCAGATAAAGTTTCAAAAACCCTTTTTCCCTTTCAGGTTAGCCTGCTCTTTACCACAACAACGTCTCCAGTCATCTCTAAAAACTACCCATAGTGGAATGTGAAAATGACACCAGTAAGGTAGTGAAGTGAAGACGGTGGAAGGCGATATCGTCCATGATAAGAATTGCCAGTGATCACTAAGCTAGAGTGGCCTCAAGTAATTTTCGCAGGTCTAGCTTTACAATTGATCTAGCACAGAGTACCCCCACACAACCCCTTCTTCTCCTAGTGCTAACATCTCTTTCTTTAGAGTCTCATCTATAATCTTGAGAACCCCCCTCGTCTTCTTAGTTTTCTTCGTTTTGGTCGTCAGTATGTTGTACTAGATAAAACACACTTACGTATTCCAGGATAGGGATGCAATTTTCTTTTCGTATCTCCGTGTATCAGAGTGTGGATACCGGCATAAGTGAGAAAATAGATCACACTGGTAAATCTCTCTGAAACAGTCTGAGAGCTAAAAAATTGAATCCTTTCTGAAATCAGAGGATGTTCGCCTCTATAAAACTTGTTTGCATTACTAATACTCTACAATGATACAGTAGGCAGTGTATGCTTAGCTGTATGAACGCAGACATAATACGGTGTCTATTGACAAAACCTCTTTGCCAACTCCACACCTAAACATTGTTTGCTTTTACAGTATGAGAAAGGCTTACCGAGCCCAGATTAGAAAAACATTTATATATACTGAAAATGCATTTGAGGGCCACTGATTTCAAGTGAGCTCAAAGTTAGACTTTTAAATTTGCGAAATTTTAATTCCCCGTCTAAATCATAACTAATTATGTAGCTTTATGTGACCGTTTATGAAGTCGAAAAGGCTTGTTTCAGACAACGGAGAGAACGAGACTACCTAGCCTGTTCCAGGCTCCAAGAAAGTAGATCGCGAAAACTGTTAAAACGGATGCGAAAAACGCACAGGGGCTGGGCAGAGAGAAGGCCTCGCCCTCTTTTCCAGATCACGCACGATCTCTTTTCCCTTGACCTTGTTTTTGCGACGTCCCTAATATGGTTTACTGTCCGAGAGCCTGGCCAGGCTAAATGCTTGTAGATTGGCCTGTATACAAGTAACCATAACAAAAGAGATTTTACAAGGGTATATTTCATACTTCGTTCCTCCAGTGCGTTAGAAGAAGCAGAGAACAATAAATGACAGAAAAAGTCCTTGACCAACACTTATCAAAAAGGTACAGCGGTAAAAGAACTGAGAGAAAATAATATTCGTTCGAATATTTTATGTATTTAATTTGTATTTATACAGTAAGAAATCCAAATCGCTAGTAGCTATAAATCGAAAAAGAAAATCTCCCAAAAAATTACAGATGTGAAGTAATGTTGGTGTACAGGTAGGAAAAAAAACTTCGCGTCCACAACTGAGAAAAACACCTTGTTTGCGGGAAGCCTATTCCAGGTGCCAGTCAGATAGTTAGGAGAGGCCAGAAGAAAAGAAAGTGAGAAAAAATAGAAGGGGGGGATTTAGGGAGAGCGCCTAGGGAATCTTGCCGTCCTCTCTCTCCTCCCCCCCTCCCACCACCCCTCCCTCTTTTATATTTCTTTTTTCTTTTTTTTTTTTTACTTCGCCCCGCTGGAACAGGCTCGTTTTGCAGATTAGCAGGACTATAACCAAGCGATATGCTGACAAATGTGTAAAGTGTAAATGGAAGAAAAATTATAAAAATGTGTGGGTTAAAATTTTTAGAAACTTATACAGCACACGTTTATTATTGTAACCAGTTACATTTCGAGGACAAACATACTCGGATCAGGAAAAAAGTGCGTAAAATATTAATCGTTTTGCAATTAAAATCCTATAAGATCAGTCGCATCTCTGCTAGAAAGGTCATTTAAAAGAACTGCCCTTTTCAATCAGTTTGACACATACAGTGTACTTCCTTTGTGAAATTCCTTTTGTCATAGTAATGGCCCAAACGTGAAGCCTATAGGGCCGGATCGAGTCGAACAATTCCTTCCTAGTTCAAACTTTCCGAAATTCAACTCAGTCCAAAATATAGGGACGCATAACCTTGAATCTCTACTCAGATATGTAAGCTATGGGATTTAGTTTGACACTTCAATTTAAGTCGTTGATATCTGTAAAATGAAGATCACCTAGATTTTCTTATCTTGGTCCACTAGTTAGTCGCACCAGTAGCCCTTTGGCTCACGACGGCTGACTAACAAATCTTTAGCTATATCATGTGCGGTGACTGAACATTTCACTTATTCACTGATGTGGGACAGGTATAACAATCAGCACTCTGGACAATGAGACCGTTTTCAAAAGCTCCGGGAGAAAAGAAGCTACTATATAACGGGTAAATCTCAAATCTCGGTAGTCATTTAAATTGCCAGGAGCTCGTAAATTGTTATTTTGCGGTAATAAATAAAGAAAAGATCACAACGGAAATATGGAACGTTAAAAATGTGAGCCGGATTTTTAAAAGTATTAATTTTCTGTTCTTGTTTCTCAATATCTCTGGCATTCGGGCTTTCTGCCGAAGTTTACGCACAATCGATTGAGAGCTGATGAGATTTGCAATTTCCATTTTCTTCATCCGTAACAACTTATGAGATGAGTGAATACACACATGAAAATTGACGCATAACAGTAGAAATAAATTATACTTGTGCAAAGAACGACTGCCTTTTATTAAAAGACGAATAGATAATACTGGACATAAGCACTGTAACTTAGATCAGTAAAATTAGCGGCAAAAGGGCTTAAAATCATTAGACGGCCGAAAGAATTATAACAATCACTGAAATGCTCTTGTTGTATCACAGCTAAGGCCATGGTGCGGAACTTCCAGAAAAACAAAAAAAAACATACTTACGTTATGATTTACTTTGAAACTGAAGACGTCCTGAAGCAAGTATTTGAAGCAGTATTTTAGCAGCATTGGCAATAGCTCTTCTCTTTATACGGATATAAATAAACACTTTAAAATCAACTTTATCTGCGTTATTCTAATGCATATTAGACTAGAAAAAGTTCCTGTCGCAAGGGCCTGCTCGACGATTATACGTCATTGTTTAGTTGGGAAAGGAAAGTTATCAATGTGTCTAAGAAAAGGCGGTTTTCTTCATAATTTTTCGTTTGTCAAATATCAAATTTAATTAGCGAATTAGACTATACCAAAATAAAACTTAAGTTGGTAAAATCCGCCGCAATATTCAATAAGGATAGCGACTTGATGAAAGTGTTATTGTGCTTAACGCTTCGCTTCCGATGAAAATAAACAGTTCAGGAAAATAAATTTTATGCATAAACATCAACGAAGACCTTTTTTAGGGAAAGGACCTGTTTTAGATATACCATACGAGATTTACACGTTTTTTTTTTCCGGAAAGTATCTTGGTCAATAGACTGACTGTGTAAAATATAAGCGAAATGTATATAAATTCACTCCAAATATACCTTTTGTGGGTCGGTATATTTTGCTTTTTAATCTTGCAAATTGAAGGGATCAATAAAAAAAAGTTCTAGGACAAACTTTGAAACACTACTCAGCTTCATAAGTAACTTTGAAATTGTAATAACTTGATCATTTCATTTCCTGTAATGAAGTAAACAAAAACACTTGCTGAGTTGAACAAAAATACATGAATATTACGATACGTATATTGCGATCTGTGGTAACAAAATAAATTATTGAGGTTACAATGGTTTTGAATACTAAGACGGCGAAAAACAGTTGTTTATTTACAAGTATTTTCACTGAAAAAAACGAAAGGGGATCTAAATAAATGAATAAAAATTACTTTTTTAATTTAAAAATTTGTGTTTGTCCCGCAAAGCTGTTTGACTCCACGTTTCGTGCAACGCAATTCACCCCCTGGGTGATAATTCGATAACTTGAGGTGATCGCGCAAGGAGTCAAAAAGGCAAGAGGTTGTTATCAATTCACGTTGGTTTATTCCTTTTTAAACCTGATCTTGAAAAAAAAAACACTTTTGCTTGTTCCAAACAAATTAAACTTGGCAAAGTGATACAAAAATCTACGTCATGAACTCTTTCTCGGGGAAAAAAAAAAATCAGAAAAAAGAAGCGCTGTATTCACTCTTAGAGTGCAAAAAGTTTAAACCAAGTTTACGCTAAAAAAAATTAAAGCTGGCCGCTGATGTACAATTTCGGTGATTTGAGAGTTCGGTCACAAAAACGCCGAAAGGTTCATACCGTACACAAGCGTACAGAAGCAAGGTGTTGGCACCATATGTTGTTTAGTAATCAAAAATGTGTTTCGGGAACGTATTAACTAAACATTTATTACAGTCGCGTCAGCAATGAACTAATCAGCTATGCTTCACTTGAACTGTTTGCACTAAACTAAAAAATCTATCGGAATAGAACTGAGAGGAAATATGGAGCTCTTTAATGTCAAGAAAAAAAAAACTAAAAAATCTCATTCCAAGCCACAATTTAGGATACAAAGTAAAAACGACTGATAAGCTATGTTTAAAGATCTTGTTTTAACTCGAAGTCAGATGTAGAAGGCACACGTGTAACAACTGGACCCAAGTGTAATAAAGGTCCCATCTGTAATAACATTTCGAACCCAAGCGTAATAAAGGTCCTATCTGTAATAACATTTGGACCCAAGTGTAATAAAGGTCTCATCTGTTATGACCTTTGGTCCTAGCTGAGATTTCATGACTGTCAGTACTTGTACTGAAAAGGAGTACCTTTAATTTGACATTGTTTTCTTATAAATTAGTTAGAAAGCATATGCCGCTGCTAAATAGAAATTTCCTTAAATCGATGATCGAACGAATAAAGATAACATAAAAATTTTAACATTATAACAACAAAAATCACTCTGGTAAGGACTTAGTAAAGCAGTACTGAGCACAAATTGTCTTTGGTTAATAATTCTAAGTGGCAATGGCCTTATTTTTCAATGGTCAGTACCGTTTAGCAAATACTTTTCTGGCCAAACTACTAGGTGTAAAATTGAGTTTGACAGTGACGTGAAAGCCATGAAAGATAAAATTTAATGGCAGGGGTTGGTCTCCGCATGGTCACGTGATTTTACACTTTTAACTTCTTATCGACCATAATTTGTTGTTGGTATATTACCGGTCTGAGTATAAAGGTAACTTTTACAAATACAGTCTTTATTACACTTGGGTCCAAATTTTATTACAGATAGGACCCTTATTACGATTGGGTTCAACTGATGTTATTACAGATGGGACTTTTATTATGCTTGGGTCCAAATGTTATTACAGATGGGACCTTTATTACACTCGGGTCCAGTTATTACACTTGTGCCTTCTATCAGTTCTCTTAAGACAATAATTAAAAATAGTTACAATATGGACGGTATACAGAAGAAGAAGTCGCAGAGTGTTTGGGTTTTTTGGCCAACGTAACATATTCTCAAAGCCATATCCAACTGACGAATTCGAACAACCACGGGCCTTAAACACAGCAATACAATGACACCACAGTACACTAGGCAACGCAGGTTTTACAATTTTTTCGTTAGCAACATTGCATTTTATAGTTAACGTCCCAGCGAAGCTGTTTCTCCGATTTTTTTATTGATCCTTGTTTTATAAGCCAACATACAAGTATTTCATTAGCTGAGTGTAAACTGGCAGTTTGCCTTAACAAACGAACTAAGATAAGAATGCATAAAAATGCTAAACACGCCTAACACACGGAGCAGGCGATTGGGATAAACTGCAAATCTTTAAGCAGCAACTGAATTATTCGGCTTGCTAACATCGTTGCCGCGATCTCTTGCATTCGTAAGGTAACAAGCTGACGTCTCAAAAGTTGGTATTTTAATCCTCTAAGGCGGCTAACACTTTAGACGCACATTCTCCAACCTGTTAAAGAAAACGTAAAATAACAAATACTCTTCATGCAATTTTTTGGAATGGTCAGCAGCCAGAGATGTAACTACCTGGCTCTCACTACTCACTGGATTTATCTCAGACATTGTTTAACCCACTGGAAAGCGATCTATGCGCGGCCAACGGCGTCTGGACAAAGCGAACCCAAAGAAAAGCAAAAAAAGGCCCGCAAATAGTCTATCGTTCTACCCTTTCCAACCGGTTGCCGGGCGCTCCGTTAAGTTCAGGATGGCAATCAACACACTGTACATGTACCATACACGCAATTTCCTTTCCTCGTTTCAGGCTCCGCATTTGGCTAAATATACAGGTACGTGTAAGAAGATATCATTTGCAATATTACCTTAGGAGGATCCGTAATACTAGTGAGAGATTTCAATGAACTTTGAATTCCTAATGATTGAGCTAAAGACAGGGCATCTGAATCTCCCCAGATCTGCAAATAAAATCATTTTAATTAGTTATTACTAAACAATGCTGAAGTGCTGATTTAATGAATTGCATTTGCTTTTCCATTGCAAGACAAATAAAAGCTTATAACATATACACTGCCCAAGGGCAAACCCATACAAAGCTCCAATGGTCGTGAGTTCGATTCTTGTCGATTTGCTAGCCTGCGTAGCAGTCCTTTCCGTTTCCTTTAGGCTACATGAGACGGTCACCATGATTGGTCCGACCTTGTTGAAACGATGGCGTGAAGCAATTCAACCTGTCCAGACTTATACCATCAAATGTCTATCATTGCGCACATACCACCTATTGATATTCCAGCCCTAGCCGCAGGATTTAAAATGTTAGTGGCATGAACCTAGTTCAATGGGCTAAGCTTCCACGAGACTCCTATAGCTCAGTGGTAACGCATCTGGACAAATAACCAGAACATCATAGGATCAACTACTACTGGTCGCCGCATGTAGGCCGCAGGGCTGTCACCAAGGGACCGGGGGCCGGGGATTTCCCCTGGCTACCATGAGCATGACCCCCGTCTACCGGTACGTTCTTATAGTTTTATACTTTTTTTTCGCATGTTGTACTGACTGACAAAACAGCATTCTCAAACTAGTAAATTTACTTGCCATTGGCAAGTGCTTATCAGGTGAAATTAGGTCTAAATATCTTTTAGATTGCAACAACCAGAAACCGCTAAGACTTCAATCAAGCACAATCAGTGCAGCTTGAAGCTTCACTAGTCACAGTTTACAAACACTTACCAAAGTCCCGACCGCAACTAGAGATCTGAATCTAGCTTCATTATCTGTATCACTTTCCAAGATCTGCAAAATATCATTATCATAATTATATCAGTCTTTTTCAATTGATAACGATGATGCTCAGAACAATAATGGACAACAAACTGTACTGCACTTACGCCCGCTAGAGTTGACAGACATTGTGTTTTAGCTTCAAAGTCGGGATGTTTTCGAAGAAGGACAGAGAAACTGAAAAAAATAACAAACAAACAAACAAAGGTGCTAAGAAAATCAATGCTGGCTTAACTAAACGTTTCTGCATGATTGATTGTCGATGACTCCTTTCAGAAACAAGGCCGTAATACCAGGCAGAATTAAAAAGGCAAAAATTCAGTAGATATTTCACATTCGTCCCTTAGTCGGTTTTTATATTGACGGCAACAAGCATTCAAAGCGCCAATTTCCATGTCTCAGTAAATTCATGTCATTGCTGGAACTTACTTTAGAAGAACAGTACATAAGGATATTCTTATGTTCTTGTTTGAGCATTTACACCAAGGTATTAAGTGTTCCACTATCTATAGAAACAGAAAAAAGCGAACGAGATCAGTTAGATCATGAATTAGACGAAAGACAGCAAAAGATAAGAGGACGGTAAACTTTCAATCAAGTTACGGTCAAATTTCACAATTCACGAGTTGCACCCACACACACGCATCAACTGAGATGTAAGTAATAAAAGTTTTTTGTATGACATGGAGAAGCACTGTAGTCCTCTCCCCACCCAGCCCCCTCCCCCCTCCCCTGCCAGTATTTTGTATGGCACGGAGAAGTACTGTATTCCTCTCCTCAACCAGCCCCTCCACCCCCGCCAGTATTTTGTATGGCACGGAGAAGCACTGTAGTCCCCTTCCTTCCTCCTCCTCTCGACCCCCCTGCTTCCAACGGCCGGCCTGGCAAGGGACGGGAGAGTCTCCCCTACGGCCGCACCTACAGCAGCTGGGTCGAGGAAACGGACGAGACTTCGGACTAGGAATTACTGAATAACTAAATTAATGAAAAACGGCCGACTCATAATCTGGGATTATTCAATCCAAGATCTTTTTAAATTGAAATATTTTTTGAGTTTATGATACTCACTTTCTCTCTCTGTCTCATTGCTAAAGCAGAGCCTTCATCGCTCAAAAATAGATTAGAGAATATTCGAAATGACAGAAGCACGTTCGCTTGAGGATTGTCGTCTCTGTAAGAAACAAATAAAGGTGTCACTAGATAGAACAAGTAAAATACGTGAGCAAAAACCTGTTAAAAAGCATGCAAACGATGCAAAGCGGGGGAAAACATAAAGCGAAAGAATTATGTAGCTGAAAAGAAATGATAGCAACATCTGGAAATGATCGTCTCTTCAAGATGGAAACATCGTGAAGAGACTGATGGTGATTCGATCTCACAGTGTTTGAAACTTCTTCCAAGTTCTCTCTTGTGTTTCCACCTACTTTTTGGGGGGGTGGGGGGGTGGGGGGGTGGGGGGGTGGGGGGATGTGTTATTCGAATTCCTCTTACGTCCACGAGGATCTTCTTTAGTTACCTTGTACAAGAAAGTAGCTTAGCCGCGAGATTGTCTCCTTCAGATTCACTACAGCAAAGTTTGGTAATGGATGGAAATCGTACAGCCAAACGTAGAACATCTAAAGCTGTTCAGAAAGATAAAGAAATGTTTGAAAACTTCTTAGCAGCTCCTTGTAAGCGTAAAATCACTACCAGAACAATTTAAGCAATTCTTCTCGATGTACTTTACCTGGAAAAAGCACTTTTAGTGGCCATTTCAGTGTTTTAACCAGAGACGGAAGATGTTCGACTTTTGGTGACCTAGATTTATCCACATTCGCCACGTCTTCCAGAAATTCTACAATGATCAAAGACATGTTCAACAAGGTTTGAGCGATAACAGGACTTTTTAAGACCTCAACAGGAAGGGGTGAGACGAGAAGAGATAAGTAAAACCATAAGCGCGAGACCGACCGACGGAGGTCATACAGCATTATCCACCTTTTCAACAACTGGGGCCTGTACTTTGACCTGTGCAATGTGACCTGTACTTTAGACCCGGCCAGAGTATAGTGGTGGAATAGTGACCGAACGTCCTGGGTTAGAACACTTTTTGAGCCAACAAATTTTCTTCAATTTTTTTTTTCCAACCGCAGACTTCATTAACTTTATTACACAAACACTGATTGTTGACTGGTTTTGCCAAAACTTGTGCTTAGAATAAGATTTTTCTCTTACCCATCAAGTTCTTTAGTTCATCCTCTCCTAACTGAAGCGGATCCTACGAAGTAAGATGAAAACAAAACAACAATACCGCGGAAAATTATGACAACAATTTTGGATCGGTTACATTTTATCGTTTTCAATTCGATATCAAATACCGTTTTCTTTTAAGGATCAATAGCTCAAAATGGCAGCACATAACGCTGGCAACTTCAAGTCACACGCGTTTCGGTACACACTGTACAAAAATCAGTACTAAATCAGCAGAATACACGCAAAACCAGGAAAACGGTCGGTAGATCGACACCACGATTCATGGCACAACTGACGCTTTTAAAATTGCTCCCCTTGCTAAAAGTGGAGGATCCCTGATCATTAAAATACTTTGTGGCAATTATATTGTCAGCAAAGCTGAAAGGCGTATCTATTCATCATAGTAAACACACCAACCATACCTCTTGTAAACTATCGTTGAATTCTTTTAATTTTCCAGCGATAGCAGCAACGTTAGCATTATCAAATGATATAAAAGACGTCTGCAAGAGAAAGAAACACAAGGTGGGACGTTCTTCCAAGCAAATTTTTTTAAAGCATCTAGATATAAATTACCTTGGGAAAGTAAGGGTTCTGAGACACGGTAGAACTTTTACTCGGTGAACTGAGTTGATTCCCAGCTTGGCCTGATCTGTAACTACTTGCACCTAACAGAGAATTAAACAATTAAATAAATACAAATGAAGCGCCTTAAATGACTGTTATTAATCTTTTCAGCTACTATGAATACATTCATTTCTGGTGGCAGTTTACTTCAAAAAAGTATTTTCTCGTGATTTCCTTATCTTCATAAAACGCTAGTAGCTGTGAAAGAGCAAGATGTCCACATTTCGCGAAAATACACTTGTGTAGGAGTCACGATTATGGAGAGAGTGAAACAGCAGCGACACAAAAAATTAACAACTGAAAGGAAAGTCACTTTCCTTGTGCTTTGTTTTGTTTTGTTTTGTTTTGAAATCACAAAAGTCACAGTTGTTACCCCAAAGTGACTTTTGATATTTATTCACTCTGTTATTGCTTCAAAAGATGACCTCCAAAAGAAAAGCAGGGGCTTGGTAAATCACATGTGATACCTGTAAATGGGTCCACTCCTCCCAAGTTGGTCTGTTGAGTTGAATAGGAAGGTCTATAGCTGCCACCACCTAACAAGTTGGGGAAAAAGTAAGTAATATATCTGCAATGTCAAAACTGGATTCTATACCTTTACACAGCGTGTACAAGTATGTGTTCTAACTAACACATTTTAAAAAAAACTGGACCATTAGATAATGCAATTCTAGAGCTCTGATTGGCTTAGCCATCATGGAATATGAGCCATTACACCATGCTCTCCAAATATGGTAACTGTACGCGTGTTTTACAAATAAAGTCGAAAAGAATTCTCGATATTTTTTGGGCGTTTTTAATAAAACAATTATCTACCATCTCATATCCAATGCGTACTTGTGGAATAATTGTTAATTAGTATATTCACACTCAGTGATCTTGGTGATTGAAGCAATCTGATTCGCTATCTCGGACTATTCAACAATATTCACCTCCCAGCGAGTGGATAATGTGTGAGCTCGGTTTTTTTCCCATTTTCTTAGAGAAAGATCTTTTAAAAGTCGTCAAAATCCTAGGGTTGACTTTTTCTCTGACAAGAAAAGACTTCGAAGGATTCAAAACGGCGTTTTTCCATTTACTGTTGTCAAGTTTTGTGGTCGATGGATTGTTTACAATTCCCGTTTATTCGCCTAGAAGAGGCCGTTTGGTGTACTCAGCGTTTCCTAACATGAAAAATCTGGCCCAAAAACGAAGTTTATTTATGACAAATTTGAAAGCAAATGTTTGCAGAAATTCTACATTTCAAGTAAACACGAGAAAGAATGCTACATGAAGACGACGTCTTACCTCGAGGAACCGAATCGCCATTTTTGTCAGCACTTCATGCGAAGAACGACACAACAAACCTTTTCGACTATAAACTTGGCGAGTCAACAGAAAACAACAACGCTCTTCTTTTCTTCTCAGGTAAGGAAACAATTCAAACTTTTAGCGATTCCATTTAAGTCATTACGCTGTTGTTTGCGAAGTGATAAGCTTGTGAATTGCTATGTTTGAAAATTCTACAAAGATCTATTTTTAAACTGTCGCGTGTCTAGCTGACCTGATCTGTCAATCAATCAAATCGTACTTTTTAATAGTTTCCTCTCTGATTTTGTTGAGATCACTTCGTGTGTATATACTAAAACAATTATTCTTTTCAATCTCGGTGAATAGTGGCTTTAGGAATATTTACCTCGCCACTTTGTGGCTCGGTAAATATTTTGCCACTATTGCCCTCGATTTCAAAGAATAATTGTTAAATATATACTGGATTAATTGATACAGAGAGTGGCAGGGATTCCACCCAACACGATATAAAACAGTTTGGTTAGTAGAGTCAAAACTGTTATTCAGGGCCGAGTGTGGTTAGCCTGTTCCAGGAGTTCAGATAGTAGAAACAGGCTAAGTGTGGTGTGTATTTACCTGTAAAAGGATCAACTGCTCCTCCACCCATACTGAAATTACTAACTGGAGCTTGTGATGGTGCAGTCGCTGGAATATAGCGCCCAGCTCCTGAAACAATATCAGAGGAAAAAAAATTACTTACTACTTCGGACAAAAAGACGTTATTTTACAGTCAAATGGAGTTCTATTAATTAGTACCCTATATAAAGCACAGAGGATGCAGACTTCTAGAAAATTTTTCCTTTTTGAAATTTCGTAAGTCTGGCTAAGTCATCATTTTGATCAGACAAAACAGAAATGGGGTCGGATTCAATCAAGTATGCACTACGCGTCTCGAAACTGTGCATAGTAAGCCCAAGATTCGCAGCAAGTCCGAAGACTGACTGTCATTTGACAGTTACGGCAAAACAACAACTCTGCACGTGCAGCACACTTTTTTAGTACATTTTTTTGCAGTCACTGCACGACTACAAGAATTCAATCCTAGCGAAATTAACCTGCATTTAGCATCTTAAGGGAGTTGAAGAAATCGAAAAAAAAAAACCGCGAAGACTTTTGAAAAGTGAGGTTTTCGCTGCCGTCGCCTTCGTCGTTACTTAAGCTCCTTATTTTCAGCTCGGAGGGTAGAAACATGCGCAGAATTTACAGCACATCCCAAAGGGGAGAGGGTTAGTAGTTTCATACCAGTGAAGGGATCTCCTGCCGCTGGTGTCTGTTGTCCTATTGTGACTCCTTTAGTGTTCTTTAAAATAAAGTCAACCACCTGATCTAAGAACATCTGACTCAGGTCATTTCTCTCTAAAAACTGATGAGCCGCCATCCACGGATCATCTTTAAAACACAAAAAAAGGGAATTAACTAAAACTGCCAGGTTAACGTCATTTTCAAAATAAAAAAAGGTAAATGCGCACATGAGCCAAAGGCCCAAACGGCCGGAGTTTATCCCGGTTTCCTTAGCATGAAGCATGCCTCGGAATATTGCTACTCCCCCCTGGACAGAATGCTAGTCAATCGCAGGGTTATCCCCCAGCAGTACGTCGCCGGTACCTATTTACACACCTGGGCCCAGTTGTTCGAAAGCCGATTAGCGCTTAACCCGGGGTTAAATTTAACCCAGGTTTCTCTTTCTCGTGTTCAAAAGCATTTTTTCGGATAATTTTCTCTGCTATTTTTAGAGCTTCCAATCATCAACTTGTAGACAGGCAGAATTAAAACTGAAATGCTTTTTAAACTTTCAAATCTGAATTCAAATCTCGCACTAACCCTGGGTTATCTTAACCCAGCTTTGAACAACTCGGCCCTGGGTAAAGAGAGACAAAGTGGAGTACAGTTCCTCGTCGAAGGAAACAACGCGACGGGTGAGACTTGAACCCCGGACCTCCAGATTCAGAGGTCGAGGTCAGACTAACCGCTCGGCCACATACGCCTCCACAACGTCATTTCCAAAGTTACTTCACAAAGGGGTAACAAATAAAACAGCACATCTGTTACATACCAGTCAAATTATAAGGTAGCTTCATACGAGGAGCTCCTTCTTGTATTTCAACGTCGAAAACGAAATCGTATTTCTGAAAAAAAAAAACGTTTATAAGATCCAGCCAATCCTAGACTCGCTGGCGGACATCTTTATGACAAGGAGAAGGAGTCTAGATAAACCTCAAGCGCTGCAAGGAAATGGAAAGCAATTCTTATCATTTACACTTATTGTGCTATTCCCTTCCTACAATTCATTTTGTGTATTGCGAGGATTTTGCTAGTATAGTAATAAAAAGGAAATTACATGGCCGCGGGGAGATAAACAATTTCTCTTCTCATGTTGAAAATATTTCAACACTTGAGGAGAAGTTTCGTATCTCTGCGCAGCAAAGTATTTTCTTTTGATTATGTAAAATCCTCGCAGTACAACAAAGGTCAAACAAATATTCTATTTCGTTGGGTGTTTGCTTGGTTCTGACATCTCCCCAGCGTCAGTTTGCAGCCGCTGCGAAGGCCGAAATGTGAAGGTCGAAGTTGGCCAAAACGAGACGAGTATTTTACCTGATATCCAGAGAGCGAAAGCTGGGCATAAAACTCTTTTGAATTTATGATATTAAATGCTTCTTTTTAGCTTTCAAGTTTATTAATAAAATAATAATAATAATAAGCAATGGAATAATATTAACGGAGTGGGAAGAGTTTTCTTAGGGGAACAAAAAGCCATGCTCATATTCAGAGAAGTTAAATGAAAAAGTGGGTAATGATGAGTATAAAAGGAAAAGTGCATTACTACACTGTATTCACTTTGCATGAAATTTAAATTCATTTTCATATCAATAGCTTTGTACCAGGAATCATAATCGGGATAGGAGACCGTAAGCGCGCGGTCCAAGCAGTTCCATCTAAATAGTAAACAAGCTATTTTAAGAACAAACTGTGCCACCCTCAATGTCACAAACTTCGCGGCTCTCGTGTGGAATTTCAGTCGTTTTGCGACTTGATTTGAGTGCTTTCTGAACTTTCCAAGTGCTTCATTTCTTGATAGACAATGCATGCACAGAGGAAGAATGAGCCAATGTTATTAAACCAGTATTAGATAATTATGTTTATCGCAATAACCTCGCGAAGCTGTAATGGGCCAGCAGTAAGAATAAAGTTAAGCAAGCCATGGGGAAAAATATGGTTAAAAACAAAAACAAAAACAAAAAATATATACAGCAAAGAAAAAACAGCTTAGCCAAGGGTCGAACCTATTCCATTTGCACGGAAGGACGTCGTCTCCTAGACCACTGCGTCACACTGACAAGAATAAAGTTAGGTGTAAAATTATTATTCAAAGTATTATTTTCGTGAAATTCTGCCAGCAGACGCTGTTTGAAGCTGGTGGAGCTGTATTTATCATGAATCAAAGACAAATTTGAGGAAAATTAGTTATAATTATTTTTTGTTGTTGCTGTTAACTTTCCGCCCTCCTTTTCCTTGTCTCATCCGAACGGGATGTTCATCGCACGACATCTCCGACATCTATTCGTCGCTGGAATTGTCAAAAACACTCTCACTACGGTGTTTACCATAAGCAGAATCACATTCACAGTCGACAAATTAAGTCTTGACAAAAAGGTTCTTCTCTAGGTCTTGCCTCAAATTGAGAGCCGCAGGCAATAATGACAGAAATGGAATTTATTCATCCCTTTACGGAGGTAATTTCCGACGCCATTTTGTTTCTTCATCCTTTGCGCGGCGTCCTCGTAAAAAGTGCGTGCGCGGGCCTCCCATATGGCACAGTCACAGCTTGTGCTAAAAATAGCACATTTGGCTAATTCGATGAACTCAACCCCATTACTGGAAAAGATATCCAGTTTTGGTGTAGCCTGCAGTAGAGGCGTATTTTGGGCGGGCGAAAGCTGCTTGTTTATGCTCGTACTTTTATAACCGCCATCTTTGTTATGACGGAGGAAGATTAGGGAGAGTAAAAATACCCGCTCCTTTTGACTCACCTTATTTTCTCACCTCTTTTCGAGTTTCAACATGCGCTTTCGAGAGCAAAACATTCGCGTGCCCGAAGAAAACGCCTGCACTGCAGGCTAGTTTAGGTGTCCTACCCCGATTATGGCTCTTGCTTTGTACTAGCCCTGGCTTTGAAACAGGGGTTTAAGCAATTCGCAAATGGCCTATTTGGAAGACGTTGCGATTTTCGATAAAATAATGTTTATTGTACAGGCTATCGCCTGGAGAATGGAGGGCAACCGAGAGGCCACTGGGGACGAGGTTGCGTTAGCTCAGCGGTTTTTGTAGAGCTGGAGAATACTGCAGAAAATTTCACACGTTTTGTGAAGACGAAATAGCCGAACTTCTGCCTAAAAACAGGAAGAACAGTAAAAATACAAGTCAAGGGATGACAGCTGCTACTAAACTTCTGTTTGTATCCTGAATTTGCGGAGGAACATACAAATTGAGACGGGAATTTAACATCAATCGAGGCAAGCGTACAAATCGTTTTGAATGGATAATTAAAACAATTATTGGATTCGTCTTTCGTATGATGTGAAGAATTATGCAGATCTCGGAGGTTGTTATCCACCTCAGCCTTCGTTTTTGGAGGATATCACCCTCCTCAATCAGATCATACTCAGCCTCATCCAATAATTGCTAATTGGCCTGTGGTGACGATGGACATTTCGATGCCGGAACATCGTGCAGTTATACTTTATTTATCTCTATATTATGGCTCAAATTTTTCATTTGTTGTATTGTTGCCTTTAAAATTAATTATTATTCATTCAAAATATTTCCCTAATTCTGATTGGCTAAAAGCACACGCATAATTCACCATAACCAGTTACTGATGACTAAATTTGGAAGAATTTTTGGAAATGACGTCAAAAATGCAGCCTTCTACAGGTTAATGCACCGTTAACCGAGAAGACCTGGGGACGAGATTGAGTTTTTTTCGTTGTAAAAACTAACATGGCGGACACTTCACTCGTTTCAAGAGTAAGAACTACAGCTGGAACTAGACGAAATAATGGCTTAAAACATAGCAAAAACAGCAAGAAGACAACTCGGAGGGCGACATCTGCTATTTGGAGAATATTTGCGAAGCTGGACAAACCTAAACGTAAACTATCGAAGATAAACTTAACATCGATGCAGGTAAGCTTGTTTTAGCTATGTTTTTAAACTAGGAATTATTTTGAATGGATAATTAAAACAATTATTGGATTCGTCTTTCGTATGATGTGAAGAATTATGCAGATCTCGGAGGTTGTTATCCACCTCAGCCTTCGTTTTTGGAGGATATCACCCTCCTCAATCAGATCATACTCAGCTTCATCCAATAATTGCTAATTGGCCTGTGGTGACGATGGACATTTCGATGCCGGAACATCGTGCAGTTATACTTTATTTATCTCTATATTATGGCTCAAATTTTTCATTTGTTGTATTGTTGCCTTTAAAATTAATTATTATTCATTCAAAATATTTCCCTAATTCTGATTGGCTAAAAGCACACGCATAATTCACCATAACCAGTTACTGATGACTAAATTTGGAAGAATTTTTGGAAATGACGTCAAAAATGCAGCCTTCTACAGGTTAATGCACCGTTAACCGAGAAGACCTGGGGACGAGATTGAGTTTTTTTCGTTGTAAAAACTAACATGGCGGACACTTCACTCGTTTCAAGAGTAAGAACTACAGCTGGAACTAGACGAAATAATGGCTTAAAACATAGCAAAAACAGCAAGAAGACAACTCGGAGGGCGACATCTGCTATTTGGAGAATATTTGCGAAGCTGGACAAACCTAAACGTAAACTATCGAAGATAAACTTAACATCGATGCAGGTAAGCTTGTTTTAGCTATGTTTTTAAACTAGGAATTATTTTGAATGAATAATAAAACAATTATTGAATTCGGCTTTCGTATCATATGAAGAATTATGGAGATCTCGGAGGGTGTTATCCGCCTCGGCCCACGGCCTCGACGGATAACACCCTCCTCGATCTCCATAATTCTTCATAAGATACTCAGCCTCATTCATTAATTGTTAAATGTTATGGCAACCCTGTATTTAAATACAATTGACTGATTTAAATGTTAAGAATTTACATGGTTTTAACATTCGAATGAAGCTACAATGCTGATTATTCATTCGTCTAAACTTGATGGTATACTGAGCGTTGTACAGTGAAATGCGCCAAGGTTCCCAATAGGATTTACGGGATCCAGGATTTGGCTTTTCGAGACACGGGATTTTAATGATGAGCGGGATACGAGATTTGGTCGTTTAACGATGCTGGTTTAAGGGTATGTTGCGAAAATATCAGCACAAATTGCTCGCCTTTTTCCCCACCCTATAAACCAAGCGTACCAACCAATTTACTCCAGCCCTCGTCACAGCTGGTCCTAAGAAGATGAAGAAGCTTCAGAATCTGTTAGCTTATTTTCAAGGCATATGGGATCTGCCAAGACTACGCTGCTACATCAAGGCAGGGAACCTTTTTTGTAGGAATGACGAGATTGAAGAATCCTTTTGGGGACCGTCCCTTAGATTTACCTCTGAGATGTGATTAACTAAAAGAATTCAATGGTAAGATCTTTCACACATTCCACGCCAGGGCGCAAAGAGGGTCTGATTGCAGGTACCTTCAGTTGATAACGCTAGACACTAAATTTTTTGGCTCAGAGCACTAACAGTAAAAAAATTCACTATAAAAGTAATTTTTTCCAGAAAGATTAAACAAAAACGGCTCCAGAATTGCCAACATTATTTGGCTTAGTCGGCATAAACAATAAACCCATTCAGACCCACCCCAAAGACAACCAAGCATTGACCTCAAAAAAATGAAAATTTTGTTAGTCATGATTCTGTTTCCCATGCTAACGTCGTTAAGAATTATGGAGTCAGAAGCTCATAGAACAGACTGTCTTTTGTCTGCTCAGCTTTCTCGTTTCGTTTTAGCCAACTGTAGGCGAACCACGCTATCTTGTAGATCTGGAAGTTTAGAATGCAAAGTACTAGCTGTTAAAGTGGAGCGACGTCTCAAACTGCTTGTAAATAGAGGTCTAGCTTTCATCGTACGCAGTGGTGCTGAAAGGCGGCCTTGAACCTTTTGTTTCGAAAAGCGAAAAGAAATGGGTTGAGGGCAGAATTAAGGTATCCAAACATCAAAACTAGAACATGAACTTCACGGGGGATTTTAGCTAGGCATGATTTACGGAGATTGGCAGTGATGCTGATGGCAGAGTGAGGAACCCAGCAAAAGAAAAACACGGCTACAAAGATTGAGATAGTCTTGGCCGCTCGAATATTCCTTAAATAGATTTTCTTTTCTTCAGTAGAACGCGTTTGTCGTGAACAGGCTTCCGTCGTACGCATTTGTAGTGAGATCTCTTTATCAAAAGTGCTGCTTTGAGACCTCGCTATGAGGTAAATCTTAACGTAGATACCGCACGTTACCAGCAGTGGAATAATGAAATTTAGACAAGAGCTGAGAGTGGAATAAATTTCATGAAAGGGAAAGGAACAGATTCCCTCATAAACAAACTCGTCATATTTTCTCCAGCCCAAGACGGGAATTAAAGCAAAAACCAAGCTGTAAAGCCAGATGACAGAAATAGTAATTAAAGCTCTCTTTCGTGTCATAAATCGGAAGCGGCGAAATCGATTCAAGGGATCCTTAAGGCTCTTGTAACGATCCACGCTCACAGCCAAAAGGGTCAAAATGGACGTGGGTACAGAGATAAGGTAAACTGTAATCCACGCCTGGCACATTATTTCTCCATGCTTCCAAGTCAAGTTAAGGAAAAGGCCTTCTATGTCAAATGGTACTGCTAATGTTGCAGTAAAAAGATCAGAGAACGCCAACGAGAAAATGAACAAATTTGTTGGGCTGCTTCGGAGACTTTTGTTAGTGATTATTGCGTAACAAACTATGAGGTTTCCAAGGACTGCCACAGCGACAATTAAGATGTGACACGTCGCCACTGGATACACGAAGGAGGGAGGAAACCCGGGTACTGCGTCGGTCCCTGTAGTGGTTGGGTCGGGTTCAGAGCTGTTGTTCATGGTTAGATGACCGTTTCCACGTCGCAAGTGATGATGGCAAGAGTTCTTCTTATGACTGGTACTTGGAGTGTAAGTGGATTATAAATAACTTAAAGCGGTGCGCTGTGATTTATTTGAAAAACATGACGCCAAGTTGATAGGTGTCGGAAAGTTAACCGTACTTTGGATCCTCGGTTAATTAGTTTAATCTGCAGTACTTGAGATGCTGTTAGCGTTTCCTCAATTAAGCTGAAAGCGAGAAAATAGAACAATACGATAAGAGGCGGTATCCGTAAAGAAACGGTGTTTTCCTATACTCTTTCGGTATAGCCACTGGGCACGATTTGAACTAGGGAAAAGCTCACCGACATAAGCTATTGAGGAATATTATTCTCGTATTGTCTAGCTGTTAGTCTCACACGCCTTTTTCAGGTAATAAAAGTGTTGGTAGAAATTTGAAATAAAAGGTCTAGGGATGAATCCAAGGGTGTGATAACAAATTGGATGAAAATATTTTTTATTAACTCGGCTCGAAAAGAACTTGTGAAGTAAGTTACGCGCCACTCGGATCTACCAACAGCTATCGAGCTACCATTATATATTTTGATTCATTCTTTTCTAACAGCAAAAATTTCAGTATTAAGATAAGATTGTCTTTATTGCAGAACTGACAGTTGTTGATAAACTCTCACTTCAAAGTAACTAAAAGTTCCTTGTGATAGCAAGTATGGTATAAGTCAACGCATCATTGAACTAATTATTTAATTCGCCTAGAGCTGTATATATGAGGGTTTATATAAAAAATTAAAGGCTTTTAAAATCAGAAATTGAAGATGCGCTAGTTGAAGAAAAGAAAAACAAAAACATAAAAACTTCAAATTACGAAGCACAACTGCTTTACAAAACAGCTGATTTTGTCTGGATAGAAAGTTTTGATATCTCTGCGCAAATGATCATCTTCTTCTACGCGATAGTTCTTGAGTGATTGACCTTTCGTGCATTGACAGACGCATTTATCTGAAAACGACTCTCTTCGAAGCCAAAACGTCTCGTTAACGGCGCCGGAATAAGTTGGAATGTTTTTAAACATTCCAACTTATTCCAACTATTCCGGCGCCGTTAACGAGACGTTTTGGCTTCGAAGAGAGTCGTTTTCAGATAAATGCGTCTGTCAATGCACGAAAGGTCAATCACTCAAGAACTATCGCGTAGAAGAAGATGATCATTTGCGCAGAGATATCAAAACTAAATGACAATTGACTGATTTTTAAGTTTCTCCGCCCTGGTGGGAATTCATGTCGTTTAGCTATTGAAGCTTATAAAGGGTCGGTTATAGGCAAGGGTTTCAAAGTATTCGAATTAATAAATGAAGGTGCTAGCTGGAAATATTTTTAATATAAAAGGCTAATGTAGTTTATAGATGATCTCCTGAGGGTTTTTGATATTGAATATTGACAAAATACGATTGCTTCATCTCTATACCGAAATCTCTGCGCATTTAAATCTAAAGCTGCTCTTAAAATGCAAAAAAATGTTATTCTGAAAAACAGTTACAAAACTCGCCATTATCGCTAATTTATATGTAAAGGGATATTCAGGGGCACCCAACGAGAATATAGTTCATAACCACATAGCATTGTTGAACGTATTCTAGTATTTAAACGTTAGATATAGGCATATTTTTATCCCCTAAAAATTTTTCATCTGTTCGGATTTCCTAGCTGAAAGTCTAGTGATCCGAAAATTATAGGGATCAAAACTTATCTTTTCGACAATTTCAGCCATAAAAAGGCTCCCGAAAATTCTAGTAGACCTTTTTAAGGTAATATCCGTTGAAAATGGGCATTTATACCATTTTTTATATGTTCGAAAATCCTAGGAGAGGCAGGCAAGCAAGAAATTTAACAACAAATGTTCCGAAAATTCTAGATCTAAATTCGTCTTCTGAACAGATATTTTCCGAAAATTGACGTTGGATGCCCCTGGATATTACAACCACTGTAACGAACAGGGCCTCAAACTAAGTTAAATTTTGATGGGCTGCGCTAAAAACCTTCGACTTCAACCTAAGAAGTCGCCTTTGGTTGAGAAATTGCTCAGCAGCGACTGAGAATAGTAGACATTCGGTTATACTTTGAATGGTTAAAAAGAAGTCGTTGTCTGGGTCAGTGATCTTCACTCAGGTGAAGACTCCCCACAGTGTGTAGTTTAGCATAAAAAAATGAACCGAGTTGCTTGTCACCCTTTGATTTTATAACTTCACACAAGTGAGCTGACAGCAGCTCCCTAGCTTACAGGAGAGGTCTTTGCAAGGCTCCCTTAAACCCTTACGATAATTGTCTTCCACATTTTTTCTCTTCATAGTTCACGGACTGGAAGCCACACAACTGATGCAGGCCTCAAGCTTATGAAGGCAAGTCACGCATGAATATATGTCTATGACCAAGACAAGACAAGATGATTTATTAAACTCGACTCAGTTTTACATGGCATAAAGGTTAAATTTACATAGGCAACTAAAGACAGTTCAACTACGGAATAAAAGAAAAATGTAACAACAAAATAGAGAGCGAGCTGGGATCATCCAAATAGCAAATGCTAATCTGGTGGATGACCCGGTCTACATAAAGAACCTGGATCTTCTAATCGCACCCTCAACTCAAAATTCACTGCCTTCCAGTTGTCAAAATTTTATTTACCAATTTTTGGGTTATTAAAACTTTCTTTTATTATTGTAAGTAAGTTTAGCTTCCCTGGTTAGTTATTCCCTTCCTGCCATGAATTCAGTTTTTTTCCAAACCTGATTTAAATTGTTTGAATTACTGCATGCGTCACCGCTGATTTCAGTCTTGCATAATAATATTCATCTTATGCTGCTCCTTACTTTTACACTGAAATAAAAACAATTTGCGGTATTCTTTTTAAAAAACCTGAAGGAAGATATAGGCGATACACACCAGTATTAAGGGTTTCTTCCATTCTACATTGGCAATTGCAAGTCCATAAGATATTCAGATAAATGCAAATAAATTATCTACTATATTCAATTAAAGTCATTACTTCTGAAGGCAGTAGTTATACAAGCTAGAGAGCTAGAGATTTCTGTATATTAATCATACGTGACAGAGTTTTCACCTGTAATATGAAGTTAAATTTTTCAGATCTCCGTTCAGTTGCGAACAAACAAACAAGAAAACGAAACAATCTAACGGTAGCTTGAGTGCAAAGCGCGCGTTTCCGCTGGAGTCGTCCTCCGAGAAAGATTAAGTGGGACGAGAGACTAAACGAATAACTACCAGTAGGAAGGCGCCGCAGAAAATTGTTTGTGCGCAATTAAATATAGGCCTTAGTTGTCTTAACAAATTCTAATTAAAGAAAAGAAAAAAAACCCTGTTGTTAAATTAGCTAAAAACCTTTAAACACTAGAAATAAGAAAACTATTGGTTTCGAACCATCAGTATATTGTTCCTTTCAAATGGGTTGCGTACGTTCTACAATAACCTGGGAGTTAAACTTCGAGCATTGATGCTTACGTTTCTTCAACGTATATGAGCGCACTAACTTTCACATCATAAAATGTAACAGCACTACGCTAGTTTCAAGCGCTTTTCTAGGCAGGTGTCAACAAAGTTGATCGGCAGATAATAATAAAAAAAGGAATTATCTAGAAATCAAGCAAACCAAATCCACACAAAACACATTTAAACATATAGCCTTGTAACTGTCACAGCTCAGCAAAGTAGGATCGCAAAGAAAAATGTGCATATTTGATCTCAAGCAGAAAAAAAATCGCTTTAATGAGAAGTTGACTGATCTCACTCACATAAGCTTACATCGCAGTGTTTGGATATTGCCTTCATCAAAACGGCATCATGGTTCTGATTTCCTTGTTGTAACTGATTCTATAAAGATGCATCAGAAATTGCTATGTACTGGAAGTTGCCTTAAGGTCCTTAAAGGGGTAATTAGATTAAAAGGAAAAACACAACATTTGCGGTCCCCTCAGCATCGAATGCTAATAGGTCGCGGATATTATTTGAATCTGTGGAAAAACCGAGTAATTGTTTTTATTCAACTCTTGAAGATGTCCCCAGCCGCGACAAATAACTGGGAACTAATCTTTAGACTGTTTAATGAGATCAAATTAATTCACCACTCACAGTCGGTCCATCAATATTTGTAGTCTGTAACTACATCCTTAAATGCAAAAGTGAACTGCAAAGTACGCCATGACGTAAAGCTTCGTATTTTCACCATCTTGCAAAATTGAAATTTCTTCATTTGTTGAAAAATTGTGCGTGCAAATTCCTTATTTCGTGCTGCGAAATGTTAATTCCTTTGCCCATATAATATTTTTGGGAGGGCACAGCGGAAGGAAAATCTGTGGCGGCCTTTTTGACAAACTTGGAGCTTTTAAATTAATTATATAAGTGTTTAGATCTTGTAATAACACAAGATTTATCTCGAGAATTTGATTAAGATTTGACACTGTTAACAAGTTGATGTGGCTTTGCAACAACAGAACCTGTGAGTTTAAAGCCTATAAAGTTCAACTGTCGGCACAATCTGAGTGAAGAAAGTTAACGCTCCCGGGGCCGTCTATTTGCATAAAAAATGAAAGTTTGAAGTGTTGGGCCTTCAGATCAAAGCTAAAATGTAGTACTTTCCTCTGAACAGCCGGCTGATGTCAACTTTTATTTTTTTTCTTTTTTGATTGACATTTTTGTCGAGCTTTGTTTTTTTTTCCCTGTTTTTTCATTATTTCACTAAATGGAAGGTTATTAGAAAAACAGCGAATACAAATGTCAGAAATAAGTTGAGGCCGCAGAGCTTTGAGATGTGGGATAAACAGGTTATATGAACTTTTAAATAACTTGGTGCGTGTGCCAAAAAAAGGGAAATGCTTTTAATATTTCTTCTCGGAATGTAAAATTACGATATAAAGAATGATTGTTGTGCTCGCGGCGGGAAAATGTACTTATCGTTAATATCTTTTGACAATGAACAAATTTATAGCTAAAAAAGGTATCTTTATTGAATTATGACTTTGCCTTCGTCAATTGTTTACGAAATAAACGACATTGTCAAAGCAGTGTTATTAAACGTCAGTTTATAATTATATACAAATAATACATCATTTACTAAGACTCAAAGCTGGAAAAGATAAAAGCAATTCTGTTTAGTCCAAACATAACAATATTTTTTCGTGTTCGAAAATATAAGCTCAGTTTAAAAACTTTTAATTCTGAAATAGTACTTCCAACAAATTTGAGCAATTTCTTAGTACAGACGTTATTACTTTTAAAGAATCATCGGTTTCAGTATTGTGAATTTTTAGCGGAGCTCTCGCGCGCGAAGCGCGCGCAGCGGAGCACCATGGGTAAGAAAATGTGGTAATCTATCCATCTGAGAAAATTTGGTAATCACGTGACCGTACGCCCGACCGTCCGTCCGCACCACAGGTATACCAATGCAAAATAACTCAATCAGCAGGTATGGTAGTCTCCTTCGCAGCCGTTATTAGGGTCGTCACGCAACGCTCCTCCCCGGGTTTAGTGGGGAGGAGCGTTGCTTGATGACCCAAATAACGGCTGCGAAGGAAACTACAGGGTTGGCGACTCAAATGCAAATCGAGGTTATTTTGGCGGGAAATCGCATAGCCAACCGCTTCTTGTAAAGCAGAGAGAGCTAAAAATTCAATAAAGACGAAACCGGAAAGCGAAAATTGTTTCTGTATCAGTGTTTTCTAAAGTATTAAGCTTAGATTAATTTTCATGTCCACAAATTTGGAATATAGAACAAGAGAAAGACAAAAAAAAAAAAGAGAAAAAGCGACAGGCCAGCGAAACTCAACGAGAAAAAGGGCGACAGAGATCTAGAGCGAGAGATAAAAAACAAAGGAGAAATTTTTTTGTTGGAAGAACAACATGAAAATTTTGTAGCAGCGGTGACAAAATGAGAAATACTGGCGGCCACCAATGCAAGAAGAAAATGAGCGGCAGTGGAAAAAAGTGAACGAGAACACGCACGACATTTCCTCCATAAAAACGTTTTTGGCAGTTTCACGTTGTAGTCGTGCAAAACAACGGCAAAGAAATGAACAAAAAAAGTGAGCCGCACGTGCAAAGTTGCTTTTTTGCTAATTAGACCTATTGTTGTTTTTCACCGTTCTCCGGCGTTGCCTTTGCCGCTTAGCTTTACACGATTTTATATTTTGTTTGAACAAACTATATATATCATCGAGAACTTCGCTTTCAGCCCTGGCTAAATCTATATATTATAACCCGTGCGTAGTATCATAATATGCACCTAAAGGTGATGTTACACGGGACGATTCGCAACGACGATTTTTAGTACAACACAGCGCTGCAATGTTGGAACAATGTTGTAACCAAACGAAACAATGTCGCAACGATTTTGCAACGCTGTGTTACGCCAAAAATCGTCGTTGCGAATCGTCCCGTGTAACATCACCCTAAGACGATATTAAAATTAGGGCAAGCCGCACTTGAGTATGCTGAGAAAGCGAACGTGGAAATAAAATGCGCACTGAGAATTTCCTGGTTGTCTACGACTTTTGCGTTGTGTTTGCATGGGTCTTTTTATGTGTTTTTGTGTTTTATATGATATTTTTTTTTAACTCAGTACTCCACGACAGTGGAGTACACCGAACCTTTAATAGAGAACTTAAGAACCACGATGAAGTTCACGACGACGACGTCTGTTGACTGGGAAAGGACTGGAACGAGAACGTCAGTTTCGGCGGGAAAAAGAAAACTTAAGATGCAGTCGATCGGTAGGTCGACGACGACGACACTGAATGTAAACAAACATGTAGACTGTGATGTCCGTTCACAACAAAGTTTTTTTCGCAAAGGCGTCTTTTAAGACGATGCAAGATCTTATTTTATAAGCCGTACGTCTACTTTCATTGACGATGAAGAATTTTTAGTGTTGTCAGACCTTTTCGAATGGAAAAATCTCTGCTTTCCGTACGAAGGTTATTCAACTTTCAACCTGAATGACATGACCGAGTCCGAGTGTCTGTCATAGTTTAGATTTGGAAAAAGAGACATTCCGATGCGATAGCTGTTTTCCATATGAAGTTCATTTCCCCTATATTAAAGATATATGATTTGCCTGACCTAAATACGTGCAAATAAATTTGTCACTTACGAGTTCGCTCGCTCGGCCTGCACAACTCAGTGTTGTCTTCGAAGTAAACACAATTCATCAGTCAAATTTTCAATCAACATCGCTTGTTAGGAGAAAAAAGAAAGGATACCTGGATTTACGAGGTGAAAAAATACAAAGCCCTTGAAAAATCGCTTAAAAACAGGGAGTTATACCTGCCGAAGCTTGTGGATTGCAGGACGACGTGATTCTACTGTGTTTGGCGTCGTCGACGACACCACGACGACGAAATTTGTTAACCGCGCTTGCGCAGTGCACGGTATCTCACTTCCGGTCGTCGTCGACAAAGTCGTCGTCGTGGTTCTTAAGTTCCCTAATAAGTCATGCCCGCCGGACGGCCGTATAACTAGCTCGAAATAGGGTCTGTTGGTCGCTCGCAATCATGAAAATATGCATTTTTCAAAAGAGTTGTATGTTTTGTAAATGTTTTTTAAAACATTTAAAAGAGTGATTTCGATAGAAACAATCAAGCTAGGTTTATTGGCCCAGAGCACAATAACCCAGATAAAGTTTCAAAAAACCTTTTTTCCTTTTCAGATTAGCCTGCTCTTTACCAAAACAACGTCTCGAGTCATCTCTAAAAACTACCCACGGTGGAATGTGAAAATGACACCGGTAAGGTAGCGAAGTGAAGACGGTAGAAGGCGATAACGTCCATGATAAGAATTGCCAGTGATCACTCAGCTAGAGTGGCCTCAAGTAATTTTCGCATGCCTAGCTTCACAAATGATCTAGCACAGAGTACCCCCACACAACCCCTTCTTCTCCCAGTGCTAACATCTCTTTTTTTAGAGTCTCATCTATAATCTTGAGACCCCCCTCGCCTTCCTAGTTTTCTTCGTTTTGGTCGTCAGTATGTTGTACTAGATAAAACACACTTACGTATTCCAGGATAGAGATACAATTTTCTTTTCGTATCTTCGTGTTTCAAAGTGTGGATACTGGCATAAGTGAGAAAATAGATCACACTGGTAAATCTCTCTGAAACGGTCTGAGAGCTAAAAATTGAATCCTTTTTGAAATCAGAGAATGTTCGCCTCTGTAAAACTTGTTTGCATTACTAATACTCTACAATGATACAGTAGGCAGTGTATGGTTAGCTGTATGAACACAGACATAATACGGTGTCTATTGACAAAACCTCTTTGCCAACTCCACACCTAAACATTGTTTGCTTTTATAGTATGAGAAAGGCTTACCGAGCCCAGATTAGAAAAACATTTATATATACTGAAAATGCATTTGGGGGCCACTGATTTCAAGTGCGCTCAAAGTTAGACTTTTAAATTTGCGAAATTTTAATTCCCCGTCTAAATCATAGCTAATTATGTAGCTTTATGTGACCGTTTATGAAGTCGAAAAGGCTTGTTTCAGACAACGGAGATAACGATACTACCTGGCCTGTTCCAGGCTCCAGGAAAGTAGATCGCGAAAACTGTTAAAACGGATGCGAAAAACGCACAGGGGCTGGGCAGAGAGAAGGCCTCGCCCTCTTTTCCAGATCACGCGCGATCTCTTTTCCCTTGACCTTGTTTTTGTGACGTCCCTAATATGGCTTACTGTCCGAGAGCCTGGCCAGGCTAAATGCTTGTAGATTGGCCTGTATACAAGTAACCATAACAAAAGAGATTTTACAAGGGTATATTTCATACTTCTTTCCTCCAGTGCATTAGAAAAAGCAAAAAAAATAAATGACAGAAAAAGTCCTTGACCAACACTTATCAAAAAGGTACAGCGGTAAAAGAACTGAGAGAAAATAATATCCGTTCGAATATTTTATGTATTTAATTTGTATTTATACAGTAAGAAATCCAAATCCCTAGTTGCTATAAATCGAAAAAGAAAATCTCCCAAAAAATAACAGATGTGAAGTAATGCTGGTGTACAGGTAGGAAAGAAAACTTCGCGTCCACAACTGAGAAAAACACCTTGTTTGCGGGAAGCCTATTCCAGGTGCCAGTCAGATAGTTAGGAGAGGCCCGAAGAAAAGAAAGTGAGAAAAAATAGAAGGGGGGATTTAGGGAGAGCGCCTAGGGAATCTTGCCGCCCTCTCTCTCCTCCCCCCCCCCCCCCGCCCCCCCCCACCCCTCCTTCTTTTATATTTCTTTTTTTTTTTTACTTCGCCCCGCTGGAACAGGCTCGTTTTGCAGATTAGCAGGACTATAACTAAGTGATATGCTGACAAATTTGTAAAGTGTAAATGGAAGAAAAATTATAAAAATGTGTGGGTTAAAATTTTTAGAAACTTATACAGCACACGTTTATTATTGTAACCAGTTATATTTCGAGGACAAACATACTCGGATCAGGAAAAAAGCGTGTAAAATATTAATCGTTTTGCATTAGAAATCCTATAAAATCAGTTGCATCTCTGCTAGAAAGGTCATTTAAAAGAACTGCCCTTTTCAATCAGTTTGACACATACTCAGTCCAAAATATAGGGACGCATAACCCACAGGGTCCAGAGGAGATGTGTTTGTCGTTAGAACATCAAAACCCGTCGAAAACCTCTTAAAAAATGGGTTATTTTAATCGCGTTACGGTTTCGTTACACATTCTATAGACCGCAAACCAAGAGACTGAGGGCTCGCAAGATCGGCTTACAGTCCTTTCTTTTACTCGGCACTTCGTGCCTCGGTCGCCCTCCGGGCGACGACCTTCGGTCACCCTTCGGGCGACGTGCCGTGCGCCAGCGAGGATATAGCTTGCGGTTATTGATTATCAAAAGTCGATCTGGGTCAGATAAGAAGCGAAGAAATCGTTTACAGTAGATTTATAAAGATCCCATTGGGCTAATTAATCGTGCTAAGCGACAGGTATAGACATTTTTCAAGGTAAGTAATTTATTTATTCACACGAAACTCCTCTGGACCCTGTGATAACCTTGAATCTCTACACAGATATGTACGCTATGGGATTTAGTTTGACACTTCAATTTAAGTCGTTGATATCTGTAAAATGAAGATCACCTCTAGCTTTTCTTATCTTGGTTTGGTTCACTAGTGAGTCGCACCAGTAGCCCTTTGGTTCACGACGGCTGACTAACAAATCTTTAGCTATATCATGTGCGGTGACTGAACATTTCACTTGTTCACTGATGTGGGACAGGTATAACAATCAGCACTCTGGACAATGAGGCCGTTTGCAAAAGCTCCGGGGGAAAAGAAGCTACTACATAACAGGTAAATCCCAAATCTCGGAAGTCATTTAAATTGCCAGGGGGTCGTAAATTGTTATTTTGCGGTAATAAATGACGAAAAGATCACACCGGAAATATGGTTTTTATATGATTTTTAAAAGTATTGATTTTTCTGTTCTTGTTTCTCAATATCTCTGGCATTCGGGCTTTCTGCCGAAGTTTACGCACAATCGATTGAGAGCTGATGAGATTTGCAATTTCCATTTTCTTTATCCGTAACAAGTGATGAGATGAGTGAATAATACACACATGAAAATTGACGCATAACAGTAAATAAATTATACTTGTGCAAACAACGGCTGCCTTTTATTAAAAGGCGAATAGATAACACTGGACATAAGCACTGTAACTTAGATCAGTAAAATGAGCGGCAAAAAGGCTTAAAATTATAAGACGACCGAAAGAATTATAACAATCGCTGACCGGCTCTTGCATCACAGCTAAGGCCGTGGCGCGGAACTTCCAGAAAAAAAAAACATACTTACGTTATGATTTACTTTGAAACTGAAGACGTCCTGAAGCAAAAATTATCAGTATTTTGGCAGCATTGGCACCAGCTCTTCTCTTTACATGGATATAAATAAACACTTTAAAATCAACTTTATCTGCGTTATTCTAATGCATATTAGACTAGAAAAAGTTCTTGTCGCAAGGGCCTGTTCTACGACTATACGTCATAGTTTAGTTGGGAAAGGAAAGTTATCAATGTGTCTAAGAAAAGGCGGTTTTCTTCATAACTTTTCGTTTGTCAAATATCAAATTTAATTAGCGAATTAGACTATACTCAAATAAAACTTAAGTTGGTAAAATCCGCCGCAATATCACAGGGTCCAGAGGAGTTTCGTGTGAATAAATAAATTACTTACCTTGAAAAATGTCTATACCTGTCGCTTAGCACGATTAATTAGCCCAATGGGATCTTTATAAATCTACTGTAAACGATTTCTTCGCTTCTTATCTGACCCAGATCGACTTTTGATAATCAACAAGACGCTATGGAGCGTACACTTCGGCGTCGTGGTTGTGGAACTAATTAATTGTAAATGCGGAGGAATAGTAAGAAATCAAATATGGTAAGAGTAAGGTGTTAATTTGTGAAATTATGGGATTTGTCAGGATATTCTGAAAAGAGCAACATCCAAGAGGCCTACTTGCCAAAAACTAGCATTTCGGGACAAATTGTCTCCGAGATATTAGCCCAGTTATGCTCTGATGACTCCATACAAATCCTTCTAAAAAAACAATTCTCTATTTTTCTTAGTCACACCAGGCTTCAAAAACAGCATAGCAGTCTCATGGACTGATTAAAGATATGTAAGGCATGGGTAAGGAGTCAAGACGTTGAGCATGGAATTGGCTAAAACTCAAAGTCACGAGTTCGAATGTTTTGAGGATAATTATTCACTGATTATCAGCACGCAGGGATGTCGGATTAACATAAGGAAGTTTAACACCAAAGGAACATAGCCTTTACAGAGCTTTAAAACACGGCATCCACCAACACAAACTTGACTTGAACTTTGAGTAAAACTAAACAGCCTCTACCAATAATAACAAACTCTCACTTGAACTTCAGATATCTTACGGCTTCCGCGAACTTGTAAACACAGAACCTGAAAATCGACCTTCGTCACACTTGACCAAACACAGCAGTCCAGCTCGTGGGAAAAAACTTAGCTCTTCAAAAGAACTCGCTTGGAACTTGTATACCGTTTGACATAAGGTTCTAGAAAATACTAAACAGCAGGCGAATAGTAGTAGCTTTACGACATATTTTATGATTTCAGTAACTGATGCAAATCTGCTGACTCATGCTGAAATGTAAACATGCCCTAATTAATTATTCATGGCAAATCCAAAAAAGTAGAGAATGTTCGAGAAAGTCACGCAACGCATGAAAGCAATTTTAGTACGTAACACTCAACAAAGACAAAATGTCTTTTTGCAGCATTTAGTAACTTTAAATTCATCATAAAACAGTTCGAAAGGAGGGCTCACTCGTGAAATGTTTTTAAACACTCGAAGAGAAATTTCGTGTCTCTGCGCGGCCACGAAATATCCTCTATTTATTCCTCGAGTAATTAAAGACTAAACTCGAAGTGATCTCAAGATATCACGAAGTAGTCCGGTCTCATTTCGTGAAATAGTTGAAACAAGCCGAAAAGTCACGAACTTGCACGCCCAATCTTGTCCCGAAACTAGTGCATCATTTCATAACTATTTTTCATATCCCAAACTACCTTGGGTCGCAGTAGCGCAATCGGCTAATCCCGCAACTTAGAGTCTCATCTGATCTGACGGATCACACAGCTGAGTCGGTTCAAACCCCGGGAAAGCCAAAATAATAATTCTTTCTTCCTCGAAAAAGTTAAAGAATAAGTCAAAGAAATCGAAGTGATCTCGAGATATCTCGAATTAAATCGGCTCTCACTTCGTCAAATGGCCGAATAAAACCGAAAACCTACAGACTTTGCATGCCCAATCTTGTCAAAAAATTGTAACTTTGATACATTCCTGAGCGTCGCGAAACCTTTACTTCGCGCTCCGCCGAAGTACTAACCGCAAGCTATATCCTCGCTGGCGCACGGCACGTCGCCCGAAGGGTGACCGAAGGCCGTCGCCCGGAGGGCGACCGAGACACAAAGTGCCGAGTAAAAGAAAGGACAAGGGAGGAAACTTGTACCACGTGACTTCGTTCTATGTGAACCGCAGCACTCGGTGACGGAAGTCGGAATGAGAACGGAAACGCAAAAGCAACAGACCGCTGCTAATTCGAGAATCAAAACATCAGCTGCGGAGAGAGTTTTAAAGATCTCAGAGATCTATGCGAAAACAACAGAGTTTTAATTGAAGTGAAGATCTTTCAAGACTGGACATTTGTTGTACGTTTCAACAGTCTTCGATGTCTTAAGCAGGTTTTGCTTGTGCGAAGGCTTCCCAGTAGTCGCAAAACGCACAGCCAAAGACGCAAGAGGTAATATAGTTGGACCACGGAAGAATGGCACAGTCGTGATGATATTACAGTTGCCTTGTACGGCCGCTCTACTCAATGTGACTTTTTATTGCAAGAGTACACACGACCCGTAAATCACTAACCGTAATAATTTAACATTCTCCAAACAAAACTAACAAGCTGGGCCCAGCGTGATACAGCATTGAAGAAAAACATTATATTCACGGACTAAAGAAAATCGCTTAGTTATTCAGATCCAGAAGGCACTTTGGAGAAAACTGGAACCCTTGTTCAGCCGTAATAAAAAGCTTTACGCTTCAAAAGGGGTCAAAGAAAATGCGCTTGCATCAGAGGGCAAATCCTGCCGACCAGAAACAATAACCACAGTAAATCGACATGTGTCATGACCTCTCAGTGTGAAACATGCGGCTAAAATCCCCTCTTAAATCACATTTGCTGTAGAACCTTCCAGAGCATAATCTACCCAGCAGAGGAAAAAAACTTTATTGGAACGAGCAGCATTTTGGCATGAGGCAAAAGTCGTGTCGGCTTCCCTTTTATTGCTCCGATCTTGAATACATTTACTTTACTACGTCATTTCCGTCATCATGTGTTGCGGTGCACACCGAACGAAAGCGCTCTCTAGAAGCCGTAAATTTCGGTCGCCGAAAATGAATTTGAACGCTTTCTTATGCCGTTTTCCTACAGTATTTGACAAATACATAAGAATTCTAGATCAGGTTAGTAAAATCAGGCGATTTCATTCAATTCCATTTGAGTTACAGGGATTCGAAAATCGGCCCCAAATTTGTTTCCTCCCTTTCCGTATTTTATACTGTAAGCCGATCTTGCGAGCCCTCAGTCTCTTGGTTTCCGGTCTATAGAATGTGTAACGAAACCGTAACGCGATTAAAAAAACCCATTTTTTAAGAGGTTTTCGACGGGTTTTGATGTTCTAACGACAAACACATCTCCTCTGGACCCTGTGGCAATATTCAATAAGGATAGCGACACGATGAAAGTGTTATTGTCCTTAACGCTTCGCTTCCGATGAAAATAAACAGTTCCAGAAAATAAATTTTATGCATAAACATCAACGAAGACCTTTTTTTAGGGAAAGGACCTGTTTTAGATATACCATACGAGATTTACACGTTTTTTTTTTTCCGGAAAGTATCTTGGTCAATAGACTGACTGTGTAAAATATAAGCGAAATGTATATAAATTCACTCCAAATATACCTTTTGTGGGTCGGTATATTTTGCTTTTTAATCTTGCAAATTGAAGGGATCAATAAAAAAAGTTCTGGGACAAACTTTGAAACACTACTCAGCTTCATAGGTAACTTTGGAATTGTAATAACTTGATCATTTCATTTCCTGTAATGAAGTAAACAAAAACACTTGCTGAGTTGAACAAAAATACATGAATATTACGATACGTATATCGCGATCTATGGCAACAAAATAAATTATTGAGGTTACAATGGTTTTGAATACTAAGACAGCGAAAAACAGTTGTTTATTTTCAAGTATTTTCACTGAAAAAAACGAAAGGGGATCTAAATAAATGAATAAAAATTACTTTTTTTAATTTAAAAATTTGTGTTTGTCCCGCAAAGATGTTTGACTCCACGTTTCGCGCAACGCAATTCACCCCTTGGGTGATAAAGCGCAAGGAGTCAAAGAGGCAAGAGGTTGTTATCAATTCACGTTGGTTTATTCCTTTTTAAACCTGATCTTGAAAAAAAAAACACTTTTGCTTGTTCCAAACAAATTAAACTTGGCAAAGTGATACAAAAATCTACGTCATGAACTCTTTCTCGGGGAAAAAAAATCAGAAAAAAGAAGCGCTGCATTCACTTTTAGAGTGCAAAAAGTTTAACCCAAGTTTACGCTAAAAAAATTAAAGCTGGCCGCTGATGTACAATTTCGGTGATTTGAGAGTTCGGTCACAAAAACGCCGAAAGGTTCATACCGTACACAAGCGTACAGAAGCAAGGTGTTGGCACTATATGTTGTTTAGTAATCAAAAATGTGTTTCGGGAACGTATTAACTAAACATTTATTACAGTCGCGTCAGCAATGAACTAATCAGCTATGCTTCACTTGAACTGTTTGCAACAAACTAAAAAATTTATCGGAATAGAACTGAGAGGAAATATGGAGCTCTTTAACGACAAAAAAAAATAAGAAATCTAATTCCAAGCCACAATTTAGGATAGAAAGTGAAAACGATTGATAAGCTATGTTTAAAGATCTTGTTTTAACTCGAAGTCAGTCCTCTTAAGACAATAATTAAAAATAGTTACATTATGGACGGTATATAGAAAAAGACATCGCAGAGTGTTTGGCGGGCCTTAAACACAGCAATACAGTGACTCCACAGTAGACTAGGCAACGCAGGTTTTACAATTTTTTCGTTAGCAACATTGCATTTCATAGTTAACGTCCTAGCGAAGCTGTTTCCCCGATTTTTTTATTGATCCTTGTTTTATGAGCCAACATACAAGTATTTCATTAGCTGAGTGTAAACTGGCGGTTCGCCTTAACAAACGAACTAAGATAAGAATGCATAAAAATGCTAAACACGTCTGACAAATGGAGCAGTCGATTGGAATAAACTGCAAATCTTTAAGCAGCAACTGAATTATTCTTCCTAAAATCGTTGCCGCGATCTCTTGCATTCGTTAGGTAACCACAAGCTGACGTCTCAAAAGCTGGTATTTTAATCCTCTAAGGCGGCTAACACTTTAGAAGCACATTCTCCAACCTGTTAAAGAAAACGTAAAATAACAAATACTCTTCATGCAATTTTTTGGAATGGTCAGCAGCCAGAGATTTAACTACCTGGCTCTCACTACTCATTGGATTTATCTCAGACATTGTTTAACCCACTGGAAAGCGATCTATGCGCGGTCAACGGCGTCTGGACAAAGCGAACCCAGAGAAAAGCAAAAAAAGGCCCGCAAATAGTCTATCGTTCTACCCTTTCCAACCGGTTGCCGGGCGCTCCGTTAAATTCAGGATGGCAATCATCACACTGTACATGTACCACACACGCAATATCCTTTCCTCGTTTCAGGCTCCGCATTTGGCTAAATATACAGGTACGTGTAAGAAGATATCATTTGCAATATTACCTTAGGAGGATCCGTAATACTAGTGAGAGATTTCAATGAACTTTGAATTCCTAATGATTGAGCTAAAGACAGGGCATCTGAATCTCCCCAGATCTGCAAATAAAATCATTTTAATTAGTTATTACTAAACAATGCTGAAGTGCTGATTTAATGAATTGCATTTGCTTTTCCATTGCAAGACAAATAAAAGCTTATAACATATACACTGCCCAAGTGCAAACCCATACAAAGCTCCAATGGTCGTGAGTTCGATTCTTGTCGATTTGCTAGCCTGCGTAGCAGTCCTTTCCGTTTCCTTTAAGCTAAGTGAGACATGCGCGAAAGACGCGCAGGGCAAAAAGGATCAAGAAAAAACCGTGCTTTAAAATATATATTCTGTATATCATACGAGTCAGTGGTATTGTGTATTCATCTGTTCACTGGCACAAGGCCGCTGTCACTTCTCCTACATGAGAAGGTCACCATGATTGGTCCGACCTTGTTGAAACGATGGCGTAAAGCAATTCAACATGTCCAGACTTACACCATCAAATGTCTATCATTGCGCACATACCACCTATTGATATTCCAGCCCTAGCCGCAGGATGTAAAGTGTTAGTCGCATGTACCTAGCTCAATGGCCCAAGCTTCCACGAGACTCCTATAGCTCAGTGGTAGCGCATCTGGACAAATAACCAGAACATTATAGGATCAACTACTATTAGTGGCCGCATGTAAGCCGCAGGGCTGTCACCAAGGGCCCCGGGGCCGGGGATTTCCCCTGGCTACTATGAGCATTACCTCCGTCTGCTTTCTTATAGTTTTATACTTTTTTTCGCATGTTGTACTGACTGACAAAACAGCATTCTCAAACTAGTAAATTTGCTTGCCATTGGCACGTGTTCATCAGGTGAAATTAGGTCTAAATATCTTTTAGATTGCAACAACCACAAGCCGCTAAGACTTCAAGCAAGCAAGCACAATCAGTGCAGCTTGAAGCTTCACTAGTCACAGTCTACAAACACTTACCAAAGTCCCGACCGCAACTAGAGATCTGAATCTAGCTTCATTATCTGTATCACTTTCCAAGATCTGCAAAACATCATTATTATAATTATGTCAGTCTTTTTCAATTGATAACGATGATGCTCAGAACAATAATGGAGAACAAACTGTACTGCACTTACGCCCGCTAGAGTTGACAGACATTGTGTTTTAGCTTCAAAGTCGGGATGTTTTCGAAGAAGGACGGAGAAACTGAAAACAAACAAACAAAGGCGCTAAGAAAATCAATGCTGGCTTAACTAAACGTTTCTGCATGATTGATTGATGACTCCTTTCTAAAACAAGGCCGTAATACCAGGCAGAATTAAAAAGGCAAAAATTCAGTAGATATTTCACATTCGTCCTTAGACGGTTTTTATATTGACGCCAACAACCATTCAAAGCGCCAATTTCCATGTCTCAGTAAATTCATGTCATTGCTGGAACTTACTTTAGAAGAACAGTGCATAAGGATATTCTTATGTTCTTGTTTGAGCATTTACACCAAGGTATTAAGTGTTCCACTATCTATAGAAACAGAAAAAAGCGAACGAGATCAGTTAGATCATGAATTAGACGAAAGACAGCAAAAGATAAGAGGACGGTAAACTTTCAATCAAGTTACGGTCAAATTTCACAATTCACGAGTTGCACCCACACACACGCATCAACTGAGATGTAAGTAATAAAAGTATTTTGTATGACATGGAGAAGCACTGTAGTCCTCTCCCCACCCAGCCCCCTCCCCCCTCCCCTGCCAGTATTTTGTATGGCACGGAGAAGCACTGTAGTCCTCTCCCCACCCAGCCCCCTCCCCCCTCCCCTGCCAGTATTTTGTATGACATGGAGAAGCACTGTAGTCCTCTACCCACCCAGCCCCCTCGCCCCTCCCCTGCCAGTATTTTGTATGGCACGGAGAAGCACTGTATGTCCCCTTCCTTCCTCCTCCTCTCGACCCCCCTGCCTCCAACGGCCGGCCTGGCGAGGGACGGGAGAGTCTCTCCTACGGCCGCACCTACAGCAGCTGGGTCGAGGAGACGGATGAGACTTCGGACTAGGAATTACTGAATAACTAAATTAATGAAAAACGGCCGACTCATAATCTGGGATTATTCAATCCAAGATCTTTTTAAATTCAAATATTTTTTGAGTTTATGATACTCACTTTCTCTCTCTGTCTCATTGCTAAAGCAGAGCCTTCATCGCTCAAAAATAGATTAGAGAATATTCGAAATGACAGAAGCACGTTCGCTTGAGGATTGTCGTCTCTGTAAGAAACAAATAAAGGTGTCACTAGATAGAACAAGTAAAATACGTGAGCAAAAACCTGTTAAAAAGCATGCAAACGATGCAAAGCGGGGGAAAACATAAAGCGAAAGAATTATGTAGCTGAAAAGAAATGATAGCAACATCTGGAAATGATCGTCTCTTCAAGATGGAAACATCGTGAAGAGACTGATGGTGATTCGATCTCACAGTGTTTGAAACTTCTTCCAAGTTCTCTCTTGCGTTTCCACCTACTTTTTTTGGGGGGGGGGGGTGGGGGGTGGGGGATGTGTTATTCGTATTCCTCTTACGTCCACGAGGATCTTCTTTAGTTACCTTGTACAAGAAAGTAGCTTAGCCACGAGATTGTCTCCTTCAGATTCACTACAGCAAAGTTTGGTAATGGATGGAAATCGTACAGCCAAACGTAGAACATCTAAAGCTGTTCATAAAGATAAAGAAATGTTTGTAAACTTCTTAGCAGCTCCTTGTAAACGTAAAATCACTACCAGAACAATTTAAACAATTCTTCTCGATGTACTTTACCTGGAAAAAGCACTTTTAGTGGCCATTTCAGTGTTTTAACCAGAGACGGAAGATGTTCGACTTTTGGTGACCTAGATTTATCCACATTTGCCACGTCTTCCAGAAATTCTACAATGATCAAAGACATGTTCAACAAGGTTTGAGCGATAACAGGACTTTTTAAGACCTCAACAGGAAGGGGTGAGACGAGAAGAGATAAGTAAAACCATAAGCGCGAGACCGAACGACGGAGGTCATACAGCATTATCCACCTTTTCAACAACTGGGGCCTGTACTTTGACCTGTGCAATGTGACCTGTACTTTAGACCCGGCCAGAGTATAGTGGTGGAATAGTGACCGAACGTCCTGGGTTCGAACACTTTTTGAGCCAACAAATTTTTTTCAATTTTTTTTTTCCAACCGCAGACTTCATTAACTTTATTACACAAACACTGATTGTTGACTGGTTTTGCCAAAACTTGTGCTAAGAATAAGATTTTTCTCTTACCCATCAAGTTCTTTAGTTCATCGTCTCCTAAATGAAGCGGATCCTACGAAGTAAGATGAAAACAAACAAACAATACCGCGGAAGATTATGGCAACAATTTTGGATCGGTTACATTTTATCGTTTTCAATTCGATATCAAATACCGTTTTCTTTTAAGGATCAATAGCTCAAAATGGCAGTACATAACGCTGGCAACTTCAAGTCACACGCGTTTTGGTACACACTGTACAAAAATCAGTACTAAATCAGCAGAATACACGCAAAACCAGGAAAACGGTCGGTAGATCGACACCACGATTCATGGCACAACTGAGGCTTTTAAAATTGCTCCCCTTGCTAAAAGTAGAGGATCCCTGATCATTAAAATACTTTGTGGGAATTATATTGTCAGCAAAGCTGAAAGGCGTATCTATTCATCATAGTAAACACACCAACCATACCTCTTGTAAACTATCGTTGAATTCTTTTAATTTTCCAGCGATAGCAGCAACGTTAGCATTATCAAATGATATAAAAGACGTCTGCAAGAGAAAGAAATACAAGGTGGGACGTTCTTCCAAGCAATTTTTTTTAAAGCATCTAGATATAAATTACCTTGGGAAAGTAAGGGTTCTGAGACACGGTAGAACTTTTACTCGGTGAACTGAGTTGATTCCCAGCTTGGCCTGATCTGTAACTACTTGCACCTAACAGAGAATTAAACAATTAAATAAATACAAATGAAGCGCCTTAAATAACTGTTATTAATCTTTTCAGCTACTATGAATACATCCATTTCTGGTGGCAGTTTACTTCAAAAAAGTATTTTCTCGTGATTTCCTTATCTTCATAAAACGCTAGTAGCTGTGAAAGAGCAAGATGTCCACATCTCGCGAAAATACACTCGTGTAGGAGTCACGATTATGGAGAGAGTGAAACAGCAGCGACACAAAAAATTAACAACAGAAAGGAAAGTCACTTTCCTTGTGCTTTGTTTTGTTTTGTTTTGTTTTGTTTTGTTTTGTTTTGAAATCACAAAAGTCACAGTTGTTACCCCAAAGTGACTTTTGATATTTATTCACTCTGTTATTGCTTCAAAAGATGACCTCCAAAAGAAAAGCAGGGGCTTGGTAAATCACATGTGATACCTGTAAATGGGTCCACTCCTCTCAAGTTGGTCTGTTGAGTTGAATAGGAAGGTCTATAGCTGCCACCACCTAACAAGTTGGGGAAAAAGTAAGTAATATATCTGCAATGTCAAAACTGGATTCTATACCTTTACACAGCGTGTACAAGTATGTGTTCTAACTAACACATTTTAATAAAAACTGGACCATTAGATAATGCAATTCTAGAGCTCTGATTGGCTTAGCCATCATGGAATATGAGCCATTACACCATGCTCTCCAAATATGGTAACTGTACGCGTGTTTTACAAGTAAAGTCGAAAAGAATTCTCGATATTTTGTGGGCGTTTTTAATAAAACAATTATCTACCATCTCATATCCAATGCGTACTTGTGGAATAATTGTTAATTAGTATATACACACTCAGTGATCTTGGTGATTGAAGCAATCTGATTAGTTCGCTATCTCGGACTATTCAACAATTTTCACCTCCCAGCGAGTGGATAATGTGTGAGCTCGGTTTTTTTCCCATTTTCTTAGAGAAAGATCTTTTAAAAGTCGTCAAAATCCTAGGGTTGACTTTTTCTCTGGCAAGAAAAGACTTCGAAGGATTCAAAACGGCGTTTTTCCATTTACTGTTGTCAAGTTTTGTGGTCGATGGATTGTTTACAACTCCCGTTTATTCGCCTAGAAGAGGCCGTTTGGTGAACTCAGCGTTTCCTAACATGAAAAATCTGGCCCAAAAACGAAGTTTATTTATGACAAACAAATTTGAAAGCAAATGTTTGCAGAAATTCTACATTTCAAGTAAACACGAGAAAGAATGCTACATGAAGACGACGTCTTACCTCGAGGAACCGAATCGCCATTTTTGTCAGCACTTCATGCGAAGAACGACACAACAAACCTTTTCGACTATAAACTTGGCGAGTCAACAGAAAACAACAACGCTCTTCTTTTCTTCTCAGGTAAGGAAACAATTCAAACTTTTAGCGATTCCATTTAAGTCATTACGCTGTTGTTTGCGAAGTGATAAGCTTGTGAATTGCTATGTTTGAAAATTCTACAAAGATCTATTTTTAAACTGTCGCGTGTCTAGCTGACCTGATCTGTCAATCAATCAAATCGTACTTTTTAATAGTTTCCTCTCTGATTTTGTTGAGATCACTTCGTGTGTATATACTAAAACAATTATTCTTTTCAATCTCGGTGAATAGTGGCTTTAGGAATATTTACCTCGCCACTTCGTGGCTCGGTAAATATTTTGCCACTATTGCCCTCGATTTCAAAGAATAATTGTTAAATATATACTGGATTAATTGATACAGAGAGTGGCAGGGATTCCACCCAACACGATATAAAACAGTTTGGTTAGTAGAGTCAAAACTGTTATTCAGGGCCGAGTGTGGTTAGCCTGTTCCAGGAGTTCAGATAGTAGAAACAGCCTAAGTGTGGTGTGTATTTACCTGTAAAAGGATCAACTGCTCCTCCACCCATACTGAAATTACTAACTGGAGCTTGTGATGGTGCAGTCGCTGGAATATAGCGCCCAGCTCCTGAAACAATATCAGAAGAAAAAAAATTACTTACTACTTCGGACAAAAAGACGTTATTTTACAGTCAAATGGAGTTCTATTAATTAGTACCCTATATAAAGCACAGAGGATGCAGACTTCTAGAAAATTTTTCCTTTTTGAAATTTCGTAAGTCTGGCTAAGTCATCATTTTGATCAGACAAAACAGAAATGGGGTCGGATTCAATCAAGTATGCACTACGCGTCTCGAAACTGTGCATAGTAAGCCCAAGATTCGCAGCAAGTCCGAAGACTGACTGTCATTTGACAGTTACGGCAAAACAATAACTCTGCACGTGCAGCACACTTTTTTAGTACATTTTTTTGCAGTCACTGCACGACTACAAGAATTCAATCCTAGCGAAATTTACCTGCATTTAACATCTTAAGGGAGTTGAAAAAATCGAAAAAAAAAAACCGCCAAGACTTTTGAAAAGTGAGGTTTTCGCTGCCGTCGCCTTCGTCGTTACTTAAGCTCCTTATTTTCAGCTCGGAGGGTAGAAACATGCGCAGAATTTACAGCACATCCCAAAGGGGAGAGGGTTAGTAGTTTCATACCAGTGAAGGGATCTCCTGCCGCTGGTGTCTGTTGTCCTATTGTGACTCCTTTAGTGTTTTTTAAAATAAAGTCAACCACCTGATCTAAGAACATCTGACTCAGGTCATTTCTCTCTAAAAACTGATGAGCCGCCATCCACGGATCATCTTTAAAACACAAAAAAAGGGAATTAACTAAAACTGCCAGGTTAACGGCATTTTCAAAATAAAAAAAGGTAAATGCGCACATGAGCCAAAGGCCCAAACGGCCGGAGTTTATCCCGGTTTCCTTAGCATGAAGCGTGCCTCGGAATATTGCTACTCCCCCCTGGACAGAATGCTAGTCCATCGCAGGGTTACTCCCCAGCAGTACGTCGCCGGTACCTATTTACACACCTGGGTAAAGAGAGACAAAGTGGAGTACAGTTCCTCGTCTAAGGAAACAACGCGACGGGCGAGACTTGAACCCCGGACCTCCAGATTCAGAGGTCGAGGTCAGACTAACCGCTCGGCCACATACGCCTCCACAACGTCATTTCCAAAGTTACTTCACAAAGGAGTGACAAATAAAACAGCACATCTGTTACATACCAGTCAAATTATAAGGTAGCTTCATACGAGGAGCTCCTTCTTGTATTTCAACGTCGAAAACGAAATCGTATTCCTAAAAAAAAAAAAACCGTTTTTAAGATCGAGCCAATCCTAGACTCGCTGGCGGACATCTTTATGACAAGGGGAAGGAGTCTAGATAAACCTCAAGCGCTGCAAGGAACTGGAAAGCAAATCTTATCATTTACACTTATTGTGCTATTCCCTTCCTACAAATAATTTTGTGTTTAAACAAAGAAGAGTGGATTTTAGTCTTGATTTGTTTTACTGCCTACTTAAGGGAGGTTATTTTAGGATCTACAGACCGTGAAAAGGGTGCCCGCGTCCACTTAAGCGGGGTTAAAATGAAGGGCTTTAGAAGAGCAGTTCCCGCGATCAGGCTTTCATTCACATTACGCCCGCTTCTTGCGTCCATGTTACTTACTACAGCCTAATGGGTGCCTCGTTTTACTGCACATGTTGTTTCTTTGGCCCCGTCTACACATAACCGGCGAATCCGGTATACGAATCCGCAACGTTTTGAATTCGCTCTCCAGAGTAGAAATTTTTGAATACGCTATGAGTCCGGAATCGAGTGGACGCTAAATCCGGATATTTTTTCATCCGGTGACGTAACAAGATGGAGCCCAGTTCTTTAACGTGAATACCGTATTCAAGATGGCAACCCCGTTCCAGGGTTCCCTCTCTTACCCGTCGAGAAGTCAACCTTGCTCTTCGCATTTTTCTTTAATATCTGGGCAGATTCTGCCATGATTCTAGATACAAATTTCGCGCGCTTTACGACGCATGCTCTGTTTCCAAAATTCCCAAAGGATTCCTGGGTACTACAATGAATCCGGATACGTGTGGACGGGCAAATTTGATTTGAACACGGATACGCGTGGACGGGGAAATTTTTGAATCCGCAAGGAAAAATGTGCAGATTCAAAATATCCGGATACTTGTGGACGGAGCCTTATCTTTTCGCATTTGCTCAAATGGGAACCCCAGCCGCCGCAACACAACCGCGTTTAACAGCTGAATTTTCATCTCTTTCTCATGATCAATTACAAAGGAACACATGTTGCAAACTCCTGCGTTTTGACCATTTCAAACATAAACTCTGACACACATATCAGTATTACAGAATGGAATTTGGACTGTTCTTTAATTTTTTGAATTTTCTGAATTTTTTGCACGTGGCGCGCGAGAGTAAAAAGCACTTCTGTGTCAGTAGAATCTCAGCTTAGCAGTAGACAAAAGGTACCTTTCCGTTGTACATTTGCTTTTGCGTTTGCCTAGCAGCGCCCTCTGTTCCCGCGGATCCAACTACTTCGCCGATCTGAAAATCAGACAGAAAAAAAAACCAAAGGAAAACTACAAATAAGTGATTTTCAAAAGCGTATTGTAGGCATCTTTTGATTACAAGTAATTACAACTCAGGGCCGGGTTGTTCAAGGCTAGGTTACTGTAACGGTAACGGTATATGAAAACTTAAACGTTACCTTGTCCCATTTTGATTCCATACCATTCCACTGCAAAAGAAAGTTTTAAAACCGTTGTTATCGTTAAGATGACTAGGTAATGATTTCACTACTTAGTTAACGAATGTTATCAAATTTCTTCTACAGTGACCAAAATGGAACTATCAAGGCATTTAGATACCTATTTCTGACTTTGCATACTAATCTTTTGGTTTTAATTAGCCCTCTTTGCCTCGATTACACCTGGAGAATTCAAAGGAACTTTTCAATTGAAACGAAGCATTTGGGACAAATTATCACAAAGACAAAAAAATGACTAAATTTACCAACATTTTGAAATAAGATGTACTAGCATACGCACAAGGTGATTCTCTACCAGTGCACAAGTACTTATGCTCATGTTTCAGCTAGCCGACATGGAACACATAAACCAACGAACACATCTCATTTATTCAGTTGACAAAATTATGAGCTGCGCTCCCCGCTAATGTAGAAAAACAAACAAAGCAAGCGCAAAAAAGTTGTGGATTAGGGAGAGAAGAAAGGGAACCTCCCTCTCTTCTACCGCTCTTTCCCAGCCTGCCAACCATGCAGCAAGACAATTTTTGTCACAGTAACCTTTTTAGACCATCACAGTTGTGCAATGAATGGTTTCTACGTGTTTAAGTTACTGTACCATCGTGTTGTCAAATGAGTTCTCACCTGATGACATTCAATGATATTTCCCCTTCTGATCAGTTTTGTTTGACCACTGTTGTTCCCTAAACAGTACAATCACACAAAAAAAAAGGTTTATAAGAGATCGAAAAAGCTTTGAAAGGTTATACCAAATGACCTTGTTTTACTCCTAAAGACCAACATACTCTCTGCATTATTAAAAGTTGATTTAACATTGAACCTTCAACAAAATAATGTGACGGCCGTTTAAGGAAAAAAAACATAAATATATCTCTTGAATTGCCACGAAACCATTACTGGGTTTATGCTAAACTCGCGTGTAAGGTATAAAACCAGCACAGAAATGTTTTTCATTTTAGTTTCAATGTTTACATGTGGCACAGAGCCGAAAGAAACAAGAAGAAGAAAGACGCTTGTAAGTAGAATGAAATTTGTGCGTTTCGCCTGACGCGTTCACCTGGCCTAAGGAGAGCTTCTGGTCCAGGAAGATCCTCAAGTTTAACATCACCCAACTGGCCACTTAAAAAAAAACAAATATTTGTTGTTAGAAACAACATAATACTTGAAGAACAAATCCAAAGAAATACGTAAGTGATGAATTATCATTGATGTTCTCCTTTTGGTGTTTGTGTTGGATAGCAGTCATGTCAAGTGGAATGAAAATTAATGTGTAGTTCTTGCGAAAACTACTTTCATCCCTTTTTTTCGAATAGCTTTAGTACAACACCCTCAATTTATTACCCTCTTTAGGACAAAGGACACAATGCACGCCGTCTTGCTCTAAAGCCATTTACTGGCAATTACAATAGCGCAAATTTGCGTTACAGTCATTGCTTTTGTGTACTTGGAGTACAAACAAAATTCACCTAGCAAATCTAACCAATCGTGCAGGCAATACCCTGTTGACAGACTCCCCCGGCACGATTTTATACACCCTGTTTAGGACAGAGAGGTCAAAAACCATATCCTGTCCAGCGGCACATCCCGCATTGGCCATACATGTCTAACGGAGTACCCCCGGGGGCTACTCCTCTCCTCAAAAAAAAATCGGAGGAGATGGGCAGCTGACCACATGCTATTGATGGAAGGGAAATGGACAATAGGATTGATAATCTCTGCGTCCTCCACGTTCCTTAGCTCAGCAAACCGGACTGACCAGCCTACAGACATAGAAGATTGCCAGGGAACAAAGAAAAACCTACTGTAACAAACTGAAGTACGATCGTGCTTAAAACTTAAACGAGTTTTCTTAATGGAAAGTTCTTTACCTGGCTGCTTCTGCTGGAATAGCGTGGCTTGCAACTTCAGCATCAAACAACTATGACCAGACAAACAAAAAAATCATTAAAAGGCCAGGCTAAGTCACCTGTTTCAAGCATTCCAATGGGAGGCTCATATTTTCCTTGTCATATGCTCGTAAAAGTCAACAAGTCAACACATTTATTTTACTACGCTAACCACGCACTACAAAAGCTGGTTTCCGGGCGGGGTGTACAATGGTAAACATAACAAAACTATGAAACGTAAATTAAGCAATCCTGTCCCTACTTACTAACCCGTACTTTCGACACTGACGGGACAGGACTCTCGTCACATATGAACTTAGTAAAGGACCTTCTATCCCACTGGAGGATTCGCTGGGCTCAATTTTTTTTAACTCATTAACAATTATACTCATACAATAATGGGGAATTCTTTCTTTAAGAAATGCCCTTTTCCTCTTTTGTGAATTCAAACAAAATTTTGCACATGACTTAAAAAAAGAGAAAGAAAAACAACGCACATATGTCGTAGCGGCCTGAATCAATGAATTTACATGGCGCAAATTTGCTTTTAAGATTTCAAAATGAAAAATTACGTGAAGGGACGGATGACCATAGACAGACCTGAAGTTCCTCATCAGATGCCACTCTTTCTGCAGAGGCAGTGAAAACACGAGCAATACCATCACTACAACAAAATTAAGACGGAATCCATCAGGAAATTGAGCAATTTCAACTTTCAGTGGACAAAAACCTAATACCAAAAACAATACTGCATTCTTTGTTACATTTTTCAAGGGCTTAGATATAATTTATTATCTGTAATAACACCAAAGACTATTTCTCGTGGGAGCCCGAGAAAATAAATGTCAAATTTCACAAGAATTGTGAAAACACAGGTAAATATCTGAAAATTTCATGTGTAAGATGTCATTTTGTGAAATAGAGGGGTAGGAAATAATCACAGGCTACACTTGAATTTCCTGTCACACAAAGCATCTTTGCCTCAAACTTGTCTCACAATTTTGTTGTGACACTAGTTACAGCGAGTATAGCACAAAGCAGAAACAAGTACTACGTCCTCAACAATTGAGGAAATACTGCAGTAATTGTTTTATCCGGTTGCATTGAACGTTGCATCAGGGGCACCCAACGATTGTTTTCTTTAAAATACCTGTTCGGAGAAGCAAATATTGCCTAGAATTTTCTTTAGCTTGAGGACGGCTAAAAATTTCTAGATGACCGTTCCATTTATAAGTTTTCGAAGCTCATCTATAATAAATTTGCCTACGATTTTCTAAGATTTAATTTTTCACATTTCACCCACCACGTTAATCTTTTTTCGTGGAAAAAAGGAAACCTAAAATTTCCGGATTCAAAAATGTGATGGAGAGAGAAACAGAAAAATTCTCACTTTCGTAATACGTGAAATTGCATCTAAAATTTTCGGAAAAATAATAACGAAGCCCTTGTAATTTCGAAAAGACTCAAGTTTTTCTAGGATGACTGAACAGATACAAATTTTATAGCGCCTCTAAGAATACATATCTAGAGATCTAAAAGTGCTATTGAGAGCCTTAAAAGTGTTTTCAATGTATTTAGGAGGAAACCGTCGTTGGGTGTCCCTGGAACGTCTCGCACAAAGTTGCGAGACAAGTCAATTGCATGAAAAAGTGATTAGTGTAACAGGACATTAGGGTCACCGGTGTTTGCAGACTGAGAAAGCCGGGGAAGAAACCTTTCTCTTCAGTCTTACAAAATGAATATTCTGTGAGATTGGAGACTGTTGAAACGTGAGAAGGTGGTAATGAATCTTACCTTGATCCAGTAACAATATCTCCGTTATTTAAACATGTTACACTCCACACTGATTGCGCTGGTAGTCTGATTACTTGGGAACAATCTCCATCTGGTGATAATAACACACAATTTTGTAAAAATAACAGCAAACAGTTAAGAAATGAATTGAAGATATGATGAGCTATGATTGGATGAACAATGTACTAACGTACTAATGTAGTGCTCGGTTGGAAGAGCACTCGCCCGTCTGCCGAGCGGGAGGTCGCAGCTTCAAACACCGGCAAAACCAGTGTCTTACAAAAACTAGCATCAAGTCTCATTAAGAATAGTATTCCTCAAGAAACGCCTGCTACTACACGTTATAAAAAAGGTGGAAACATGATACTTCTGACGATCGCGTCATTGGATGCCAAGTAATCAGATGTAAGCGTATAGACCCCGACGGTGTGGTCAACCTTTCATGTGCCTGCAGTACCTGTCTTCACGTTATTGCGGTTACCAGGCCAAAAATTGACGAATCGAAATCGAAATCGTAATCCAATCAAAGGATATCACTTGGCTAGTCAAACTATTTCAAGACTGATTTCAAGTAACCGGTGACTGAAGTTCAAAGTCGAAAAGACAATCAATTTGTCCATGTCTGACTTTACAGTGAAACACAAATTCCAGCTGAGGATGATAATTATACCTTTCCATATTCGTAATGTTCTGTCTTCTCCAACAGAAACAAAATTGCCACCTTCATCAGGAAGAGCTGCAATACTAATGAAAGAAGACACAAAACACGTGAAATACAATCATGTAAAAATAGGTAAAGGCTCTATTGGAGCCAGTAACGCCACAGCTTATCGTAGCCTGTATGCATGCTCACTTATGTTAGTTCAGAGAACATTTTGGCAGTGGAGCACCAGCGAGAGGAGAAGCCACATTCTTCTCGCGAGCTCACGCTGTCGGCTCTCCGCCAAAATTTTCCCCAAACCCACACAAGTGAACATGAGCTTATCACCGTTTCAGTAGCACGAGGCACTTAGACGTATTGCTACTTCACCCCTGGATATAGTACCATCCATCCCTAGATGTATATCACCGGTAGCGATTTATACAGCCCAGGGTGAAGAGCAACAAAGTAGAGCAAAGTTTCTTGTCTGAGCAAATGATCAATGTGATGACAGGGGTTTAACTTCCAAAAGTCCACGGTGTAAATACTAACACCACGGTCTGTTAGACAAAAGGAGATATCGAACAGTCAATAGATGACCTTGCACTGTATCAATAACCTGAAGAGTGAGATGGCTCAAGACTGACCTTTATACTGTATGTCAGATCAGAACATTATGCTTACCATTTTTTAGTTGGAAATTAGCTAAAATAGTGTGTAACCCTTCTCATACCTGTAAATAAAGCTAGTATGCCCTGTATACACTTGAAGACATTCTCCAGTGCTCATCCATCTTCGAATGGTGCTACATGCAATTATTAGAAAATTAATAATATTATTTACAGTGGACAGCCAACAAGTGGAAAATTATCTGTATGATATCTACAAGCATGTTAATACAAATGTATGGTGTACATGTTTGACTATGTTCCAGTACTAGTGTAAGGTAAGTTGAGAGACTACCCAGCTAACTCGCAAGATTATACCCATAAAAATGATTCCTTTAAGGTTTCAAGATTCAGGCTCAGATATTGAGCTTCAACTTATAGTTAAACACCTCAAAACCTATAACCAGCACCTCAACAAAGGAGTTTGAGAGAGTCTTTTATAGGACATGTAGCTGCTAAAGTAGCTGACAGGGTAATCCAACTCTCATAACCACTGCAATTAAAATCATGACAAAATGCATGGCAGGCTGAGCTCAGTTGGACATTGATCATCATCTGTATACCATATGTAACCAACTAGTTTTCTAGGAATCTGGTCATAAAAATGTTAAATCATGTCAGTCATGTCATCATACTATACTTGAAAAATGTAAGCTAAATGTACATGTACCTATCGTTAGAAGATGATAAGAACTCAACAGCAGAGAGTATAGCCAGGCTTCTAACACAGTCCGTGTGTCCAGTGAAGGTCCTCTGACATGTTCCAGCTTTCCACATTTTTATGGTCTTATCAGCAGAACCTGGCAAAGAAAAACAAATTTGCAGTCCAAACCTCAATCGGCTGCCTTTCATAAGGGAACAGCTCAGTTGAAACCTTTTTTGCTTAACTCTTCAACCTTTTTTGTTTAGACCTCCCGAAGGTGACTTCACATATTATGTAGGTCAAGAAAATTTCTTTGTTAATAAAATAGACTAATGCATCTGCTGCCATGTGAACAGTGCCTACTGCACATCGACGATATTAAGGTTTGTCAAGCAGTGGTACTGCTGTGTTGGTACAATGTACCTGTAAGCATCAGGCCATGCTCTGGCATCATTTGAACAGCCCAAACGGCAGCTTCATGACCTTGAAGTTTCATCATACATTTGCTTCCTATCCACACACATGCTGTTCTGTAAAATCAACACGCAAAATAAGAAGAGACACAATCAAATAAGGGCCTGGAGACTTGACAGTCATATTAATTCTCAAGAAACCATGTTGCAGTATGAAACAAATAAAGAATAAAATAAATGCAATGTGTCAGCTGTCTCATATGGGTTAGGGGATGGAGACTAACATTTCAGAACTAATAATTATGTGGTAAACTAAGCAAAGCACAAGACTACTGTGTAAATTAGCTTAAGATTGTGAAAAAAAGTCTTATTTCCTACTTGTCCCAAGATCCAGAAAGAAGTGTCCCAAACTTTCCTGCAATCAAGGAACAAACAGCTCCAGTGTGACCTTCTAATCTGTGTACTGGTTCTGCAGGAATGAAAGATGTTTTCTTACATTAATAACCAGCCTTTCAGTGAGAGTTTTGGAGCCGGTTTTTTGTAGAAGTGAGATAAAATGGGTAAATACACCAATCCACTTTTTTAAATTATTTCAGCAGCTTGCATATAATCCCTTACTTTTGCTGTTTATCAACCATTAAGAACTGGAATATTTTTGTACTTAAAGGGGCTGTGTCATGGCAGTCAAAGTTCATTTTGTTTAATTTTGCCAATTACTCACCCTCGATTGCTATGGAACTTAAAGTACGCGAAGAAATTAGATGTAGATCACAAAATCAGAGATCCAAGACAAACCTAGATGTCTCCTGAGCATTATTTTTGAAGTTTCAAGCAGCAGGGATCAACTTTGAAAAACTGTTAGGCTGAACAGTTTTCAAAAACCATAACTTCAATCCTTTTCAATTTTCTTCAGTTTTGCCCATCCGTGGCATCTGTTGTTTCTGCTATGTTATTTTATCCTTCCTTTGAAGTTTTAAGTGGTTATTTTTATGTTTCAATTAATTTCACGGGCATTTTTGTAAATATTTCCTAATTTGGCTGAATTTCATGACACAGCTCCTTCAATGTGACAAATATATCTTTAAACTTTTTAATGATTATTCTTTAAACAGACATCAGAAGCATTGTAGTTATCAAATTTAAATTTTTTCCATTTCCTTCTTTTCTTGTAAGCCATTTTGGACAACAAGTTGTCCATTAGTATAAATATGCTTTAATTTTCAGTGCAACCCTGTTGATGTGACCACTATTTGGAATAAAAACTTGGTTGTGATAATTAACCATATCTTCAAAAATACAAAATGGCCAGTGTTTCTAAAGTTAGGGTCAAAAGAATATGGTCATGATAGCGAGGTGGTGGTGTTAACAGGGTGGTTGTAAGGCAGGGTTCCACTGTAATAATTGTTATTGCATTCCCAGGGGATAACACTGAGTAATCTCCTTAAGAAGCCCCAAAGAATTTTTCTATCTAAAATTTTGGGTTGCAAAAGATACATGGGTCGAAATCAAACTTTGGGATTAGGGGTTAATGTGTTTGGCAAGGTATGTTGTAGGCACAAGCTGTTTTCAGGCTAAGCCAATAATAAGCCTAATTTCATTAGGAATTTTCACTGCTTCCTAGCCTTAAGCCATAATCATTTAACAGGAGAACAGATTTTACCTACAACAGATAAACTTGTAGACTGTGCCCAGGACTTTTGGGGGTAAAAGAAAATGCATCATAGTTTTTTTTAGTACAAATTTAATGCAATTATCTAATTCAGGTCTTTTCTAAGAGAAAGAAAAATCCAAAAGTGCAGTCCCTGAGGTTGCATCCCGTGGAGGGGTGGGGAGGGGCACTCAAGGGAAGTTTCAGTAGAGTTGCGCTGCCCAGCCCTTCAAACCTTCACCCTAATTAAGACAAAAAATGTTCAGTTTTGCTACCCCGTCTAAGAAAAGAGACCTACTTTCACAAGTCTGATTCATTCCGTTTCCCACTAATGTCATGGAATTAGAGTTTTTTGCAATATATTGTGGCTACCACTCATTTAGATCCCGCATTGTCAACCTTCATGCTCTTTATAAGGCCTCCAGTTCAAAAAGACACCGTGTTCAAGACACAAAAATTAATAGTGTGTGCAGAGACTGTGTACCCTGTTTAAGATTCATAACCATACAATGTACCCTGATTGGTGGCACATACCCACCTTGGCCAAATAAGGGAGTACCAAAGGGGAAGGGGGGGCGGGGGGTGCATCACAGTTCAGGGTAAACTACTCCTGCCTTAATTGAGTGAACTTTGACAAACAAACAAACAACTTTTTTATACAACTCACCAAGAGTATCCAAAGTCCACACAAGAATAAGATTGTCATGACCACCAGTAACTATGAGCCCTGGGAAAATAATTTATTTAGTACATGTAAGGTTACACAATGCTTGATGGTAAACAGAACCACAGTAATTACATATGGGGATTAAAGGGTCTGTTTTTAGTAAGTGTCACAAGAATCACTTGTTGTTAGGGATTTTAAGAACTCACAAAGGGGACAGCAGAGGAAACATCCTAAAAGCAATAAACAAACAACAACAAATTTCTCTTTCTCTTCTTGAACTTGCATATTTCCTTAAGAATTCAACTCCAGGAGAGTTTGCCTACACTTCACAAAGTGAGCAAGTTGGGAAAATCACACTGAAGTTTCAAAGAGTATGAAGTCATTTTTAAGAGACATTCTTGCCACTGTCACTGTTGTGGTATCTTAAACTCTCCATTGATGGACCATGGAATGATTGTTTCAATTTTGTATGACTGTTTAAGATAGCTCTAAGGTTGTTGGCAATTGGGGAATTCATTGACACAGTATGGGCCAGTTTTATAATTATGCCATGGTAGATATGGTGAGCATGAAGGTTTTCCATAACCCAATCACTTGTAAGTTTGATAATATCCACCCACTGACTTGGACAAATAAGTACTAAATTACTATTTTTATCAAAATTCTCTGTAATGTTGCTTACAATTTTTCTTATAACATCAAAATGGTGTTCTATCATCAGGGCCCTCACTAAGATTTCAAGGTGCGGGGTATACATGCATACAATTAGTACAGCACAAGCCACTGGAATTGCAGCATTACACGCGTGTTTCTTGCCTGTAAATCTGCCATATTGCACGCAAATTACACAAGAAATACAAGCACGAAACAGGTGTGTAAAAAAAATACACACAAAATTTTGGAAACTGTGTGTAAAATTTTGCATGTAGACTGCATGTAATTAATGACTTTCATCTTTGGCTGAAATCTGTGAAGCACTGAACGATGATCTCTGGCCCTCAAGTCATGTATAAAATTTAGGGGGAAAATCAGAATGATCATTTCTTTTACCAGTCCAGCTACAAAATTACTGTTGATTCAGTTTCACTTTGTAGATAAATATTTGTATAGTGTAATCATTTGAACCTCCTTTGAAATTTTGCGAGGCTTTTTGCTTGAAACCTTAGAATGATTCGTTGAGCTGTTTGAAATGTTTTCAATGACATGCAATGTACAGTATGGCATGTCGGTATTTTATTTTCATTTTGTAATAAACTCGGCCAGGTAAAAAAAATTACAGTGTGGAATTGAACAGCTAAGAAGTTGTTTTTGATCTGTTTTCCTTTTGTTTCCTATTAAAGTAGTGGGGGGGGGGAGCATACCTTACAACTCTGTAGAAGCCAGGGGAAATTTCCAGCCTCTCACCCTAACTGAGTGACAGCCCTGATCATAATTCATCAACCAAAGGTACTCAAACATAGAATCTTTTTCCAGAGGAAACTTTACCCATCCATCACTTAATACTCTACCTATCACTAAGCTTACCTTTCCTAATCATACATAATTTCTATAACAATGTCAGTAGAAAATCACCCAGGTTTCACTCTGTACTGTCTAATATATTTAGCCATATTGAAAAAAAAACCTCTCCTGTTAGATTATACACCAAAAAACCTTAATATCACTCGAACCTCACATCGTTCGACGAAATTGCATGTGATATGTTAAAATTCCTTTTAACACTAAGCTTAACTTTTTCCTTTGCTCACCATGAACAGCCATTCCACTCTATTAACTATGTTCACAGCTAGACTACTGTAAGCAGTGCGGGAACTACTTATATTCCAAGATTAACATACCCTGCTTGAATTTGTCCGTGGGAGGAATCGTACAAACAGCAGAAATAAAATTACTGTGACCACTAAGAACATGGCCCTCTTCAAAACCAAGTTTGTCTCCACAAGGAACCCACAGGCGAGCAGTTCTGTCCCGTGACGCTGTTATAATTCCTCCTTCTGGAAAAACTGCAGGACAAACAGCTCTAACGTCTAGCTCATGGCCACGCAACACGCTGCTTAGTTTATATGACATACTTTTTTTAACAAATTTGTTGAATTTCTTATCTTTTCGGATTTGATCTTCTGTTTCACATTGTGGACAGTTGACGTAGCATATATAGTGTAAGAGGTCGTCAAAGCTGCTGAGTACGGCTCAGAAATACTGCTGTAGCAATGGCATGCAAAGGAGTGGCTACTAAGCCAGAAACAAGCGGAATAGCCAAACACGCCCAGGGTCTTCCGGTTTTTTAAAAAAGTTAAAGTCACTGCTTTAAATCAATTAATTGCGCTACCCGTGCGCGTGGCGGTAAAACCTTTCTCTAGCTCAAAGAAGTAGCAGCGACAATGAAAAACTAAAGCATTGAGCACCTGGCGTAGTGGCGTTGCGGGAGAGCTCAGGCGGGTTTTGGAGCTCTAACGCGAAGAGCGAGACACGCAAGAGGGTCGAGAGAAACGAGACAAATTGTGTGATATTTTTCTGTCTCTGTTCTTGACACCAGGCTTCCCAACAATAAACGCACATTTTATTCCCTCTTGCACCAAAATAACAACCAACAACATAGCAGTGTCGGCCATAGTAGGCCGCTACGTCTTATTTGGGCCCAAATTGAGCTTAAAATCAAGGCTCAGCAATATATCACGATAACCAAAACTGGAGTTTTCGTGAGTTTTGCCGGGTACGATCTAAAAACCAAATCTTTGTAGCCGAACCATGAAAACTGACAAAACTTAGCAAAAATGGGAGGCCGGATCAGTCCATTAACAAACACTCCAAAGATCTTAGATAAATGGCAAGTCTTTTAGAAGATTTTTGTGTCACTCTTTAAAAAATCGTCAAAAATTAATTAAATAGTTAACCATATGCTTTTCAAGGACGGTCAAGGTAAAAAGGATCAATTGCAACGGAATGACTAGCGCCACTGAGCTGAACTATTGAGTAACCAAATTAAAGTTTTTTTTACTTTGCGATCAAACATAAAGGGTCACTGACCTAGATCCTTTTTCACTAAGAATGTTGCTAACAGCCGTAGATTAACTGAACATGCAAATAATTCCTTAACACAAGGATTAAGGCTCGACTAACTAGACTCATATAACGGTCTCTACAGCCTGTTGTATAAAATACAATGAAATTTTATTTTCATTTATCGTCGGAAGCATCAGACCGTTTCAGCTCAATAAGTCAATAGTGAGCTAAAGCAGCGAGGAGAATTTTCAGGAACGTTTTGAACCGTTTAAAAGATGCGCGCTTTTTTGGGAGATAAATTAGAGGCAGACAATGAGAACTCAGCCATCCGAGAAAACTAAAATAAACCTGAACACATCGGCTCAGACAACACAGCGGGCTGGTTCCAGAAACCTTTACGCCTGTCTGTATAAGAAACGGCACCCATCTCACGGAATATCATTTGCGACTTAACTCAGTCAAGAACAAAGTTCGCTCGGTCTGAATTTCACGATGAAGAGTTTAAGTCGGCCTGCGGTTTCTATAGTTTCGATCCTCTTAATTTTTTACATTGGCTACTCTTGCGCTAGATCATATCAGGTAAAATATTTATTTTTAATATTGTAAAGGATAGCTTTTAACTATTTCATGATTTCATGTTTACAAACTAGCCATTTTTTCTGTGCCTAGGAAATCCACCATTTGTTAACCGACGACGAGAGAGAGTTGATTTTTGGCCACCCATTTCCAGAGTATGGTAAGAAAATGATTTCAATTAAAGCTATGCTAAGCTATAAAGCTAATCCGGGATGCATCGAAATGAATTTTAGAGTTTTCGTCTACATTTCAATAGAAAAATAATAATGTCTTTACAGCTTATTTGTACCGGTTTGGACAATAAGTTAAATAGGAAAAGCTATCCGACTTTCGAGTATTTCTCTGGTCAAGCTGATGATCAGAACTATTTTTCCTTTAGATTTAAGAAAAGAGCTATCTTAGAAACTGGGATAAGCTCATTTTTCCATTGCATCCCAACTCTATCGTTCATTCCAAAATAGAGACTCGTCTTGTTTATGCCGTTTTGTTTTGTTATTCGAAATTCAGTTAACGGTCAAATCTAGAATCTGTAAATTATTCATTCATATAATAAGCAATGACGGACATAAAAGTTATTTATGTTTGAGCACTTCTTACAATAAGCTTAGAATACAAATAACATAAGTCAACTAGGGGTCATTCGACACGATTTTTAGAAGATCAGACTTCGTAGCAGTTGGCTCTTGTCCATTTTTCAATCCTGGAAATAAAATGTGTGGGGTTAATGCCTGAAACACTGAAAAAAACACATAAGCATCAACGACATGAACCCTTGCTTAAATTTAAGCGTCGCAGTTTGACGAATTTTTTAACAAAAAAGATGTAGCTTCCTTTCATAGCCTAAGGTAGTTTTGTAGGCCCGACAAATACCGTTAAGGTTTTGAAATAGTATGATCCTAGGTATTTCAGTTTTTAAAATCACAAATTTAAAATAACGCATTGAGGCGTGCATGCAATAAAGCTTGATATCTTCTTATGCAATTATACGCCTCATGAAATGAAAATAGTAAACAAATCAAGATTTGTTCAGGTCTGTTTGTTTCTGGTATGAACTCCTGCTGCTATGAATTGTCAACAGCTTGTTTTATCATTTTTCCATGATCCAACAAACATTCCAGACAAGGTATCAGACACTGGAAAATTGCTACCTAAGCCCTGTCCACATACACACGGATATTTTTTAATACGCAACTTTCTCTTTGTGGATTGGGCTTCCGTCCACACGCCATCAGGTGAATCCGGTATACGAATCCGCAATGTTTTTAATCCATCTCCGCTCCAGAGTGGAAATTTTTAATTATTCTATGAAACCGGAACCGTGTAGACGCCAATCGCAGGTAGTTTATTATCCAGTGACGTAACAAGATCTGGCCCAGTTCCTTACCGTGATGGTGCCAAGCGCAATAATTGCTTCGTTAATACTTCATGGAATTCAGTTTCATGTCTTATAAACGTGTGTGCATTACTGTACTTTTAGTTATTCCCGACCGGCTGCTCGACATTCTGAGGCTTTTTTCCACAACGGACGGACGAATTGGACCCCGAAAACAAGTTTAACAAGCGAACTAGTCAACTAGACCTTTGAACTGTCAGCCGGAGAATAATGGCGAGAAAACTTTCGCATCAGCAGAAGATCACTTTTCAAATTAGCTGACGAACTGAGAGTGAGCGTGGGTGGACAAATTCGATTTGAACGTGTGGGCGTGGAAATTTTTGAATCCGCAAAGAGAAATTTGCGGATTCAAAAGTATCCGGATACTCGTAGACGGGGCCGTAGATATTCCACCACCAACTGCTTTCATTCGCGCATGTACCAAATCGAAGCTTTGTGCGTTTTCCCGCTTTTTGACTGACCTATCAGGAACGAGTGATGTCAGAAAGGATAGCTATTTTCATCTCCTAAAAACGCTTTCGACTTTTCTTTGCTTGTCTGCTAGACTTGCTAACAAGGCGACTTTTTTCCTCTCGGAGATTAAACGTACTAAAGAACTTCTACTCGTCCCTTGACTTTAAATAGCCTGGCAAACCGCGTGCATTTTCGTGCCTTCACAAGGTGAAAAACATTGCCTGCTTCTAGCTATCAACAGGACCCCATAACCTCCTGCTGTCAGTTGGTTTGTTTATTTGCTTGCTATGCTGACAGCATCAAAGGCTTTTTAAAAACATCTCATTTTTCCTTGTTGGTATGTTTTACACACAGTTCCAGAGTACGACATATCTCATCCTGTTCAAGTCGATGAAAGCGGCAGGTTCCTATCACGTGACCTAGCAAATGGCAATGCTCGTCGAAAGAGAGATGTAGGAAGTTCTGTCCAAGAGCCTGTATACTTTAAACTCTCAGCTTTTGGGCAAGATTTCCACTTGAAGGTCACACTGAATCATCAGTTATTCTCGTCCGATTTTGAGGTAGAGATTCGAGGAAACAGCTCAGAATTTCATTATGACATTGAACACTGCCATTACATTGGGCAGCTAATTTCTCCTGAAGGAAAAAGAAACAAAGTAGCACTTAGCAACTGCGATGGACTGGTAAGCTATATGTCGTTAATATATCGAGAGATGTGGGTTGAGAGGAGTTTAATACAATGCCCTGAGCTATCCGTAAAACAACCGCAACGTTGACGCCTACCATGCCCTAAAAAAATAATGCGCAAGTCCCAGGAGATTAAAACCGCGATAATTTACTAGTTTCGTATTAGAAATGTTGTAATGGCTGCATCTCTCACGGATTTGTCACGGTCATGCGTTACCTGATTAAAAATTCCTAATGTCGAGAAACGTGCATCCTTTTTTTTCCTGAACGACTGAAGTGATTCCCAAATTAATCTGCAATTTCTACCTTTCATCAAGACGACGAACATCCCATATAGGAGTCCCTTCGGCTCACTCAGGACCGGTGCACGAGGATAACGGCTTTTCTGAAGTTTCCAGCACAAAGTATTCTATACAAATTCAAATGAAAAAAAGAACGTAAATAAATAGGAGCTGACTAGGAAGCCAGATAAGAATGGACGTAAAAGTTTACCGTATTTATTCAATTAACCGCCATGGGCGCTTATTAAATTTTTGGACCTTGAGAGTGGGCGCTTATTCAAGGATGGGCGCTTATTAAGACGGAATCCACAAGGAAATTGAGTAATTTTATTTCTAAGAGGACAAAAACCTTGTACCAGAATAATTTAAGGAATATTGCATTCTCTTTTACAGTTTTCAAGGGCTAAAGATGTAAGTAGTCATCTGAAATAACACCAAAGAAAATTTCTCATGGGAGTCCGAGAAAATTAATGTCAAATTTCACAAAAATTGTGAAAACACAGGCAAAATTCTGGAAATTTTATGTGTAAGAGGTAATTTTATGAAATTTGACATTTATTTTCTCTGGCTCCCATAAGAAAATGGTCTTTTGTGTTATTATAGAGATGGCTAATTACATCTTTAACCCCTGAAAAATGTAAAAGCGAGTGCAATATGCTTTAAATTATTCTGGTACAAGGTTTTGTCCACTGATAGTTAAAATTAGTCGATTGCCTGGTGGATTCCGTCTTTAATTTTCACTATTTTCAGCAAGTGTAGTATGTTTATTTCGTAACAAAACAATAAATGGTAGTAACAAAACGCGAAGATGTAACAAAGCAAGGTTTCTGTAAAATGCTCTGAAGAAAACTCCGCCTTTGGGGAAGTCTCTTGAGTACTTATTCAATATTTTGTGGGAGGGGGGGGGGCGGGAGGATGAGGAGGGGTTCGGTTCGGGGTGGGCGCTTATTCGAGGCTTGGCCCTTATTCGAAGTGGGCGCTAATTCGAGGTTGGGCGTTTATTCGAATTTCAACTGATATAGAAATAATGCTGGAAGAATTTTTTCTCAATTTTTCTTTTCTGTCTGTTTCTATAACAATGACTACACGCAGCAAGGATTAATTCGCACTCCAGAGGACGTTTTGATGGTACATCCACTGCCCGTCCGACTGGGCCTGGAGAAAAACAAAACACTAGCCCACGTGATCCATAAAAGATCCTTAGCCCCGCACCAGACTCTCAGAAGGGCCGTGCAAGACGAGAAAAGATCTGCCGGCTGGTGTGGAGTGCAAGGTATGTTTTGAATAATTAAAACAATCATTCTCTTGAGCAAGCCTTTAGAGGCTTTGACTTATTAACAACTTGAGTAAATCTCCGATGCAGTTAAACAGTTAATTGGCTGAAAGCTTTTTGCATGCCTTGAAAAAGACATCATTTTTCCTACAATATTTCATTTGAGAACTAAGTGGCCTTCATCGAGAATTTCAAGTTAACAGGTCGGCACGCGTGCAAAACGTCTGCGCATGCGCAAGGTCTCTATTTTCAATAATTAAAATTTGCAAAATCTTCCCCATTTAAATTGAAAAACATTTAGGAATGTTTGATATGTTTAATGGTTTGCAGCCGGTTCTAGTATTACGCACAACAAAAAATTACTTAAACTAACTTAACTAACTAACTGGTAAAGTCGTCCAGTACAAGGTTTTTCCGTCCTTGTTTTTCCACCTAGCATGCATTGGTCGTTTTCGTTGTTCGCATTGACCGAGCTCAGCGACATGATGACCAAAACAGCAACAATGGCTACGGCGAAGTGCTGCCAGAGCGAGCGTGGACTTTCAAACATGATTTTCGCCTTTGGTGCAAGGAGGAAAGTATGTGGTGCAAAAGAGAGAAACTAAAGCAATTAATAAACTTTGTGTTCGTGAAATTCTAAGCTTATCTTTTGTGTGTGGAGCTTACTTTTTTGAATTTCGCGGCCGGAATCTAGTTTGTTTTGGTATCGCGTATAATTTTGAACGCATGCGCACTGCGTTTTTCACGCGTGTCTAACAGGTCAACTAAATCATTTCTTTGTTAAGTTGTTTAAAGCACCGCATGTGTGGCTGATCTGGCAAGGCCATACTAACAGTTATAAGCTAGCTGACCAATTAACAGTTCGCATAGAACGTACAGCAAATAAAAACGCGAGAAACTGGGTTTAATATTGCTAATAGGTTAAAATTTTAAAACATAGCCCCTACCGTCCGGGTACAGATCGTCATCAGGAAACCAGCCATATGAAGTAAGTCGCAATTGTCGCTGTATATTAACGATAAATCCTACTTAAGCAAAATTAATTTACGTTCCCATTCGGCGATGATAACTAGCAAAGCCCTTCATTGTTTGTGCACAACTTGCTTCTTTTCTTTGCTTCAAATTTTCAGGGCACTCAACACTTCAGCAGTCCGACGAAAGCGAATCACACATGAATTATCCTCGTTCATCATTGAACCGCAAACGAACCATTGAATCCTTGATCGTCGTAGAGAAAATCATGACGAAGTTTTATGGAATCAATCAGATAAAGAAATACGTTCCCACCATCGTCAACATGGTATGACTCATAGAGCGGTTTTCATTTGAGTGTCGAAAAGTAATTGGTTTTGCACTTTCTACACGATGCGATTGGCTTAAAAGATTCGCGCCACCTTTTCATCCAATCAGAAGTAAAACCAAAGCCAATTGTGACGCGCTCGCATGCATTTTCCCGCGCTTTGCGTCGGCCACATGTAATTACTTCGAGTTTTGATTGGTTCAATGTATTGTCTGTGTCCTATGTGATTGGCCAGAGTAATTACTTTGGTTTTGGTTTTACGACACTCAAACGAAAACCACTCTAACCTAGCTATGCAAACATTTACAAATGTGTCAAGAGATCAGGGGCACCCAACGTCAATTTTCGGAAAATAACTGTTCGGAAGACGATTTGAGATCTAGAATTTTCGGAATATTTGTTGTCAAATTTCTTGCTTGCCTGCCTCTCCTAGGATTTTCGAACATCTAAATAATGATATAGTTGCCCATTTTAAACTGATTTTTACCCTAAAAGGGTCACCTAGAATTTTCGGGAGCCTTTTTTCTGGCTGAAATTTTCGAAAAGGTAAGTTTTGATCCCTATTATTTTCCGATCGCTAGACTTTCAGCTACGAAATCCGAACAGATGAAACACTTTTACGGGATTAAAATATGCCTTTATCTACCGGTTAAAGACTAAAATACGTTTAACAATGCTGATGTTTTAATAAGTGGTTTTGAACTATATTTTCGTTGGGCGCCCCTGAGAGATGATGTAGGCCCTATTCAAAAGAAACGATCACGTTTGACCAACTTCATTGAATTGAACATTTTGGACGAAATTTATTAGATCTGTTTGATCACCTTGCTAGACAGTGTTGGGTGGGATTAAATCTGTTTTAATTTCAAAGGTTTTATCCAAAATCATCTAAAACTTTGTTGCAGTTGACGAGGTTGCATCACACTGGTAACGTTTGGACAGTTTTGGCAACAAGTGTAGGGCGTGCGCATGTTCAGTCTAGTAACTGATTTTGATAAGCAAACATGCCTTTTGAACTTTGATCAAATATTACTCAGATTTGGATGGGATTTTGCCCAACATTCCCATGCGCCTTTATCGGGCTATAGATAGCAATGAGTCCATTTAATGGTCCCTTGAAGTAACATATTCATATAGTTTAAGGAAAAATTTGACATTATGAGGTCTTTTTCAATATAACATACCAAACCCGACACAATTCTTAAGCCTGTCGAAATGTGCGACACACTCACTGCCGATATGACATAGATCATTTAATGCCATCAATGTCACAAACCAAGACCCATTTTTCGCAGATCTAATTAATGAGGATATTCAGAATGACTCTTTACCTTTTTTTTTCTTCAGGCGCATGGATTACTATCAGATGCTTCTATTGGAGCGGATATCAAGTACATTATCCAAAAACTATTGATTCTCCAACAAGACATGGTAGGTCTTGAAAAATAAAGACCGGGAAAGAAAAATTTTTCAAATGAATGAAGGTGTCAGGGAAGAGAGAAATTATTAGTATAACAATTTAGGGTGAATGATGCTTTGACTTCGGAACTGTGAAACAAGGGTTTCAGAATCGTTTTGTTGGGCATTTTTATTGATTTTTGTTTTATCCAGACGTTCGCAAGGGTCTACATAACTGAACACAAAAACGCCAGGTAGTTTTTGTTACCCCACCTGCATCTGGGACTGGACCATTATCAGCAACCACGCGCAAATGTAATAGTGAACTTTCCTAGTCCCTATACGGCGTCTTACCTGGCCTTCCCGGTTAATGTAATTCGGCGACGTATCCGAGACTCGGACCACGTGAACCAAAACGCATAGGCCGTGCGGAATAATGAGATCTAGAGCTAGACAAACGGTGAACAAGCTTTCTGTTGTAGGAGAAAAGTTTACGAATTGTTGGTTAATTAATGCCGTTGTAACGTCAGAATTTTATATGTATTTCCTGTCTTCAACAGTACATCTGATATTGAAGATTGGGTAGATATACTCCACCAAGCCCACAGAAAAATTACTGAGTAGCGTCGCTTATAGCCTTCTACACAACCCGGTCCCCAGGAATTTCCCCCTTCCATTTCCTAAGGAAAAAGAAAAGCCCTGGGGACGAGTTTGCCTTCTACACCACCACGGATCACACAGCGGGACTTCGATTGACGATTTTAAAACATACGGGGTGGCCTTAATTTCCGAGATCTTAGAAGGCAGTCCTTAAACTCATAAATTCTGTTTTGATTTATTTGTCTTTCTCTAGAACAACCTTGAGATAAACACGCATGCAGCTAGTACTCTGTCAAGTTTCTGTAAATGGACCACAGGGCAAAATGAGGCAGATGACAAAAACCCAAAGCACTTCGACCATGCTGCCCTTTTTTCCAAGTAAGATGCAATTTTAACTTAATTCTTGCAAACTGAAACTTAGAAAAGAAGAGGTTTCCAATCAGGGAGAGGTATTCTAGTATTTAGTATATTCTAGCTAGCACCAAGTTCTGCAGTGGAATTTTATTTGGCAGCTCGCAAATATATCTGTGAGATTATGCTCGGGTTAGCTGCCGGTTGGACAGAGTAATCGATTGATTCACCAATATCAGCTAATTTTAAGAGCCGTGTTCTTCATGAGCTGTATGTCCAAATTTGCATCAATTCCACTATGTTAGCATTGAATGGATTTTCGGCAATCTGCTCAGCCTTACGTTGTCAGTCTTTCCTTGACTGAACCTTGACAATCTATGATGCACTGAGTCCAATCATAATGAAAATCTGTATTAACCCTTGTCCGTATTAACCGGGTTAATTTTAAACAAAACAAATGGCTTTTCGTCGGGATAAAGGAAACGGTCCATCATATACAGGTGTCTATCGCAAGCGTTTTTAGGGGAGCTCGTATTTCGTTCGTTTGTGGGGAGGGACGAGATACGAGCTCCCATAAAAAACGCTTGCGTGGGAGGCTAGTATCCGTAGAGGTGTGCCGCCGAAGCCCTCAAACCTGACCCTGTTAAACACAAAAATTGCTCTGTTTAAGACAAGAGACCTTATTTTATGAGCCTGATTTGTTTCATTTTGCATATAAAATTAATTAGTTTTTCATACTCAGAAATATCATGGAATCATATTTTTGAAAAAAATCAAGTTGTTGGCCTGTTACAAATATAGACTGCTCATCTGCAGCCTTCATACTCTTAAACACACCCTTTTTAAGACGTCAAATAGCGAAATTTCAGATTGCTCAGATCATTTGTTTGAGGCTAAGTAAAAAAATTCTTCTTTTGTAGGTTAAATTTTTGTAGAGGCAAAGGTAACGGGCAGGCAGCAGATTGGGGAACTATACTAGGTAAGTCATCTGTCAATTGCAAATGAACATCAGGCGCTTCATTTTATAAAAGGGCAACTACAGGCTGTCAACTGAAAAACTGCAGAATTTTTTTCGGCGTTTTGGTATTGCGCAAACGATTAGCGCTTAGCTAGTTTGAGCTGTTATAGATTTTATTATTTTATTTGATTCTTTCATTTTCCTCCACATCAAGACATCATACTTTCTGTCAAAATTTAGATCGCTACTCGCAAGACGTGTGGTTTTCCGCACCTGAACCTTTCACTACGAAAAACAGCTCTTTCCGTCTTCATACTTGCGCCAGACCTTTAGTTCGGATCCCGAGTACATGGGTATGACCAGATCAAAAGTACGACCGCTTTGCAGTCTACAGTATTGAATCATTTATGGGCGAAGATAAAACTTTTGGCCATTAATCTTATAGAACGGCAACAAGCGTTTAAATTCAGTGTAGTAACTCTACTCAAGCATAAGGTATCAGGATTGGATATGTAGTCCATCAGGCATCAATGAACCAACTGATTAAAAAGACGAGTGGACAGCGCACGGGGTTGAACTGGATTTGGTAGTTTCAAGTTCAATCGCTCAAAAGTGCTGATAAATATCATACTTTTACGCCCTTCCAGTAAGGATTGTGAATCATATAAGTGACCATTATTTCCTCTTGTCTCATCCTGTACCCTGTCCAAAAAAAGAAAAATGTTTTTCAAGCATTTCTATTGCAAAGTGCAATATATCTTGGAACAATATCGCGCAATATATGTTAACCTGAATACTATTACATATAGCAACTTATTTAACTTTTTTGTGTTACGTTATTTAGGCTTGGCTGACTTGAAGGGAATGTGTCAGAGAGACACAAGCTGCACTCTCAACAAAGACACTGGATTGGGAACAGCATTCACGCTTGCTCATGAGACAGCTCATAAGTAAGAATGATGAGCATGCGCAATTGATCATTTCCTTGCCTGTAAGCTGGTAACTCGCCCCATTCCTCCCGCGCGTTAGTGGCTGCCCCCACCAAACGTTTTCCCCAACTTGCACTAATAATTTCCTCTAACACCGTTAGACAAACATTTCCGTCGACTTTCTAGAGTCAGATTTTTTCTAATAATCGTATATTATATCTTGTTTTACAGTTTGGGAGCTGAACATGATGCAGAAGGTAACAAGTGTAGGGATGGTGTTTACATCATGGCAACTAGGGCCAGCGGTAAAATCACAGCATTTGATTGGTCACCCTGCAGCCGGAATTATATCACAAACTTTTTGCAGTAAGTTTAAGTTTACATATGAATAGCACTTCTACTTGAATAACCAAGACTTACTAAACCTCTGACGTGGCCTTAACTCCACCATGTTGTTTCGTTGGATAAACTTTATTCTGAATAGATTTCTCTAACCTCCTGGATATAAATGGGTGCTTATTTCAGCGATAAATATATATAAAAAAATTATTGTCCCTTGTGACTATTTTTTATAATATCATGCCTGATTTTACCTGTACTTTTGCTTCCGACTTTAATCCATTCACTCTTGAAAGCCAAGCGACTTTCAACTCTAACGGATAACAAAAACACAGGAAACGTATATTTAACTGTATGTTACTATTATCCCTTGCATTAATGCTTTGAATTGAATTTACCTTTGCGCAGGACTGCTCAGTCTAAGTGCCTGAATGACAGCAGCGACCACAAAGTCTCAGTCCCTCAAGGGCTGCCGGGAAAACTCTACAACGGGGACGACCAATGTGTGCGCATGTTTGGTGCTGGTTCAAGTGTTTGTCAAATGCCGGAATATAAAAAGGTGAGGTGAGGGGGAGAAGGACAAGTTTTATAAGTTAGACGAACAAGACAACAGGTGATTTCGGCATAACTGGAAATTTGATTGTACAATATGAGTAAAAATGGGAAAGTTAGCTTCGCACTCTTATGTACATCAAGAACAAAAGCATAAAACCCGGTTGAGTAATTAATTTCTGTGAGACAATGTAGTGGAACATACTTAAAACTAGTTACATCTTTGAATCGATAAAAGATCCTCGCAGCTGAGTTTTTAACTTGAGCAGTTGATAAATAATAAACTGACAAACGCGGGTTTATTACTTATGAAATTTGCTTAATCTGGCACCTTAAGTAGGACGTTTCCTTCTACCATTCGCATTTATTTAGTGGAATACTTGTTATGTCAGTATGTTATCCCAGGTGCGGCTAAACTTTATTCAGTTTGTGTATTATTTTTCTGGATATTGATCTTCCTCACTACAGAAAATGTGCGTCACCTTACACTGTCTAAAACCTGACGGATATTGTGAGTCCAATGACGAACCAGCCGCAGATGGAACAATATGTGGTCTCAACGATGACATGGTACCGATCCTTCTTTAATCCACTTCTATTAACGAAACCGCGAAATAAAATGAAGGCAAATTCACACGTAGGACAAAAATAATACCTAAAGGCAATGAGCTCGATAGTATTCAAGTGTATTTTGCTTATTTTGCTTATCCTGAGGCTACGCAAGACGCGAAATGGCTTTAAATCAAAACGAGACTCCGCTCCGAAGATCACTACAGAACATCCCCCAAAGAGAGAAAACAAGCCTCCGGTTTCAAACGCATTGAGATTTCAATTTACTAAAAAGATATGTCCAACACGTCAATTTACTCAAAATAAATAGAAACAACACAAAAAGAAAATACTGCGCAGACAAAAATTTTAACTTAGCCCTTAAATAAGTAGCATTGACTTGTCAATTATTTCTAAGCGCAGCGTCAAAAATTAGTGAGTGTCGCGAAGTTTTTTCGAGGATGTTATTTTGTTTTTGAAACGTTCACTGAGTTAATTCATATGGTTTCAGGACCATAATTACTGCGGCTCAATCTGTTATCTCTTAGGTGTGTAGCCGGGGAAAATGCCTCCCTGAAGGGAAAACAGGTTACCAGAATGTGGATGGTAACTGGGGGGCCTGGGGAAGGTGGAGCGCATGTTATCCGCGCTGTGGAGGAGGACTTAAGAAGAGAATGCGCAAGTGTAACAATCCTGCGTAAGTTATTTCATAAGAAAAAAAAACAGTTCAGTTATTCACATAACTACATCACAGTTTCTGCATCAATTTGTCTTTTTTAAACCGTGTTGGTGCTTTCGCCTTAAGTTTCCCTTCGTTTCTTTTTCAAGATAATTTTCTCATTAAATCACTCTCCTATCCAAATCATTCTTCTTTAAACACTATGATATGATTACAGAAACCCAAACTGAGTGCCTTGCATGGCTCACAGGCATTTTCAAGGTAACCTATTATTAGAGCTTTTTAGAACGTTTTGATCAGTAAGAGATTCTTTCTTTCTCTACTTGATCAGACCAAAACACAGAGGAAAACTGTGCGAAGGGAAAGCTGCAGAATACACATATTGTACTAAGGTAATTTACAATTTAACTTTGCAGTTCAAAGTTTAGTTTGTGCCTCAGGCCATTTTCTTCCTAACCAGCCCGATCTTAGAGGAACACACTTTTTTACCATTACAGCTTCTATATATTTCGTAATATGGCAACTATGGGCAGCCTTAGACAAACATTGCTAGAATGCTAGTGATACTAACATTTCTATTGGGTTTTCAAAGAGTAGAGGGTGTGCATGGAGGTGCTGAAATCTCAGTCAGCAATTAGATTTTTGGTGATTTATCAGCTAACAGCTTTCAGCCCATATCGTTAGCAACCAAATACTCTCAGCCTCTTCCCCGGGCTAGTTCGCGCTATCCAAGTGAGTGGAGGAGGCTTGGAACCGAGCGCGACGTCATATCCGAAATTGCTGAGGTCTACTGGGAACGAGGCTGAGTTACTTTTCGCCCCATGAAAGGTAATCCGTATCCCAGAATCCGGGGAAGTTTTACTTGTGGACCCGGGAATCCTGGGCTTTAGAATCAGTAATTCAGCTTAAGGAATCTGGAATCCCGCTTATGACGGTAGTCAGGTATCCAAAGCGAAGAGTCCAGGATCCAAGACTTTCTTGGGTTACCTTTCTTGGGGACTATTCTTTCAAACCAGACCTTAGAAGACTGTAAGAATTACAGAAAGTTTTGGGCTAAAAATTAAACCATTTCCAGAGCCTTTGTGCACTGATTTGTCCTGACAAGGCAAGGCTTCTAAGTGATTATTGATCAAGGCATCTATACATGTAATATTCGGTTGTCAATTATCCAAAAATCTTTCTTATCGGAAACTGTCATTGGAAGTATATTCACATTGACATTTACACTGTAGAAATGCCCTCCAAACTCCGAGAATCCTAGGATGAGACAATGTATAAACCACAGGCACGTTCAGTTTGAAGGAGGACCATTCAAATGGATTTATGACCCATATTATGCCCAAGGTTTGTATATATTAATACTATAGGTACCACTACAAGGCTTAAGAACTCTTCCCATTTGTTAGACCGGTCAAGCTGTAAAAAGAATTGCTCTTAGACTATTAATCATACCTATCCAGCCAGATCCGTTTATTCAGATATGTTCGGCAGTGATGGGTTTTAGAGGAAATTTCGAGAAAGACATATAAAAAAGGTAAAGAGTCCTAATTTTTAGTCGGTTGCTGGAAATAGTCATCTGCTAACAAACGTGAGGCCGACGGTGCTGTCATTTTACCCCCCTCTCTCCAACAGTACTCCGTTTTACAGGTATTTAAAGCTTGACTTAAAGCTACACGGAAAGGAAAGAAGTGGAAAGAAGGATTTCAGTTGTGCTCACACAGGGGAATCGATCAACTGCGCTAATCCACCTTCTTCTTATAATGACCGGTCCGGCTGGCCAGTTAATCCGACTTTTGATAAGGGCCCTAAGACTAAGGAACATCTTTTGTTTAATTCGGATACCAGTAGTTTAGTCTTTTTTATTGTTCGACGTAATGAAACTTCCCGAAAAAAGTAATTTTACTTGGAGCTTTCGAAGCAAAAATGAAGTAAGAGAAGAAAAAGAGGACCATTGAAATAAAAAAAATGTGCCATCAGAATTCGATCAAAGACTACAGTGCACATTTTATCCTCTATAGTTTCTCTATTTCAGGTTCTCCAAAGTGTGCTCTAAGCTGTGCTACAACGAATGGAGACACCACAACTTTTGGAAATGTAAAGGACGGAACGCCCTGCTCTGATAAACCTGACAAGACATTCTGCGTCAATGGTCAATGCAAGGTAAAATATAATATTGCTTAAGGAAGTTTAGAAAATAGAATATTTGGAAGATCATAGGTTCGAATCCTGTCTGAGAGAAAAGACATTTTCTCTCGTTACTTGCTAATATGAACTAATAAGGGACAATGATGGGTATTTTTCAGACTTTGCAGAGGTGACGTGTTTTTACACTAGTTCTTTAAACAAGACCTGTAAGCCCACAAACCTTGTAATTAAATGTAATTTAGTAACCACGAAACACGTAGGAGTTCTTAAGAACTCGTTTTAATGTTTCCATGAGTTCCCGATCGAATTAGAATTTAGCAGTGTTGGTTTTTAATTTAGGGGGTGAGGGGAAGGGGGGGGGGGTGAAAACCGGTGTACGGGGAGAAAAACCTCTCGAAGCAAGGGAAAGAACTAATCACAAACTCAACTCACGTATAACGTCGACGTCTGGATTTGAACCCCGACTACATCAGTAGGAGGGGCTGCTGTCACAGCTGTGCTAACCTGTTTCACAAGATCTATTTGTCCCTACGTTAAAAGACTTCAGAGAGTGTCCCTCGTGACTTGCGAAATACCATTTTCTTCTAGGCCGTTGGATGTGACGGCGGCTTTGATTCCAGAGCGAAGAAAGACAGATGTGGAGTGTGCAATGGAGATGGTTCTAGCTGTTCTGGGAGTACTATCAATGGCAACATAACACCAAGGCCGATCAAGCCTAAACCAGCCTCCAGCGGCCAACTAAAGACCTTCACGTTCAACCGGAAGCCAGGATGTAAGTTAGGCGTTTGAATCAATTCCTCTTCGTCGCGAGCAACTACAGGGTGCGGTCTGTAGCTACAGAACAGAGAGCCACGGCTCACTGGGCCTTATTTGAAGGCCAGTTAGCGCTAGACTAGGTTGAAAACTTTAACTCACTACTGGATTTTTCCGTATTTATTCGATTAAACACCCTGGGCGCTTGGTAAATTTTTGGACCTTTAGAGTGGGCGCTTATTCGAGGCTATACGCTTATCAAATCTTAACCTTTTGCAGCAAGTAGTAAATTTGTTTTGTAAGAAAGCAATAAATAATAACAAAATGTTGTCACTTATTCCAGGCAATTCCAGGCTTGGCGCTTATTAACTTCTCCTAACTGAGCGTTGGAGCTTACTCGACTGAGGTGGGCGCTTATTCGAGGTTGGGCGCTTAATCGAATACTGATATAGAGATCAAAGATCCCACAGTTCTCTGCTCATCTTTTTTAAAGCTGGTATAACATTACAGGGATATCAGCTATTTCATGCCGCTACCAATGCTTAAGCGCTTTTTAATTGATGAATACCTTTTTGATTTATTCTACAGGGGACTACTATCAGACAATAACGACTCTTCCTAAAGGAGCTCGAAATATTGAAATCCAAGAAGTTACTGCTTCTGTTAACAACTTAAGTAAGTAATGTTGGCTTCATCGGCTCCATACATTTTGTTGCATGCAAGAAGCACCTGCGCTCATTTAAAATGTCGAACGAAGGAGGAATGTTTATTCCAAAAAAAGGGAGTGTCTGAAGAGAATCCAAAGAGAAGACCTTAAAAATTAAAAGGTTTCTTTCCTACGAAAGAAAGCTTTTGGCGGGCCGCCATTAATCTTTTTTTTCTGCAGACATAAGCAGACAGAAATCATGACCTGGAACTGAGAAGAATGATTCCAGTGTAGTGAAAATAGCGGTAAAACAGAAATTGAGGAGACCCTCCTTGTATTATATTCCATGGGGACGATGATATACTAGTACAGAGCAGGGATGGGATTTTCGTAATTAAAGAAAACACAGCAATCCCAAACGCTAAAGTCAAATTTCAGCGCCCGAGGGGAAGGCAATTCCTTAACTACCTTTCCTTGAAATGCATTATAATTGTTAAATCTCTCACTTTTCTCCTGGGCATTTTCCGGTGGTGTGGGGTAACAAGAATAAATTAAACTATTTACGTAGTGTTTTCATTTTTTTTTTCCAAGTGTTGGAAGATGCTGACATGAACAATATCCTGAATTACGATTCGTACCTTTCCGATTACGGTCCAAAGAACTTTAGAGGGGCTGGAACCACTTTTAAATTCAGTAAGAAAAACGAAAGGGAGACCATCACAGCCCGAGGTCCCTTAACAGAGAGCTTAACATTACTGGTAAGTAATCAATACACCATAAATATCTTAGAGGCTTGTAACTCGACGAACCTTGTTGTAGCACTGTTTTCCAGGAAAAGGGTCATTTGAAGGATTTTTGTTTAATTATGTTACGAATCATGTTTCATCTGAGACGACCTGTATGTTTCATCTGAGACGACCTGTATGTTTGCGAGTGTATGCAGGTGTAGCATACGGGTCGTGACGTTTATAAAAGTCTTTAGATTGGTGAAACTCGACACTTAAGGCGCATTCGATTGACCGTATTCCAGAATAAGAGTAAACGGAAAATCTAGAAATCATGGCATTCATTGCACTGCAATATCTAGAAACCTGCCTTGATGAGATAGCGTTCAAGCGATCAAAAAATAACTACAGAAGATATTTGTAGAAACAAACTTTCGTGTATTCTTATTCCAAAATACAAAAATCGAACGCACCCTTCATCATTTCTTGTAAATGGAATGATAAAGTGAATTGGAAGCATTAGTGTAGAGAGATGATGAGCGATTTGTTTGTTTGTTGGTTGGTTGGTTGGTTTGTTTGTTTTTCTTGAGTACCCTTACGTATTACTTACCCTACTCAATTCTCGGCTTTCGCTACAGTTTGAGGCTAATGATGACCAGAAGAAATACAAAGTAACTGGCCGGTATATGATAGGAGGTGCCCAGTCTAGAAGGGACCTCTTTTCAAACAGTGACGACTTTCCAGAACTTATTCAAGAACTTGAGGAAGTCAATAAAGAACTTAGTGACGCCAAGAAAGTAAATCAGGCTCGCGAGAAAACAAAGACTAAATGGATTATGACGTCAGAAGGATGTTCTGTTACCTGTGGTGAAGGTATGAATAACGTGACGTCACGCTTCTCTCTATTTCAGGTCCTCAAAGACCTCTAAGACATTTCAAAAATATCCTTTTAATAATAGTCTAGCAACTGTAGAGAATGAAAATATTCTCAAATAGTGTCATTCGACGCAATGTCTTCGTTCTCACAGCGACCTACTCGCAAAAATATTAAATCTCCAGATTATACGGTGGGTTGCTGCGAGTTGTATAAACCAAAAAACCTAAAGACTTCTGTTCTTGGGCCATCGTAGTTTAATCAGAAATAAAACACAAACAGAGGTGATAAATACTGTGAGCGTTCACTTTTTAAAATGTATGTTGACTAGCATGCGAATAGCCTGCGTAGCATGGCGGTTTTGTCGAGCCGGGCGCAGGAGCGGCGGAGCCGCGAAATTCGCGCGCGAAGCGCGCGAGAACGAGCGGCGAAGCCGCGAGAAAAATAAAAACCGCCTGCCCGGATTCGTGGCCTTTTCAACTGCCGTCCCCTTCAACTCATTTTGACATCCTGTTGACAACTTGTTTGGTTTCAGTTTTCCCAGCCAATCAGAAATAAAGTGTTGACAGCCTAAACACGACACAAAAGCTCGTGATATAGTGTAAAACGTGACCTTGGCCGGAATTGGAGTTTGCTTGAACAAACACAGGTTTTTTCTTTGTGGCTTTCTCGCGCATAGGTAGCCTGTTCCAAGCGTTCAGATAGTGGAGAGCGGTGCGAAGTAAAGAAAGCGATAAAAAGTAGAGGGGGACTCGCTTTTCTTTTTTCGCGCTCCTTTTTACTTCGTACCGCTCCCCACTATCTGAACGCCTGGAACAGGCTAGCGCATAGGTGACTACACTGCGTTCTAAACTGGACTGAGTAGGTCTTATTTTTGCTGCACTAAGTCTTACATTTATTTAGAGGTCATGAAGTTGGTACGTTTAATCCGTATTGAGTAATTATTTCCTGTGGTTAATGTTATTTTCGCTAATTAGAATTTGTTGATCTCAGATGCAGTTGTAAAGTACTCATTTCTTTGACCACTCTTAAAGCCTAAAGCTTTTTATTACGGCTAAATAAATATTTTAGTTTCTTTGGTCTTTCCGACTAAAATGCCTGGATCTGGACAACTACAAACCAAGGAGCCTTGGTTTGTAGTTTCTTTGTCACTGCTTTGTCCGTGAATGTTTTGACGCTGGACCTGGCTTTTTAAGTGTTGTTTGCAGGATGTTGTATTTTTACGTATAGCGCGATCTTCAGATTTGAGTTGTAGCTTTAAGCTACACCAAGCAAAAAAGTATGGAGAATTACGCTGTGCGTCTTTCTTCTACTGTATGCGATTCATTGACCACAATCGCGGATACCGTTCGATGTATTGCGCCGGAGTGCGTTATTCTGTAACACCGAGTAATTGAGAAAATTGAGGTGAACTTTCTCGAAGCACTGAAATTTACTGTTTCTGTCATAAGGTCCATTGCTTTACAGCTCAGTGACAACATTTCAGATATCTGGTCGTCTATAGTACTTTTTAGAGGGGAAATTGTGATCATACAGGTTTTCGATGAGAATATTTCTTCTTTGGCCATAGCAAAGACAGTAAAGATCATGCTCTTGCCAAATCTTGTTGACAAAATTTCCATGACATCTCTCCTTTGAAGAAGACTGTAAATGGCCATTTCCTGTTTAGGCTTCAATACAATTGCCCTGTTTTCCCGTCAAATATTCAAGATCGACGACGCTCCGATCAACGCTTCTTTGATATTTTGATTTTGTTTTGCGGAGATGATTTGTTCAGTCCCTCGAAACTCTCCCATGGGAGATTACCAAAATATTTGATTGACAGGCGAACATTCCGAACCAATCGTAACGATCCGTACGCTGGCGTACGGACCGACTCAAAAAAGCCCCCCGTCCCCCAATCTCCTCGTGGTTTCTCTGCCCTCGCCCGCCTTTATTACTTAGCGCGCCCAACCAAAACCGTCATGCTACGCGGGCTAGCATGCGAAAAGTCAAGTTTATATAAAAATGAGAACGCTCGTAATGTTTATCACCGTTGTTTGTGTTTCATCTCAGAAAAACCTGGCTAACATACGAAAGACCATGCAAGCAATTATGACTTCTCGAGCAATTACTCCCATTGTGAATTGGTGAATGAATATCAGGACATCGGAGGCTGGGGGATATTGAGCGCTAATAGCAAAGTCACTTAAAGAAAGGAAAATATATAAACCCGTTTTGCAGTGAAAACTTCAAAGAAAGTTACCAATTCGATTTATGTTAGCCTTTTCCATAAAAATTCGTCAAATTTACCTTATTCAACACGAAACAGGTTTATAAACTGAAATAGAAGCAATTCCCACGTTTTGTGTTAAGGTTCCTTTTCTTACAGGGGTGGAATCGATGATTGCAGTCTGTGTCCGTGACGACGATGAGTCAGCGGTTGGAGATCAGTTTTGTGAGGAAAAGAGGCCTAAGGACAAGTATAAAAAGTGCAATCTCCAGAGATGCCCTGCGAGGTGAGGCCGGTAATGCAATGAGTGTATATTAGAACTGAATTTACTCTGGAGTATATGACATCAGCAAGACTTCATTCTTCAGTAGTATATAATCGCCATTTGCAGAGCTGTTCTATATGAAAAATATTCTTGAGATATAATACTTAAGGGCTGCGATAGCAGTCGCATGCAATCATCGACAAACCGGTGTAGACATGGGGAACTGCGGCGCTATATAAGACCAAATGTGTTCAAAAATAATATTATTGTGTTCCTCAAACAGTTAAGCTAGATTTCTGGCCTTGTTATATGAAAGATAGTGGCCCTGGTTTTTGAGAAAGGGATAACTGAATAAAAAGGGACGAGTAAGCGTTAACAAAATCAACACTCTGCTAGTTAGGCAAGTATGAAGCAGCGGTGAGACTCGCCTCCCAGACTTGTGGCCAGGAATCAAAACGTAGAAGCGACGTCATACATGGGTTGAGTTTTTTATTTGTTTTCTTCTTTGCTCCGAGGAGTTTTTCTCAGGGAGCTCCGGTTTTCCAATCTCCTCAAAGACAAAGACAAAATTTTCCAAATTCCATGCAGTTAAGAACGGTAGAAGAAGAACCACTGTGTGAATGTGCAAACACTGAATATTAATTTGTTTATTTATTCTTTTGATTTAATTTTAGAAATGATCGCAATAGCGCTTTACAATAATACACTCAGTTCAAAATATATTCTAAAGGATGTAAAATGTGAAATGTAAAATACAATTGAATGAAAAAATAAGTAAGTAAATTAATTAATCAAAAATAACAATAGTCTAACCTGTCCGAAAAAGGTGGGTCTTAAGTTTGCATTTAAAAATAGTTAATGATTGAATATCGCACAAAACTCAGCGATAAAAGGATCTGGCACCAAGCGTAGAAAGCATTTTCTCTTAAGGCGGCTCCAGTAAAAGACTACTGTTTGATCTAAAATAGTATCTCTACTCATTGGCTAAGACGCTACAGTTTATTAAGCATTGTGGCCCCCTGTCTAGGTTGCGCGCGCAAAGCATGATTGTCGTTAGCAATGTATTATAAATAAATTATAGAAGATGGTTTATGTGATATCCGAAATATTTAAGTGTTCAGTGGATTATTTCCGATATCACAAAAACCTCATCCAATAATTGTTTAATATCATGAAAAAAGTTTTGAGACGCTTTCCGATCCTTTTCATCTTTTCCTGTAGGTGGGAGTTTGGTCCATGGACCGATTGTTCTAAAACCTGCAATGACGGCACGCGTGGAGTTAGGTCACGTGAGGTTTTCTGTGCCACAGATTCACAAAGTGTGGAGATAGAAGAGAAAGAAAGTGATTGCCAGGGACCAAAACCAACAGCTTACGAGGAATGTGGAACTCAACCCTGTCCAGCAGAGTGGTACACAGTGCGAGCAGGCGCTGTAAGTCAAATAACATAGCATAACTCTGTTTTTCCAATTTAACCTGAGAGTAACAAGATAATTAGTGTTTTAAAGCATATTAATAAGTTTATTTAATTTATGACAACTTATTGACTGAGAGTTATCTATCCAGCCTCCAGCCAATTTATCTTCAGTACGCATACATGTGGTATGAACTAAACAAGAAGCAGACAACAACTTCTGTCTAGTCACAGTTGAAAAGATCCAAATTTCGCCTATCAAACAGGAAAGTCAAAGAAGCCTTTGGAAGTGCTAATTCCAGTCACAAATTGATTGAACGATTTTCTTTTCTCTCAATTGTTATATTCTTACACTGTTTACAGTGTTCAACTTCTTGCGGTGCTGGTGTCCAGGCCATGGATGTGAAATGTGTTAGAGTCAATTCATCAGGTCAGGCTGCGACTGTAGAAGAGAATGAATGTACTGATATCAAGCCTCCTACTCACGTGACCTGTAACGCAGACAATCCATGCAATGACGACCTGGACACTAAAAACTAAGGTAATGGATAAGGCGGTAGCTTTGAAAAAACAGGGAGAGACAGGCTTTCTGCATGACAATTATGCCCGAACCAGATTTTCCTTTCGTATTTTCTTTTTGGCGTTAAACGGGTCTAAAAATATGAGGGTATCGTCAAAGTGAAAGCTAGACGTTTTCTTTGCCGAATAAAACTGCTGAAAAGAAATGCTTTGAGACGCTTGGGTTCGGATCCAAGATGCATAGGAAATTGGTTACATTCAAAAGAAAGCATTTTGAAGTAAGCCAACCTCTGTTATTCTGTGTACCGTATTTTAGCTGGAACACTGATTTTTTTTTTGTCTGCTTCAAATTTCAGATCACGTTTCCGCCCAGATCCTTTCCAGAGGGTATTCAGTAGTTAAGACTACTTCATGTAAATACACGTACTTAAGTTATGTGATTGAAATTTTACTTATTTTACTAGTTTTGTCTCAGATAATTTCAAAGTAATCACATTTTGTTTACTAACCTTTAACTTTTTCATCACCAATTTTTCTGTAAATATTCATTTCAGAACGAATAACAAAAGATGCACATTAGGCATAGTGCATTAGAGTAGCATATGTTTCATAGCATATGTTTCATAAAGAATGTAATGTACATATTATGTTAGTTACGTGTAAATGAAGTTGACTTTTGGTATTTTTGGACATCATGATTTTGTAAACAAGTTTGGTAAATCAATAAAACTGATTTCATTCCGTTTTCAATAATGATGTCATTTTTGTCTTTAATACTCCCTTAGATGAGCCTTTGAATAATGTTCTGTACTCTGAAAGCTTCAGCGAAATGGCACTTGTTACACAACCGTTTCTGAGAGTTTGGGTGAACAAGCGTTAATAAGACATTTACCAGATGGTAAATGTAGTTAATGGAACATGAAGCCCCGGGGGGGGGGGGGTAGGCTAAGGTAGCCCGCCCGAATGTATGCTCTGTTCGATCTTTAAAGCCTTATTTATGAATGAAAGCACGCTAATTTTAAGATACAACCAAACTGTTCGTGGTTGGAAGCTGACTAATTTGTCGTATGTTTGTCATCATATTTTTCTTAGCATCGCGCACATTGGTCCTTGTTTTCAAGGCCCCATTCATGGCTAGACTTTAATCATGATAAGACTAGGTAGCTTATGGTACAACTGTATTCATTGGTCGAGATTTGAGACACTGTCTAGCTATAAAGTTCTGCTATTTCAGATCTGGTCATTATTCGCCTAGCTTGCACGAAAGCAAACAGTTACAGTAATTTTGTTACCCACCCTCCCTCCCTATGGAGGAGTTTTGTTGTGTTAGGTATCAATAAAGTTTGGGGGGTCACTCCTTGTGGTGCGGTTAAGTCTGCGTTGCGACTTCCCCCAAGCTTTTGGCATTGCTTGTGTCTTGCCATCTTATTCATTTGCCTTAATCTTGTCCGATCCAGCCCGTGCGGCGCTGGGGAGATAAGAAAGGCTCTTCTGCCAATACTCTTGTCCTACCCCACGGTAGTGGGGCGATAAGTGAGGCTTGTGTTTTTGCTGTGCGCATAACCTGAAGTCGCTAGAACCTGCCACAGGGCTGTGTCCCCCCCCCCCCCCCCCCCTTATTACGCCATCTTGTAGCAATTGTCTTATTTGCCTGCGTGCGCTATTTAGCTGTGTTACCTTTTCATGCGTATCTTAAGCGGAATAGTGACATTAACTATGACTGGTCAATGGAATCTTAAGACACAATGAAACCAAGCAATTGCTTAAAAATTCCTCATCAATGAACCGAGAAAACGTTTTTCCGAAGCCTTTTTCTCATTCTCCTTGAAGTTTAAAAATCAAATCTGTAAAAATCATGTGCCTCGGAGACTTGTCAGTTACCCCAATATTGCTTTGACTTAAGGCCGGACCACGGCCAGACCAGTCATTTTGAGTAAGAAATAGGCTTTTTCCAAGAGGTTTTGCTGAAAAAGCATGTATACTGTTTAGGATTTGATTGATCTGACTGGAATATTTTGATTAAAATGGAAATTCTCATAACTACGGGAATGGTCTGGCCGGTCAGTTCTGATAGATGGAAAGCGCCATTAGTCAATCGTTATAATGGCTTTTTTTAAGGAATTTTGTAAAGCTTTCTTCTGTTACCAACCTCAACAAACCTTTCACCTTTCACATATTTGGCTCAAAACCTTGAGAGGCTATGTTGTCAGTAAAACTAGACTTGTTTTACTCACGTATAACCTCTTTTAAGAGCATAAAGAAACGTGCAAGCGGATGCAACAACTGTAACAATATTGGGAGTTGTTGCGTCTGTTTCCAGGTAGCTAAAAGTTTGACCGGTTTCAAACTTTGTGCAACAACTCCCAACAACACGCGTCGAGGCTTAATGCAACAGGCTGTGCAAACTGAGGCGCAACATATAACATCCAACCATGTTGGGAGTTGTTGGCCAACAATGTTGCGTCCGTTTGCACGGGACTTAATAAGCAGGCTAGCGGCGATGTACAGCACAAAACAGATAAGTAGAGTCATTTTTAAGTGCAAGCTGTTTTTAGTTTTAAATTTTAATGAAATTAGTATATTCTATTTGATTTGTCATTCGCCAAGTATGCAGTTACTTTTATTTATAATATCTGACAGTCCGGCTTCTGACTTTTTAAAAACATGCAGCTGAAGCCGCATTTTTTGTTGATTCCGTGACCAGCTAAATTAGTGGCAAATATTTCCCCAAAGGGAAAATGGATTTTAGCTTCCTTTTCACGCAGTTTCTCAGCTGTGCGCCCGCGGCATGTTGAAGAAGAAACGTGATATTTAAAAACACTTGGGAGGGTATACTAAAGAGCAAAAGTACCTGCAGGGATTTTACGTGATTCAGTGAGTGAATGAGATACAACGCCGACACAATTTACGTAAAGTAATCTTGTTTTGATGTTCAATTTGAAGTCGAGACTGTCAAGGAAATGTTTGGAACACGTTTTTCTCCTCGTCTTTGTTGTCCGATTCTGATTGTTGATTTTGACCTCAGAGTAAACTATTATTACGAGGAAAAAGAACGCTTTTTCAGCTCCATTTGTTGGTGTTGCTCTAGGCAGATAGGTCATGTTTCTGGTAATTCGTAAGTCAAGATCAATTACAACTAATTGATATAATTAAAAAAGAGGTTTTATCCACCGAAAAGACATGAAATGTCTAAGGAAAAACGTAAAATTCGTTTTATATTAATACGAAGAGAATCGGAACAATAAAGCTTTTCTGTTGCCTCATTTCAAATTATAATCACCTGTTAGAAAGAAATGTGGTGTTGTTTTTTTCTTTATAATTGTAAGTAACAGGAAAATACATTGATTATAATTAAGTTTAATCGAAAGAAAGCTCTATTTTTTCATCTCTAAATACTTAATTGATAGAGCTTTCCATTCACTGTGTAACATTTATTATAATTTTCGTACCTGGTGGCACTCAGTTAAACTGCTAAGAATCGGCCTACTAAAGCCGACTTTGAAACTCAAATCTATTTACTAAAATGGCCAAAAAAAGGATTGTAAAAGACCAAGAGTGTGAATAAAGTGACGAAGTCTTGGTTATAGTTCTTGAATTAACGTGAAGGAACCTTTGAATACAAACATTTTTCTTTAATTTCACGTTATTACCAAAAAATATTTCGAGGTTGTGCATTCACAGGTCTTTGAGACACTTGGATTTTATCAAGTAAATCGAGAAGCATCTAATTCATAATGGCATATTTTAAAAAGATCTTTTATAGTATCTCGTTAAGGCAGAAAACCAAAACTTAAGTAAGTTTTAATAATTCAGTAAATTTTGGACTTAGATCAGATTAATGTAAGTTATCATTTAACCTGTGTGGGAACTCCAAAAAGCCCTCAACGTGCGTTTCTGCTGCGGCGGAAAGGTGGAAAATTGTGGGAAATATAAACTGAATTAAGTCATTGTGTTGTTCCTTAATAATCTCAGTGCGAAAAGATCATGCTTTTGGCAGATTAAAACTATCCTTAAATACCGATTTTGTGCTTCCACAACGAGGAAATGACCATCGAAGATAAGATTTTGGTTTTCCAGGAGTTTTCAAGAGAAGGCAGGATTTATTCTTCGGAGATGTCATGTAGGCTTACTTTGCGAATAGATTTTAGTAACGTGTTCTTGTGCTATTTTAAACATCGCCCACGCAGGCGAAATTTTTCTATTTTCGTTCAAAGTTACCTAAATAGATGAGGCTTGTAGCAGGAATTAAACGTACGATTTTACAAGTGGCTCTCAGAACACAGTCTGCCGGTGGTTTGAGCAATTGTTTTGTCGAAACGAAATCCGTACATTAAAAGACATCGAAATCTTAATGACTTATCATACTCTATCGCAAGGACACGTACGTTTGCAGTTCAATACAGGATATATCATACTTCTGCTATAAAATATGACGGATATGTAAAATTGCTTGAAAGTAAATAATGTGTATCCGTTGAAACAAAATTGCAACACTCGAATGCGGTAATGAATATCCTGATACTGGAATTATTCTCTGCAATTAAAATAAGAATCGGCAATCTACTGAAAAAACACAATCTCAATTCCTCGAAGAAGAAGCGCTATCTTTAGATTTAAGGATCGAAACATTAAAAATCTATTTATTTGGCATGTTAGAATGTTAAAAGAATTTTTGTAATTCAGATGTGTATGCTCTTTTTCACAAAAAAGTTGGAGTCGTAAGGTGATGCAAAAATGTATCTTTTCTCATTTGTACATCTATGATCTGATGAAACGAGTCATTCATGCATTTTGTGTTTCTAACTTTTAACTTTGATCTACAGGAAAATTTCAGTGGTTTTATTGCTACAGTTCATATATTTTTAGCAACGTTTTCAAGGACCTTATGGACGAAACATCAGGGTAGACAATGTTTAGAACTGAGTTCATTGCCTAAGTACTGATATACAAGAGCTTTTGACGATTTGCATTTCCCTTCCAATTAAACCCACATGCACATAGTTCTACGCAGTACTAACCCTGATGAAATGATTCATTCATGCACTTTGTGTTTCTACCTGTTTCTTTTGTTCTATAGGCAGGTTTCAATGGCTTGCAAGATTTCAATGGCTAAATTACAATTTTTGAAGAGATAAGAGTTCATACTACAACTGTGGAACGAGTACATGATACACATGTGAAAAAGCGAGTGCATTGAAATTCCATGCCGAGTAAGAATTAATCTTATTATAAAAAAGCAAAAACGCTAGCGGGAGAAAACAATATGATTAAAGCTGAGATCGCCTTCATATATTGAAGTCTGCATATTTATTTAAAGTAGATGATGGGTTTCGTTTAGTTTAAACTTGTGGTTACTGGGAGTAGTAACGACAAGTCAAATTATCCCTAAAACACGCCCGGCGACCATGCTTTATCGTCAAATCTCCGTCATTTTGAGCTCAGCCCAAGCTGAACAACCATGACGCCGAAGAGTCGGGGAATGAAGTACTTTAGTGTATACGTGAATATTTCAATGCGGTTTAGACATTCTTAAAACTAAATGAAGCTCTGGAATGTTTTCTAATTTGAGTGAAACACAGTACATAAAAATCAAATATTCGATTAGTTTTAATTGAAATAAATGGAACATAACATGACTCTTGCGACCAAACCTAATTGTACAAATCCGAATGTTGAGCTGACCAAATAGGTGAAATCAAAATTCTGTATAGATTTAACTTCAGTTGGCGTAAATATTTTAAGGGTGTTATCCAAGGTGAAAGATTCAAGTTCGATTGAGCACACCCTGAGCTCATAATCAACTGACAAATGCCCAAACGATTTTAGAGATAAATTTTACAGTTATCAGGCTAAATATGACAAGCCTTCCGCTCTAAGATCTTTCTGAATCTGATTCTGCAACAAATTCTCTTTCTGTGTAACCGCAGAAAGTAATTTCAGTAAGAAATGAAGTATTTTGATGTTAATCCTAGCTCGTAAAGTTCTGCCTTTGATGGTTATCATAAAACAAAAAAACGTTTTATTTTTTAGTAAAAACATGAATGAAAATAATTAGTCTCGTCAAACCACCGTTTGACCTTTTTTGTGGAGATTCGTATTCTTGTTCTTTTAGAAATTATTAAAAATCAATTCGTTTCATGAGCTTTCGAAATGGATCCTAATTTTTTTTTTTTTTTAATTTTTGTCTTAGACCGGATACTTAGGGTAAATGAAACAATTTCATAAATTTCGCGTGACAGCAACTTTTGCCGAGAAAGAATAAAAATGCGTTTTATTTGATCGGTTAAAAGGGACATTTGCCTTTGTGGTGAGCTAATTTTATACAGAAAAGGCTTCAATTAAGTATAAGTGACTCAGCTTGTCCGAAAAAAATTATTTATTTCAACAAACTAAAATGACAGATTGAGATTTATCATAGGAATAAAAAGCTTTTAGGGCTGTGGTTAGCCTGGTTAGGTCTGGGTAGGGCGGCAGAGCTTTGGAAACTTTTCCTTTAGTTTTTAGTTTACTTGAATGAAATTAAAGTTATGGGGAACATTCGCTTTTCGGTTTGTTTGAAACTGAACGAGAAGTAATTGCTCAAGAGGTCTAGCGATACTTTGATTATTTGAGGTATGGGTAGCGGAAAGATCTTATCGTTCGTAAAAACAAGAAATCCAAAAAGTGGAGTTTTTAAGAAGCCTTAAAAGGCAGGGCAGTGTTTTCTAATTACAGTTATTGTTTGCGTTCAGCGTTAATAGCTAAATGGTAAAGAGGAACCGACTGAGACAAAGACTTGAGTAGCTGCCCTGCGAGGAAAACTCCATCGGTCACCGAATAAGAACACATATGTACAGGAAAACATTGGTTTCATTTGAAAGTCTAATTAACTCAAGAAAGACGCATACCTGTTAGTTTGTACTGCGGCTATTGCATTAATCGGACCGTGTCAGACAAGGATCCCTCTTTTCGCTCAAAGAAGAATGCTTTCACATTTTTCTTTTATAATTCTTTCTCTCCTTGTTCTTCCGCGGGTCTCAGCAAATATATATGAGGTAAGCTGAAACGCTTTTTATCATGATCAAAAACATTTTAAAGCAGGGTCACAAGTTTAATTTCACCAACATTTGTCGAACGATTTGACCTTTATATCTTCTGTTGTTTCTGTCTAGAATGTGCACAACTTGCTAACGCCTAACGAAAGAGAGAAGATTTTTGGCGAGCCGTTCCTTCAGAGCAGTAAGTGGCGAGATAGATTTCGGTGTCAGGGATTAAGTTAATTCCCTTTTGTATCTGATTTTCTAAAAGGAGGAGTCGTAACTGATTGTTGATTCATAAGACTGGAGAACAAGGCCAAATATATCGGTAAATTCTTTCATCAGAGATCTCATTGATATTTCGATGCCTGAAACTTTTCATCGGCAAATTAAGACATCAGAGTATAACTTCGGCAAGTTATTGCTTTTAATCATGTGATAATAATAGAATCGACACAGTCAATTATCCAAAGAAAGTTGCTTTTATTTAACACTGAGCAATTTCTTTTTCTGAACTAAAAATATCGATACCCCTCGAAAAACTCGTCCAAATCTTAATTCCACCCGAAAAAGGAATTTCCATCTGAAATCACTGTGCCCGACCGGACTGTGAAATTAGTTGAAAATAATCTAACCGCAACTATCTATAAAGTAAATACAGAAATTCTTAAATTAAAAAATGGTTCTTCTCATAAGAATATCTTGTAATGTTTAAGATTTTCATCGCCTCAACTCAAACAAAACGTGAAGAGTTGATTTAAATATTCGGCGCATATGATTTTCCAGGGTAAAAGACAATAAACTAAGCACAGCAGTTGTTATTAATAAGAAAATGTCGAATGCACTGATGCCTACCGGGTGTCTTCCTACTTTAAGCAAAACTAATAAATTTCTTCCCGGATTGCGTATAATTAAGACGCAGTTTCCGCTATTCAACAGGTAGAGAGTTATTTGAGGCGGAAATAGTCGGAAACATTTCAAGCTTTAAGACAATAATTAATATACTTCAGTGGAACCCCGCCTTACGGCCACCTCGATAATACGGTCACCCCGTTATTACGGCCACTTTTTTTCGGCCCGGCAAAACGGTCATGTTTCCTTTAAAAAAAAACGTTAATGCGGTCACCCGTTAACACGGGCGGCCAAAGGCCATATTTTAAAATCCTAAATATTGACCACTATACGACCACTTTTTCGAAATTTAGAAATTTAAAATGCCTGTGACATGTCAATTTTATTGACCAAGTACTCTGAGCCTATTATTGTACTGTTTTTTTACTACATTACACATAAAGTGCACTTGTTGCGATTTTATAGCCGAATTTTAAAAGCGTTTTATGAACTAAAAGGAAAGTTTAAGTAGTTTTTTCAATTACTGTACGTGATATCTAGATTCCAGTTGTTTATTAATGAGAACAGTTGTTCAAGAAATGCGAATGCAATGTACAGTGTATTTGTCATTAGGCCCTCAAATTTTTTGGAACCACTGGTGACCGTATTAACGGTGTTCCACTGTTATTATTAACTCTGTCCTGAGAGGAGGCTTTATTGAAAGTCGTAGGTTGCTATCTTTTACCGAGGCCATTAAATAGTTGCAATGAGAACAGTCAAATAGTGGAGACTTGTCTGATCCTTGCATGATTTTTTATCGAACATCGGTGACTAGTCCTCATATTTCAGGATTTGCCAGTCATCATCCTCATCATCATCAAATCCTTTATTTGAACACGATAATTATACAAAACAACAGCTCGGGTGTCGTCAAGTGGTCAATTATATTAAAACCTCTGACTGAAATAAATGAAAAACAAAAATTTCAAAATTTTTTAAATCAATTTTACAACACATTTGGGTTACGCCCTCCAATATTTCCGCATTTATTCGTGTGTAAATGAGGTCGCTACATGCTTCTATAGCTTTTGTTACTTTGTCCACAATTTTGCAAGCTTTTGTAATTCTTGTTTGGCTAATTTATAATGAAAGACTACAAGATGTAAAATTTTTTCATTTCATATACTTGAAAAGCCTCAAACTAGCAAAATAGACCTTAGAAGAACCATTAAATAAAAGCCTTAACTCTGAATTCCTCTGTGTTCCTCAAAAAAAAAAATTTTTATCCCAAAGCTGATAAGTTACTCATCTGACGCCGCCTTGACGCCTAATAATTTAAATGGTTAGTTTGTTTGGGCTGTGTAGACCGTATTTGTACTTGACGGAACTTAAACAAACCTGCATAACTGTCAATCATTTTGCAGTTTAAAAAGTCTTATCCCATGATCAATTTGAGGTTCTCCGTTATTTGTAGCGGTCTGAAAACTGGCAGATTTCGAACAGCTGGTAGGGTGTAATCAAAAGCTAAATCACTGGGGCGTTTTCCTCTTAGTGATGGTCAGTTAAAGGAAAGCGGGAGAAATAGGGGGAAATTACGCAACAATGCTTTTAAAATATTTTGCAATCGAAAAAGAGCTAAAGGGAGGAAGCCAGTAAAAACGTGTGGGAGCAGGGAATGGTAAGGTACAGGCTGCATAAGAAACAAGAATATATATGCTGCATATTCCAACTGGAAGCACTGCTCATCAACCACAAGCCAGCCCAGTTTTTTGGCTGAGAAATGGAAAACTTTTTTTATGTGATCCCATTGTTCAAAGAAAGTTAAATAGAACAATGTATTTGACAGCAGGTTCTAAGAAAATAATTCATATTGGCTGAATAATACTCTTTTCCAGGGTAATATGTATTATATTTTGAAATTTGGGAAAAAAAGAGAAAAAACAGGTTCTTATGCAACCAATAAGTTCTCTAGAGATTCTTAAGTAAACTTATTGCAATGATGAAAGTAATAAGTATTGAAATGTGAATCATTTTTCAGTTCCAGATTATCACGTCACTCACCCAATCCAAGTCGACGATGATGGCAATTTTTTGTCACGTGACCTGTCCAATGGTAATCATAGAAGGCGCCGAAGCGTGGAAATTGGTATCAAGGAACCCGTCTTTTTCCATCTATCAGCTTTTGGACAGAAGTTTCAGTTAAATGTTACTTTAAATGATGAGCTACTCTCGCCCAATTTTGTAGTTGAGGTTCGTGGAAATCAAAGCTCGCGCTTCCATTTTGAAATTGAGCATTGTCATTACACGGGTCATGCCGTTTCTTCCAAAGGACCAGGCACTAAAGTGGCCTTAAGCAACTGTAATGGACTGGTAAGATAGAAAATTGTGACGTTTGTAGTTTAATAACTTGTAACTTACGCGCAAACTGTTATATTTCCCTCAGGAGGGAAGCGGAGCTTCGTTAGGATGGTCTAAGACTGTAGAGACAACGGTCTAATGAAACCCAAACCATAATTGAGAGTTAATGAGTTCTGAGTTAGTAATAGAGTAATGTGACACAATGCAGTATGAGCTGATCACATGATATATATATATGGTATGATGCCCGCTGAAATATAAAGGAAACGATGTAATTCCCCATTCCAGTAACTTCCAAGGGAAATGGGTAAAAGCTTGGGCATAACGATTTCTGGGATTGTTGTAGTTGCCTTGAATAACATGGACCAATCATAACTAACGCTTATCCACCCAAACTATCTTAGAAATTACTGCACCCAAATCTTGTACCCATTTTTCCTAAAGTTTCAGAGGTGGGGAATTTTTAATCGGTTTTTTCATGATTATCAGGCATATTATACTTTTTTCACAGCGTGGTTTGATTCGTACCCCAGATGATGTTTTTGCCATAAATCCCCTTCCTGAGCGACTCACTCTGGAATCAAACAAAACTCGCGCTCACGTGATCCACAGGAGATCTACGTCATCACTGGAAGATCTTGAGGAGGAACTCGGAGTTGAGAAAAGATCGGAAAACTGGTGTGGAGTTGAAGGTAGGTATTCAAAATAACGCTTAAGTTAGAAAAATCGCATAAAAATAGTTGTGTGTTTGCTGTACAGAAATAGGAGAAAAATATGCAGACTTTCTTGTTAAACAAGTGATATCAAGAGAATATTATGAAAATCGCTGGTGTAGATACTTCCATTTCTCATAATCACTTAATATATACCTCACCGTATTTACTGGAATAAGCCACTGCTGGATAAGCACAACCGAAAAATATGGGTACAGTATTTTCTTTTTAGCTAACCAGACATTAAAACCACATAAAGCGTCGTTGCCTTTTCATATCAATAAGGTCAGCCGCGAAACTAACTTTCCCACCACTATAAACATAAACCTCAAGTAAGTTCTTCATTTCCAGCACCCTTCGGGCTACTAATTACAGAACAGGCGGCTGTTCATAACGGACGCTACACTAAACAATGCAAAATGCGCAAAACGTGAAAAAGTTAAAATCGAACAGGTTTGTTTTGATGTTGCATAGAAATTAGTAATATAAAATGACATCGTCGCTCGAGTTGTTTTTTCCAGCTAATGAGACGTAGAGCTGTCTCATGCAATTCATATAGTGTATACTAAGCTTTTAGCGTAAGACCATAAGATGCATTTTAAACTTTTTTTTGCTTGTCTTTGCAGACACGCCAAGTACCAGAAGTAAGAGAGAAGTATTTGATCTGCCTTCTCCAGTGAATTACCAACAAGATTACGTAATAGAAACACTTGTCGTAGCAGATAAGAAAATGACGGATTTTCATGGAGTCGAGGAGCTCAAGACTTATGTCCCAAGTCTCATCAATATCGTAAGTAACAGGGAAAAGTCGTGGTATGTCATCTTTTTGCCTTGTTATATCGCCATTTTGATATAGCTCCTTCTGAAAACTAACTCCAATAAGAAGTTATTAACTATAAGGAGCAGATGAACATGATTTGTTTTTAATTGCCGTCACTGTTAATACAGTATATGTATGATTAGTTTCTAATTGCTACAATTGTTTTCAGGCCTATAATCTTTTAAGTGACAGTTCTATTGGAGCAAACGTGAAGTACGTCCTGCATAAACTGCTAATTCTTGAGCATGATCAGGTAAGACTGTTATTCTCCAAGGATACTTTCACGAGGTTTCAGTTTTACGATAAAGGGGTAATAAATTGTGGAAAGAACTGCAGAATCCTCTTTCATATCGCGCGATAAAGCTTTGCTGCGCTTGCTGATTTCGTCTTTTTTCCTTACTGAGGAAACTGTAGTTTTGGGATAGAAAAGACGGGGGAGAAAAAAAGGACAGAAAGCTCGTGGGTAACTACATGAGTTCACATAGAAACCACGTCAACGGAGCACATAACAAGATGGTAGATAAAACTGGAGGGTTAACATGGCTCTTAACGAACTGCTTCCTTTTTTTCTACTTTTTTCTCAAAAAACGTGAACTTCAGTGTAGTATAAGCTGCCCGTCTATATCTTCGAAGGAAAGAATGGTTTAGAAGTCCATCAACGGAGACATATCTATGGAATTGAATAGCCACAATTGGCCTCTTGCCATTTCCACTGTCGCACGCGCTTAAAGCGTTGAGATCCACTTATAAAGGCTTAGTCCATCCCCGGTCCCTTATAAGGGCTTAATGGGGACGTGCGGCCAGCCAGGGTATGTTTTTCGGGGTTTTTGTCTACAGGGTATCGAATTTATCATTTTTTGTCTTAATCAGGGTATCGATTTATCAATTTTTGTCTTAAACGGGATATCTTTTCTTGGACGATAAACAGCAAAATTTTTACAAGCTCTAATGTCTTAAACAGGGTATCAAAAATCGGAATTCTGTCTTAAACAGGGTAGGAAAATCAGCGATATTTGTCTTAAACAGGGTCAGGGTATGAGGGGCCGCGCCGCACCTCCCCACCCAGGGATATATCGAGTACCCCCCCCCCCCCTGGAGTCCATCTCAATTCCTGACTGAATCGAACAGGGCCGATAGATTGTCTTGATTTGTCTTGATCCATTTTCCAATGACTTAACGAAAGAGCTACTTAGCACATTATTTGAAAAGAAACTGATCATTGCCCTCTCCGTGTCGTCCGTACAATAGCGACATTTTTCACTGAATGCTGGATGAGGTTGTTTAAACGGAACTTTTTTATCACCTTAAAAAGAAACTTTGCTAACAGCCATCACTATAATTCTGACTTGTAGGAAGGACTCGTAATAAGCTCTCATGCCGGTAACACCATGGAAAGCTTCTGCCTTTGGGCCAAGGGACAAAATCCAGTGGATGACAGCAATCCAGATCACTTTGACCATGCCGCTCTTATTTCACGGTGAGGATTTACGGTAGTAGTACACTGTCTCTCAAGTTTCATTGGAAACGTAATGAGACCTGAGTAACCAAGTCACCATTAAGTCCCACTCACCCTACTAAATGTGGAGAAATGTTAGCCTCATAGAACTCCTGAACAATTTCGGGAGAGTTGTTGCATCTTTGCATGTTTTTTCTGTTTCTGCGTGGCATCTGCAATGTTTCTCAGAACTGTTAGGAACCGTGAAAAAATAAATCAAAAGCTGACATTTCGACTGCTACGGCTTGCCCTTCATCAGAACAAATCAATAAGTTGTTGGTTGTGTTTAGTGTATATAGTTGAATGGAAGAGTGACGATTTGAAAGATTAACTTTTACTGCAGATTTTCGCGGTAGTCCGTGTGTTTACTTGGTGTAAGGAGAGACGGCAGATTGTCGTGTTGTTTTTGCTTAACTGATTTTGAAGATTGAAAATGTGGTGTCATTTCTTTTCAAAACTCTAAGACGTTCGCAGAAACGGTTGCCAATGTTTCTCCCCATTTCGCCTGCATAAATGTTTGTTCAACTCATTCAGGTTGCAACAGGTGTCCGTTACAGAATTTCATGTGACTTAAACAAGCTGTTTTGGTCCCGACTAAATTTGTCCACGTTGTGAGTCAAAGGTCAAATCTTGCATTATGTGCACACCCCCTCGTACCTAGAAGCCTCTTTTTAGATGAAGATTTGCGCGCAAAGGAAAGAAGAAAGGAGAAAACATGGTCACATGCGCTTTGTCGCCAGTCACTTGCATTTCGCAGTCGCCTCTGCCATGCGTAAAACGATGGACCTGAGGAGGGTTCGAAGCAAGTGCGCACGCGCATTTGAAAGTTCCAGGTTGAGTTTTTGATTCCGTTTCACCAATGTGCCATCGCAGCGTCTCTTGGAGCTAACAATTCCAATTCTCATATACAGCATGGTCCGTACAATTACTAATTTGTATTCTTTAAGATTTCTGAGCTGGCAATGACTGTATGGGACATCCTAATCAGCCAAGGGTGTTTTTTTATTATCATTATTCTAGATACGATTTTTGTCGAAATACGGATAAAAGAATGGGACAAAGCTGTGAAAAAGTTTTAGGTGAGAAATATTTGTATTTAATAGCAAAATAAACGTATCTACCAAAATGGCTTAGGGTCGTCTTACCGACTATCCATAAAGTTCAAGGAAAACCTATTACGAAGGTCTCAATGGGGTGGTGGCATTTACGGTTATCGGCTAAAATTTTGGCTCTTTTACGGCTATCGGCTAATTTTTTTCAGTTACGGTTAACAAAAGGGTTAAAAATTAACTTCTTTTGTTTCAAAAAGTTAAATATTAATTAACCTGTATTTTTTGTGTCTTTAAACCAAAATAAAGGTCTAAGGATCATCTCGGGATATGAAATAAGCTATTCTTTTGAAAAATTTTAACATTTGATAGATCATACTTTTTATAAAGTATTCCACTTCTCATATTATTTTACACATAAAAATGTCAATAGTCAGTTTAAAAATAATCTTTGTGAAAAAGCAAAGCACACACGCGAACGCCTAACTCAAGGCCGGGGCGCGACATTCATTAGAACAGAAATGGCCGTTTCCACACTAAAGACGGATTATTTGTGTGAGACGGGTTATCCGTTTGATGATTCGCGTCAGATAGGTAATACGTCTTAATTTGAAAATGGAATTGTTTTAATTTTGCATGAACAATCCGCTTGACTTTATCCTTTAACTTCAACGGACGGTTTGAAGACGGGATTATCCGTTGCAGATAGCCTGTGTACAACCGCCCCTTCCCCTCAGAAAAAAAATCGGAGAGGGGGTGTCGGTCGGAAAGGGGGAGACTGTACACAGGCTAGTCTCAGACGGATAATCCGTTTCTAGCTCTAGTGTGAAAACGGCCAATAGCAAAATTCCCCTGTCCAGTGTTTTTAATGGTAGCGAACGACTGTACGGAACCACTGTCAGCCGTTTTGCCTTGTCCGTAGGCCTTATTATTTCGCGCGGCTAATGCGTTTCAGGTCACGTGGTCCGATCGAGTTCGCCACCGAAATGCCTTGACCGAAATTGCGTGGGAAGACGCCGTATAGGGTCTAGGCATGGCAATGTCTACCGTAGCGTCAGAGAAAAACAGGGAAATGTTGTTTACCGACAACTTGTTTTACAAACAGTGAGATCTCTTCGTGTTGTTTCACTAGTGTTTCGAGGGCACGACCTCCTGAAAATCGCAAATATTAATCCCCAGCAAGAAGCCACACTTTCGCTATAGAAAGAAAAAAATAAGTTCCCCGAGAGAGCGGCCGAAATGGAAATGGGTCTTGGTCTTCACCTAAAAGGCGCTTTACCTAACGTGAGTACGGAGCCAAACTAGCCGCGAAATAAAAAACGCAACCATAAGTGAGTTTAGTACCTTCCTTAAAAGTAGCAAATCTAGGGAACAATTTCTTTTACGCTTAACTTTTTTTTACCCTATTTACGGCTAACGGTTAAAATTTTTCAATTTTTACGCCTATCGACTAAATTTTTGGCCGTTTTACGGCTATCGGTTAACCCCATTAAGACCCTCTATTACTAACCGAGATTTTAACGTGCTATTTATCATAGATGTTGTATATTGCTGTACATCTAATGCTTTTTCTTAAAAGAACAAAATTTAAATAAGAAGTAGTGGATTATAAAAGGAGGAAATACTAAAAGTTTATTTATTTTTTACCCTTGTTGTAAACAAAGGTCTGGCGCAAGTTCAAGGGATGTGCAGCTTGACAGGGAGTTGCACACTAAGCAAGGATGGAGGACTGGGAACAGCTTACACCATTGTACATGAAACAGGGCACAAGTAAGTAAAACTGTTAAAACCAGTCCAGGTAGATGGCCCGATTTGGTTTTCTTAATTTTCACCCTGGCCCTCACTTAGTTTTCCGGTCTCACTGTGGGCCATAAACCTTTGTTATGTTATCTTAAGCGATTTTTGTTATAAACCAATCAGAGCGTACGCTGTTACAAAAACGTTTAGTTGTCATATTGTTATGTCTTACAGTCTTGGTGCGCAGCATGATGGCGCCGGCAATCCATGCTCTAACAACAAGAATATTATGGCCACACAGGCCAGCGGTAAAGAAACAGCCTTTGAATGGTCGTTATGCAGTCGACAAGCAATTCATACTTTTCTGTCGTAAGTATTTCCAGTAGCCTGGCATCCGTTTAAAACCTGTAAGGTTATTGGACCCCTATATCGTAGTTCTTTTGTTTTGGGGCTACAATGTAGGTACCAATGTTTATAACTCACCCTGCTAGCAGAGCAAGCCTTACATTCACGTGCTATATTTTGTCCTACTTGAGAAGGCCTCTACATAAATCGACAGGGTCATGTAGCAGCTGCTCGGAAGAGAAGTCGCCGATGGTCGTTTCCCTGATCCCAAACAATACTATAACAATTGAAAGAATGACATGTCATTGTTTCCTGCAACCAATTAGGAGAGACCTTAAGAGCAGCTCCCACATTACTCTAAATCGAGTAAGGTCTAGCATGTACTGCTTGTTGCCGGGATACAGTTTCGAACCCAGGCCTAATAGCCCTGTGCTTGGCATAGCGACGTCAGCTGGGAAAACCAGTTTGGCGATCAAGAACAATATTGACTTGTCCAGAAGTGCGAACGTCAGCAATTTCAAAGCCTCAACGTGATTCAGACAGAGTCTCGGTTTTTTTTCTCCTCACTCAAAAAGAAAAACGGAGGCTCTGCTCGCAGGGCGTTGTTAACTTTATTCGTTCATTGTTTACCCAACCAATCTTGTGAGGCCTTGTTACAGGCGCCTCGCTATTCCTTTTTAGTATTTACCAAATCAGTGAACAACAATTTTAGTGCGTTTTGATTGGCTTCCGTAACGTGGACTATCCTTGGCTATTCACTGTTTTGCGACCGACGCCAAGATGAAATGAAGCAGTCATACAAGCAAATACCAAAAAAGCGACGAAAGTAAGCTTGTCGGTGTTTACTGGTAAGTAGAAAATAATTTTCTTGCTGAATTTGCAACAAAATCGCAAAAACGCACTTGACAAAATCCCCGAAATGTTTGTAAATTGTAAACAAACTTCCTACTAAGTGACGTTTTTAATTTACAAAAAAGTTACTTTTTTTCATTTTTATCTAACTGATTTGGTAAATAACAAACAACTATCCCCCTCAGGGTCGGTAAACAGCGCTAGAGATATATATACCTCGGTATATCCCTCACTATTCACCTCCCAGTTGTATATTAGTTAACGATGTCAGGATATTGTTGTTTTATATAGTACCAACTATAGAAAAGAGATCCAGATCAAGAATTTGACCTAACTTGCTTGTTTGTTCTTGATATTTTTCCTCAGTGGTGATAATTCGGCGTGTTTAAAAGACAAACCACAAAAGTCTGTTACCATGCCGCAACGCCTGCCAGGTCAAATATATACCGCTGATGACCAATGCTCGCGAGCCTTTGGTGACAAGTCACGCGCTTGTCCAGCACCCTTCTTAAAGGAGGTGGGCAAGTAGAAGAATAAAACGTTTTCAATTTCTATAGCCCGTAACATTTTTACTTTAATACAGAGAACATGTCTTTTAACACTATTTACCTTTTATGGATATCAGAAACACTCAGATTTATAACTTTTACCGATAATCGAAAATCATGTTTTTTATTTTCTTTTTCCAGAAAATATGTCTTCAGCTTTGGTGCGTAAACCCAGAAACGGGAATGTGCACCACACATCATGAACCTGGCGCTGAGGGCTCAAGCTGTGGTCATAAAAAGGTACAAAAAAATTTTTAAAACCCGTGCTAAACAGGCAGTTACTTAAAAGATCTGTCAGGGCTGTCTTGTTCATTTTGTTTTTTATGCCAACTAAGCGTTCTTGTTCCCTACAGAAGCCGAGAAATCACCTGTGAATGACAAAATCACAGCTGCAATCATGGACAAAAGTCTTGGGACTTTGCATTTCTAGGGCGTTTTCCAAGTCACACAGGTCCAACCCCTCACCTCACCCCACAAACAATGTTGGACGCGTATATCCAGAACTTTTTTTCGAGTTTCAACTTTGTGTAGGGGTGGGGGGAAAGAGAAATGCGAGAGATGTTCGAAAAGGATGCATCGTTTTAAGAGCGGGAACCGAGGAAATGACAGAAAGATATGAATATTGCAGTACTGTCCAAAGGATTTTGTCCAGGATTGTAGGTGTCTTACAAATGTCTACCAATCATTATATCAAACTTTACAAACAACAGAAATAAACTTTGAAGAACCGTTATGCAAACAAGTTTTCAAAAACCAAAATTGCAATCCGTTGCAGTCTTTTTCAAGTTTGGCCATCCGTTCCTCCCTTTGTACTCGCCGAGATATTTATACCTTCTCTTAACGTTTTCAACGGTTATTTCTATGTTTCACTCAATGTGGTGGCTGTTCCCACTGTTTGAATTTTAAATTTCACGACAAGCCTTCATTTGGTCAGTTACTAAAGAAGTTATTCAGTTAACCAGTCAGGCACTGACTTACTGAGTCAGTGGGTGAGACGGTCGCTCAGCTAATCAATCGATCTTGTGATTAATCAATAATGAAAATCAATGACTCATTCTTCTGAGAGACGTATATTACACTCCCTCAGTCGACACTTGGGTCTCTTTTACGAGTCAGTCGTCTTTTTACTCCTTTTCTTCTACTTTTAAATTCGCGTCATAGTTGAGCACAACGAACATTTAAAAAAAGAGAACGGTATTTTAACAAAGACATTAAGAACGGAATAAGATTCAGCATTGGTTATGATAAAGTGATTTGCACTTCTAAAAGAGTTTTATTAATCGTCAGTGGTGTCGCCGCGGACAGTGCGTGCCGTACGGCAGCGAGGGGCCTGAAGCCGTAGACGGTGGCTTTGGACCGTGGGGAGCTTGGAGCCAGTGTTCCCATTCATGTGGAGGTGGACTGATAACTAGAAAAAGGGAATGTGACAGTCCAAGGTAAGAAATTTGGCGCCAATCTGTATGGAAGATAAATCGTTTCATTTTTTCTACGTCACGTTTCCTCTATTTGAAGAACAAAAATAGCAAGAAACGCGAAAAAAATCGTGCAATAGGTCGGTATGTCAAATTGAAAAAAAAAAATCTATTATTTTACATTTACAAACTTAATAAGAGCAAGTGACATTAACCTTCGGCCTGGCCAGTACCTCAAGCATGTGCACAGCCATATCAACCGGGCAGTGGCACCCATGGACAGCTGTTCCCCCCCTTATTGGGGCTCAACAGCATGGCATAGCCGTCGGACTTTTGTGCGGTCAAAGCCGTTTTCAGAGGCCCTTTACTCCCGAGGCGGAATAACTGTCCGTGGCTTCCACTGCCCGGGTGATATGGGCGTGCGCATGTGTTAGGTAACGGCCAGGTCGTGGGTTGGTGTACATGTGTCACTTGCTTTCAAGTTTTTCCTGCAATTACAGCCGGTAAAAGGTGCAAAATCCACTACAATTATGGTTATTTCGTCATGATGAGAGCACTTGCAACAGTTTCTGCAATGAGATCACCCATAACAGTGTCTTCAATAGTCTCTTTTGATTTTAGGCCTGCAAACGGTGGAAAGTTATGTCAAGGCCACTCAGCAGAGTTTCGGTATTGCCATACTCCTGTAAGTATGTAATGTCTACTTTAAACATTCTTAGTTTAAAACGCTGATTTATTCTTCGCTGGAAAACTGATCTACAAGGTACTAACGGTTCTCTTTCGCTTCAGAAGTTGAAACATGCAAGACTTGCCTTGAACATTATCTAGGGCGGCTGGAATAATTTATAATGCCCGGCCTCTCATACGGCAAAAAAGGACCTGAAGAACAATGGGAGACATTTCATTGACTTTTAATAATGATTAATCTTGATTTGATCGCTTAATAGTAGTCCTTTTAACCTTGCATGCAGCAGCTTAATTCTAATTAACCTGCTTCTTTATTTTGTTTTGTTTTTCTCTCTTTTTGCCATGAGGAATTTCTTAGTCTTTTTCTCTCTCGACCTTGCAATGAGTATGAGATCTAATAAATATCAATGATTGTATTTTATTTCGCTGTTCTAGAAATGTGCAGCCGGAACACCAACTCCCAGAGAAAGCCAATGTGAAGCAAAGCGTCATGTTCGATTCGTCGATGGTAACAAGTATCCGTGGAGTTACAACCCCGCGCTTCCTGTATTAGGTATTTTTAAATGTTAAAACATTTAAGGGCACCGAGTATGGGAGGCGTTTGGGGTAAGGCACAACAACTATTCCAATAAAAAAATGTATCATAATGAAACTGGTAGAAAAAGCATTTAGGTAGCTTTAACGCCTCTCCCCGCCCCCCACCTCCCCCCTAAAAATAAAACGTGGACGCGCAGTCAAGATCAACAGTTATCAATAGTTACAAACAGGAATTGTGTCGTGGGCTATAAAAAGCCAAAAATGTTGCATTTAGTGGTAAATAAAACTTAAACCGTTACAACCTGTTTGCGTGGTCTCAGTTTGTCATTTTTAGATCTCGAAATAACCTAACATCTTCCGCAAACTCAAAAGTTAAATGAAAAACGTGTCTTCATAATCGATGAAGGCTGGAAAGTCAAAGCAAGTCAATAACCTTGTTTCTCCCACTTTTATCACATTTAAGCTGGTCAGGAATGCAAGTTATATTGCATAGCTGAGGTGGGCATCCGCCAGTTTGCCAAGTTTTCATTCGGGTATGTGGATGACGGAACACGCTGTGATGACTACGATGAGAACAGCGGTCTTTGTATAAACGGCAAATGCCAGGTAAGGGTCATGAACGCTATATTATGTTAAGTTTCCGCATTGTAAACGTTTTACGGAAGTCAGTGTTGCTCCATTTTAAATGCAGTATCAAAGTGGTTTGCGGAAAGAAAGAACGAGATCATTCTGGCTGAACGTGAGAGTTGGAAAACCAGTGCTATTTTCACCGTACCTCTGTTTGATTGTGAAATGCTAACAGCATAGTGAGTCCTCGTTGGCCTAAAGCTCGACGAAATTTAGAATGAAGTACAGTTTTCCCCCCAAAAAAGGGAATCAAGAGCGTGTTTTGCTTTGTAGACTGAATTGAAAGCCACCCACACCCAAAAGAGGTATTGGTAAATCATTGAAAGGGTAGCTTTAGAAGAAACTGTTGAGAATCAATGAGAAGAAGCTGACATTCGAACGTCAGCCCTAACCAGAGCGAACATTGTATTTCTAACACATACCGAATGAAATTAAATAAGATGGATGCGTTCTTTTCATCAGAACCAGAATTGATCAATTCTTATTATTGTTACGTGTTATTTCTGATCCAGACCCTAGGATGCGACAAAGTTCTAGGATCTTCTAAAGTATTCGATCGCTGTGGTGCGTGCGACGGCGATGGAACATCCTGCATCGGGAAAAGGTTTACATACAAAGGCTTCCCTAAACCAATGAAAGGTTAATAATTTACTTCTCTTTCTATAAGGCCGAACATTTTTATTCCCTCAGTATTTCTTAGCATTTTCTTGTTCTTTTAATATAGGACATTACCAGCCTATTGGATTTCTCCCAGCTGGCGCAAGAAATATTCAAATCAAAGAAATGAGTGGCTTCAAAAATTATTTGGGTGAGAAAACATAAGCATAATCCCAATATTTGCATTACATACACATTATGCCGAGTAACATTGTTTAGTAGCATTTTTAATTAATCTAAGATAGATTATACTTAGGTTGATATAAAATAAGAACGAATTTGTTTACTCCGACTAAGCATAACGGACCCAGACGATCCAACTAGCCAATCAGAACACCGAGCGAGCACGGTTATAGTAGCTCGGACTTTCAGTGATTCTGATCGGTAAGAAACGGCCTCAAAGAACACACATTTTTCGAATTTCTTGGAAAAAAAAATAGGATATTAGTAAATAAAATTTCAGGAAAATATGTGAATCCCCCAAAAAAGTGAAAAATGCAATTCCAAAAAAAGGTTAAGTACTATGTTTTTCACAGCTATGAAAAAAAAAAAATCAAAGAAGCTCCACAAGGTTTTTTAAAATCTTTGTAGAGACTGACGTCAAGTACATTTATTTCGAAGAACTGCAGATGCATAAGCTAGGATAAGATACCAAATGAACAAAAGGAAATAAACGTTAGGCGATCGGATGAGGTGGCCAGCATTATTTACCAAAGTTACTGATGGATAATAATTATTATTGTTATATTATGCTGCTCCAACAGCAATGATGACAGCAGGAGGAAAAGACTTGCTCAACATGGATTTCCGCATTAAGGCACGAGCCTATAATTTCGTGGGTGCTGGAACAAGATTCAAATACACTCGTGATGCCTTGAAGAAAGAAAAGATTACTGCTCAAGGACCGCTGACCGAGAATGTGGAGTTGATGGTATGTTGAGAAGAAATAAAGATAGGAGAAAAAATATGCGTCAAACATCCGTCCGAGAGATCGCGCGTCCATAGTGCACGGATGTTAAATTTAAAATATACGTTCAGAAAAACGGTAGGAGTAGTAGGTCCTGTTTTATCCTATTCGCAATGCAGCAAGACTTTAAAGGCTTGGATTTTGCCATCGGGTGTTTTTTTAGCTTCCGATATAACCCCAAGATGTACGTCTAAAGAGATGATTTTCTTGAAAAAAGTTGATTGACCGCATATAAACTAAAACTAAACCTTACATTTGTATGTTATTGTGGCAGTATTTAGTTCAGTCGTGGAAGGAAGAATACCAAGTCAGGATTCGTTACCTTGTCCCCAACCCCTCAGAAGAGGTCGCGGACACAAGATTCGTGCGCGGATTGGGACATAAGCACATCACTTTCAAGTGGACTCGGCGTTCACTGGGTTGTTCTGAGAGCTGCGGGGGAGGTAAGTGAACAGTTCAGTCACCTCGCCATTCAATTCTCCAATGAGAGGTCCTCAAGGACTTAAGGTTGGCTGAAACGCTCTCCTCCTAATTTCCAAGGGTAAGCCCTGGGGATGAGGTTGACACGAGGGCTTATGTTGCCGGGGACAAGACGCTGTGGCAAATGTCCCCCTTAATTGTGTTGCAAGGTTGCAAGTAAAAGCTCATACAGAAAGACTTCTCTCTGTTATATCTGCGGGGTATGCCTCTTAAACACAGTAAACATGAGCCTTGTGTTGCAACAACCTTTTCGTGCCGCGTTTCAACTGATAGTTGATATTGTGACGCCTCAGTTGTTCGAGATATGGATAGAGCTATCCTCTGATTAAAGCTCTATCCACTGGATGCATTTGCGTTCCCTAACATATACTTACCTGCTGGATAATGACCTCTCCGGTGGATATTGCTATCCAACCTTTAAACAAGGAATAAACCAGTTTCACTGACATATTATTCACACATTGCTCCAAAGCTTTGGAAACAAAACAAAGAGACCTCACGGACTTTCAAGGATCAATAATTCTTTCATTTTTATTTTATCCCCTTACGCCTCGGAGCACATTCGTTTTCTTAGTCTCTTCTTATGCGGTTTAAGCCATTGGGCATAAAATTTTGGGTTCATAATATTGTCTTTCCCATATAGGTACCGTTTTGATCAAAGGTACCTGTGTCCGCAATGACGACGAATCTATGGTCAGCGACCACTTCTGTGGCGGAGAGAGGCCTAAGGACGAGACAGTTATATGCAATACTCATGAATGCCCAGCGAGGTGGGTGCTGAAATCTACCAAAAGAATATATACTTCTGATTAAATTGTTTTTTATTTTCAATTGCTCCTGAAGCTGGTTGGGAAGGCCACTTATTGTGGTGGATACTTTTAGGTGGAAAACCGGTGAATGGACAGACTGTTCTAAAACCTGCAATGACGGTCACCCAGGAGAGAGGACACGGGAGGTTATTTGTACTGACGAGTCGCATGGTATAGAGACTGAAGTGGGGGAGTTACACTGTGTAGGGCCTAAACCGGCAGGACGTGAGACATGCGCACATCATCCTTGCCCTGCTGAGTGGGTTACCGTGAAATCATCTTCAGTAAGTACAAGTCAAGAATTTAGTATCACGCAACCTCGTCACTGGGGCTTTTCCCTCAGAAAATACGAGTAGCCCCTCTCATTCTATAAGGGAAAAACCCTGGTGATGAAGTTGTGTATCACGATCTTGCATCGGTTGTAGCAAAATCAACTAAAAAATACTTCTGACCAAGTGGAAGAAAATAAAGTCGCCAGAAATATCATGCGCACTAAAAGTCTCGACAAAACTTCTCGACTCTTGGCAATAACATATATGATTATAAAATAAGCCACTAAATGAATCTCTTTCGTTTTTTGGAGGCAAAACGTTGTTTAAAACCTTTCTTAACATTGACATCCTCTCTCTTGTTTAATGGCAGTGTTCCGTCACTTGTGGTAAAGGCGAGCGAGAAATTGAAGTGGTTTGCGTGAAGAAAGGAGAAGCCAACGAAAAGGAACCCGTAGAAGAGAAGGAATGCAACGAAGACAAACCACCTACCAGGGCCTCGTGTGACACTGGGATACCTTGTTAACGATATGGCTTGTACAGCGGTAACATGGTTAACAGACAGGCCTGCAGCTTCGACAACAAGACTGACTTTATCACCTGAGAAAAAAATCATACCCGCAACTTGAAAATTTTTGTTGCGTACACAGAAATATTCTCAATAACTATGAATTATCTTCTTTTAGCAAGTAAACTTGAGCCTTTCCTTACTATGATAAATGAAATATTTGGTGACAGAGAGAAAACAGTTTGCAACCAAAGACAAAAACTGTTCAATGTGCCTGAAAGAGTCGAGAACAAACTGTACAGGTTGACTTAAAAGACACCCACCCGGTTTCTTAATGATGAGGCTACAACCACTCAAAATAGCCATTACTCTGAGTCGTTTTCGCGTTTTAAGCTTCAATTTCAAGACACTTTCTCAAATACTGTAAATGTTGACCATGTAATGCTTGGTAACTTTGTCAACACATAGAAAACTTGTAGTTCGTCCTGAGAGCAGTCTGGGATTAAAAAATTAACATGTTTTATTTTCAAGTCGTGTTACCCTATGGACGTTACTACAAACTGCGAAGCTGTCATATAACACGGTCATCAATAACACCAACAATGACATTCAGCAATTTTGCTTAAAAACAATATCAAATTATTCATATCCACTACCATCTCTGTAACTGTTAACCCTTCAAGTCCCAAAGGTGACCGACATGAAGTTTCTTCATAGAATATCAATACATAAACAACACAAAAGGTCGGTATCAGAATAAATAAAATTATCACCAAAGGGTAAAACGTTTGATCTTTTAACAAATTCTCTCGACTTTGTTTTGAAGAAAAGGAAATGTATGGAGATAAGTCTGCAGAATTTGTTTGTCGATATTGGGGGCTACAGGGTTAAGCGACATTAATGGAAGATTTTTGCACTGACACCGCAGGGGCGGATCCAGGATCTTTTTTAGGAGGGGGTGCACCCGTCTCTTGCTCTATTTCAACACCAATAAACCACATAGTTTTTTTTTTCGCAGAATACCAGTTGTATTAGAAAACCGCAGGTCATCTCAGGGGGGGAGGGGGTGCGCACCCCCTGCACCCTCCCCCTAGATCCGCCCCTGCACCGTACTTCTACAAACAAATTAAACAAGACAAACTCTTGCTAACAAATGTTTTCTGAACTATTACTTGATGACGCCAAAAACTTTAACACTAAGATAAAATGGGTGATGAAATTAAAAATAAAAAAAGTATGCCAAAAATTCACACTTGGGATAACAAAAAGACCTTGTTTGTTGCGGTTAATACAAGACTAACATTAAAGCATGATACAGCTGTTTTCAGGTGAGCGTTGAAAACTAAACCAAATAAATCCCTCTGGCTAACCACGCACATGAAGCACTGTACGTATTAACAACTGATCTATAAGCTCTCGAGGCAAAACCAAAAACCTGCCGCTAAGAGAGATAAATATCCTTCGGGTTGGATGCGAATGGTTGACTCAACTGACTGAACAAAATAGTGGCCCGAGGTTCTCTAGTCAATCAATCATCACGAAATTACCGACGAAACTTATTTGAAACCGCTTTATAAAGAAGAAACTTTTTACCATACTGCAGAAATTACATCGAGAAACTAGTTTACTAGATTCTATCCGTGCATTTATAATGTTTACAAACTCAAACCTTCTCGTTTACAAGATGACCCGAAATAACAACCGCAGCACCAATTTAAAAACAGAACTACGTATCGAACTCAGTTGACAGTGCGTTTGTCACCACGCTAGTTTCCGTTCCATAACTCAAGAATGACTCCAGGCTAAAAAATGGTTTGAAAAAATATACAGCACCACCTTAACTTACACAAAGGCGAAAATAATGTTGAGTAAAAAAACAGAAACAAAACGTAACAGTGTTAATGTCCATTCTGGAATGGAATGGAATTAACACAACGTTCTCTACAACTTGTACCAAGAAGTGAAGGGGTTTGGTACTGTCAATTTAATTACTGACATACTAGCGTCTATTGGCTTTAAACCTCATGTTAGGAGTACCATTACTTTTCAGTGGCCCACACGAACTGGATCCACCAAAACTACTTCCTAGAAGATGATCTAGAAGATGATCTGGAGCTGTAGCTTGACCCACCATAAGAGGACCTGTTTGAAGCATACCTCATGTCAGGAGTACCATTACTTTTCAGTGGCCCACACGAACTGGATCCACCAAAACTACTTCCACTAGAAGATGATCTGGAGCTGTAGCTTGATCCACCAAACGAGGACGAACTACCATAGGAGGATCTGTTTGAAGCATACCTCATGTCTGGAGTGCCATCACTTTTCAGTGGACCTGCTCCAAAACTACTTCCACTTGAAGACGAACTGACACTGTAGCTTGATCCACTGTACGAGGATGGACTCGAATATGAAGATCTGTTTGCAGCAAACCTCATGTCTGGAGTGCCATCACCTTTCAGTGGACCCGCTCCAAAACTACTTCCACTTGAAGACGAACTGACACTGTAGCTTGATCCACTGTACGAGGATGGACTCGAATATGAAGATCTGTTTGCAGCATATCTCATGTCTGGAGTACCGTCGCTCTTTAGCGGACCAGGAGATCCCAGAGTGGCCAATGGCCTAGTGCCGTAGGATGAACCACCAGACCAAAACCCTGACGAGGATGGACTATCATAGGATGACTTGTTTGCTGCGTATCTCATATCTGGTGTGCCATCGTTCTTAAGTGGACCACTTGAACTGCTGTACGATGGCAGTGAAGACATTGAGGAGGCCGATTGTTTGTTGGAAGCAAACCTCATGTCTGGTGTCCTATCCTTCTTCACTGGCCCTTCGCAAGAGGATGACGTAACTGGAGAGCGGCTGGTCTGTGCAGGTGATGCAGGTTTTCTCAGTGGCTTGTTGACCGCAAAGCGCATGTCAGGTGTACCATCTCGTTTCAGTGGAGTTGCTCCGTTGCCTGGTAAAGCACTGTTCACAGATTCTGGTGTCTTGTTTACAGTGTACCTCATGTCTGGTGTTCCATCCTTTTTAAGAGGAACACCCTTTCGCTTGCTTTCACCGTGGGGGGTTTTCGTGCTCTTCTGGGAAGATGACTGGCCATAAGCTTCTTTGTTTACCTTGAAACGCATGTCCGGTTTTCCATTTTTTGTCAGTGGACCCTCGGTAGTAACATAAGCATCTTTCTGCGTTAAGCGGTTGGATTCGTTGTTGCTTTTATGACGCCTGTCTGGCGTACCATCCAAATTCCGCTGATTTAAGTGCCTCCTGTTAACTTTAAATCGCATATCAGGTGACCCATCTTTGTTGAGCTGTCCATGTCTGTTCTGTTTCAGGCGCATATCTTTTTCTTTACTCTTCCTTGGTTCCCTCGGTGGAGTCTCCTCAGTCGTGTCGTTAAGATAATCATCACTGACTCGTGTTGACTCCAGAAATTCATACAGCAAGTTTCTCTTGAAATCAGCTTCATCATCATAATGCCATCGAGTACCTTCTGGGGTACGGTTGGAAGCGTGAATCTTCCTTGCTTGGGCCCTCTGAACAACTTGTAGACACTGCTCGCAGTTAGCAACATGGGGATCTTTCTCCATGTCATAAAGAAATTCAAGGCTAGCGCACTCTAGACGAACGCGATTCAGTAAATCGCAAAAGAAAGATGAGCGACCTTCGTCTGCCTTTATCCAGTTGACAACTGCAGCGAACACCTCTTCTTCGCTCTGCACACCCAGATAGTCATTCCGAATGATTTCCTCAAGGTCTTCGTACTCAAGCTCTAGGAATTCATCTTCTCTGCATACGCTGGTGAAGTTGGCAATGATATAGCTCTTAGCGATCTCTTCAAGATCACTGGTGTATTCACTTTGCTGTTCCCGCGCGAGCAACCAAATGCCGATTGCATTGTGAGAGCTTAACTGCACGTCCAGCCAATCACAGCAGGCCCTGGCAAGTGTGTGAATCTCGTAATCGCATGCTGCATGAAGTAAATCGACCACATTTTCTTCTTCCAATGTGACTTCCCCCGTGTAAATGAAATTTATAAGGTCTCCTAGAGTATTGCACGTGACGTCCTTCAGGCGATACCTTGAGCCCTCTTGAGATAGCAGATCATCCGAAAATATGTCTTGAAATACTGACGACGCTGCAGCAAGAAGTGGGCCGTGTACTGCAAACTTAAAGCTACCGTCGCAATCTTCCAAATAGGTCGTCGTCAATTCCTTCTTCTCACGCATGTCACGCAGTTGAGACAACACATCTTCCTGGTGCTTAGACAGAAGAGTCTTTCTTTCATGGCCTTCACGTTCCAATCCTCTTTCTTGACACAGCTCTTCAAGGTAAGTCATCTCGTACCTCGACGCAAAATGTCGCAAGCCATTGACCATTCCTTGGTCTGTGGGGAGTTCTAACTTATACACGAAATCGCGAAAGGCCTCAAGTTGCTGTTGAGTCAGGTCAAGTGAGATAACTCCCGAGGTGCAATCAAAACGTTTTCCTGTAAGACTGCGTCTGATGAATGGGCTGTTTGCGGCAAGAAGCACTGAATGAAACGGTTCCTCATGATCTTTTGATTTGGTGCGTACAGTAAGGTCTGTCAATATTCCGTTGGCTTGCATCACCGCAAGGTGTTTCAACAACAGTTGAGCATGCTCGTCTGTTTTAAATTGGTACATCAATCCTCCTTCGCCAATTTCCTTCCGTGCACAGGCGGGTAGGTCTAGTGGGAAGTATTCCAACTCCATTTCTGAAGAGAGAGCAAAAGTTTAGAAACATTTTATAAAACTCCAAAAATCACCACTTTTGAGCTTCAAGTTTTCATTAAGCCTATCCTCTCATTAACGTCTCCATCTTCATACACCTCGTACTCTCCTCTTTACGGACAAAAAACCCCAAGTATGAAGATATTTTTGACCCATTCTAGCGGTTAGAGTTGCTGCCTCGCTACGCCGATTTTAGATAAACTCCAATGCGGCAGCAACGATAACTTTCAAGTCCTTCCTAATTCTTAGTCCTTAGAGCGTCTTTGGTTACCATGAATAGACACCATGACAATTGAAAGAGGGATCGATTGATCCGCGAAAAACTCGAAATCTCGATCTTGCCTTCTAATTGTCAAGTAGACAATAGAAAACTGTTGGAGATTTCTTAACGAGCTCGTTCTTGCTTGCACTTGTTTGGATATAGCAAGATAATTGTTCTTTTTATGTGTCACTTCTTGTCAAACTCGGTTCTAATTACGCTGGACTGAGTTTTCTTTAAGACCGTGAACTACTAGAGACATTTGAAGGACGGGGCAATGCTGCAGTGTTGTATTTGATGCGTTTTTGCACACCACTCTTAGAAATGAGCTCTAAACCAACCAGACAAAAAAGCCCACTCAAGATCAATCTCGCAATAGCATAAAAAAAACGTAGAGCCCAGCGGTGGACAAATCACACTGATTTCATTTCTAGAAGAAACCGCTCGTTTAAGAAACATTTAAACAATTAGCAAGATCAGGGATTAAAAAGGAACCAGTGTCAGCTGGTGAGAAAGGTCAAACGACTCGCTCTACCCACCACACCCTTTGAATCCGACATTTTAGAAGGAAAACTGTTCACCAGCAATCTTGAAAACCTGCGCAATTTCCGCCATTAGCGTCACTCTTACTGATTGTGACGAGACACTGGCGTATGACGTAAGAAAAATCTTCTGTTCTGATTAAACATTATATACCGAAACCGCGGCGGTGATCTGAAAGCAAAGCACGGTCTTAAATAAGCTCCTACTAATCTACCTAACCAGGAGTGCCCATAATTTGATTTTAAAACCTGCACTGCTAGACTCTGGGCGAGGGGTTTTTTAATCGCGATATTAGAATTTCCATTTTTCTTTGGCCCACTGCTCTGCTTTGCAGATTAAATTCTCAGAGCAAAAATCTGAGGTTCACTCTTGTGAAAGAAGTCTCTAAACCACCTAGGTGTAAAAAAAATGTGATAATCCTATCGTCGCTGCTGTGATTTTCGTAGTGAAAACTGTATTGTAACGGCATTGTAAACTTCTCAACTTCCGGTCGAGCAAGGGTCAATGAAGATATATTGACTGAATATTGAGAGCTTGAGTTTTTCGCGGAGCTATGACGCGTTCATTTAAAAGTGAAACCGGAACTGAATAGATGATGTACATCGCAAAACGCAGACTGCAAAAGCCCAGAATCACGAATTCTTATTACTTAACCGACTCTTGGCCACAAAAAGTTATCAGTGTTGACAGTGTATGAGAAAAACGAAAGGGGTATCACCTTTTATGGGGAGAACAAGAGCGCCATCGGAAGCGTCATGTGCAGTGCTAAAACAAATGTAATGCTTGTAAAACTCGACAGCGATTTAAGACAGTAAACTTTTACAAACCTTGTTTGAAGTTTATGTATTCGCTTTTTTCTTTACAAAATAATAAAGAGAGCTTAGTTCATAATCGTCTGTCTCATCAAGTAGTCAATTCACTCATTGAGGCGTAGATCAGCTGCGATCTAACACGATGAACAAGCACAAACCTTTTCCTACTTTCTCTCTACAGTGCGTTGAAATTTACCGTCCGTACCCATCTAACAATCTACATTTCACCCCTTCCCCTTCAATGTTGATTTAAAAGACGTTTAGGCCCAGGCAAGTCCCAAATGAAGCCAACTGTGGAAAAGGAAATGGGGACCGCAATACGTGTACTCAATGTTTCAATAAATTAGTTATCGATAAAGCGACTGAAGATAACCGCGCGCAAGTCCGATCACTTAGCTGGGGAGTTAGGTGATCCCCTATAGATATTCAAAGTAAACTGGAGTAAACTGACTGCAGCTAAAGCTAAAAACTTACCTGATAGTTTTGGCGACAAAAGTGAAAGACCGAAATGAAATGTGGCACCAATATTGTGTTTCGAAGAAATTAATTCCCTTTACAATTGATTTCTCGGAAAATGACCGGACTGCAACAGTGCGCACAAGTTCATTTGAAGTAAATATTAACATAAAGAAGCAGGAGTGGAATCTGGGGGCAAGGTTAGTTTAAACTGGGAGTTAAAAATTATACATAAACTAAACAAAAATAAACCTCTAAAATTAAACAGTGGCAGCGAGTGATAAATTGTTGCACTAAGTACCCTGCATGAAACAATTTTTAACCTTTTGCTACACACACACACACACACAAAAACAGAAGTAACGCAATGAGGCATGCGGCGTCACAGAGTACCATTAAGCGTTATCACGTGATTTCTGAGAAAAAACCCCGAGTCATGCGGTTTCACGCGGAACTCGACGTATTGTTTCGGAATTATCTGTAGTACACGTAAAGTAGTTTGAAATGAAATAATTATCATATCTAGCAACTGGAATGTGAAATAATTTTTATTTAGAAGATTATTTGCCATGAAAGTAGTTTTGCCACTCAGGGGATCTTTCTGTAGTTGCTTGGAAGATGGCGACCAGGTTCAAGCATCCTGTCACTGCAAATCCAATTGTTTGTAGAAAGAGTGAGTTGAAAAAGTACATTTTCCGCAATAAATACATTATAAAGCTAAAATTTAAAACACCCTTTCCATTAAGATGTGTTTACAACACTGAAGAATAGGTTTAACCAGTCACCACTGACTAGTTTGATTATACAATTAATACATTCCGCTTCCGTTTTCTTTCTTTTGTTTTATTCGGATTATTTTAGAAGAAGCGTGGGAACAAAACAGTCTCTGCAAGGTCCAACCAGATACTGAACGATAAAGGTCAACATCTCGCATTTCTTGTTCCTGTCTGACCAACAACGATACAGATGCGTTAAATGTATTATTGTAATGACAGCTTTATGAGCGCAGCTTTAACTTCACTATGCAAAGGGAATAAGGATGGTGTAAACATTCTGCAGGTGTTTTCACATTAACCAGAACTAAATTTACATGTACAGACTCTTCTTGAGGCAAAACACAGCCGATACGTTTGTGCTACCATATAAAATATTTTACATACATACATGTATGCAAAGGGAATAAGGATGGTGTAAACATTCTGCAGGTGTTTTCACATTAACCAGAACTAAATTTACATGTACAGACTCTTCTTGAGGCAAAACACAGCCGATACGTTTGTGCTACCATATAAAATATTTTACATACATACATGTATGCAAAGGGAATAAGGATGGTGTAAACATTCTGCAGGTGTTTTCACATCAACCAGAACTAAATTTACATGTACAGACTCTTCTTGAGGCAAAACACAGCCGATACGTATGTGCTACCATATAAAATATTTTACATACATACATGTATGCAAAGGGAATAAGGATGGTGTAAACATTCTGCAGGTGTTTTCACATTAACCAGAACTAAATTTACATGTACAGACTCTTCTTGAGGCAAAACACAGCCGATGCGTTTGTGCTACCATATAAAATATTTTCACCAGAGATTTCAGCTCAATCCCTTCTCGACAGGCGTGTCCTCAAAAAACCTTGGCTTTTATGGGAATCCCACTTACTGTGCCACGAGCAGCATGGTGCAAGGGTACATGGCCGACAACTCTTGAACTCTTTATCATAAGAAGTCATCAGTGCATTTTAAACTCCTTTCCAACATCAGGATATAGAAAGTCAATTTTACTTTTCCTCCAAACACGCACATTGCGCGGTACATTCAATAATAAATGCCAGCCATGCGCTAGTCGAATCACAACTTGCAATAAAATTTACCGGGCATGATAAACTTTATGCGGTCGGAGCGTTGAAGCGTTAAATAAAAAGTGAAACCGGAACTAGCCTGTGATCCTCGCTCTTCGCTGTATTCGCAGACTAAGCCTCAACTGAACAAATGCACTTGAAAGCCAAGAATTGGATTAAAAAGCACTCTCTGGTTAAATATTCAAAAACGTAAGTGTTCTGCTTCCAGTTCAAAACCTTTCACATGCTTTAAGCGCAACACGAAAAATACATGCAGACTGAGAAAGAATGTGTGAATTAATAGAAAACGCTAAAATAGAAGGCAAATGATCACAATCGCCGATCATTCACAACTTCCAACATCCCCCGGGGGTTCTGTTCAAATTCCTATCACATTAGCCACTTTAGCCCAATGTAGTGGTTTAATGCCTTTCCAAAGAAGCAATGTTTTGGAGATTAGGAATTTGCAAAATACAGTTTCGTGAATTTTTCGGGCTTTACAAGATGTTGATCGGCAATTGAACCACAAAAATTACACACTCGACAGTGCCGGATCCAGACCTTGAGATAAGGGAGGGGGGGGGGCCGGTCATCCACACCCTTAGATGAGGGGGGGGGCAGGCGGTCCCCCTAAAAGATTTTTTCTAAAAATAAGGGGGGTCTCGGGCCCCTCCCATCTCACTAAGCGAAGGATCGCATATATTAACCCAGGTTGTCAGACTCGGAGCCTCCAGAGAAGTTATAAAACTTGACGTTGGAAGTTCAAATTCCACACCCCACCTAGGCAAATGATCAAATTCCCTACCCCCCCCCCCCCCCCCCAGCACAAGTGATGGTAAAATACCCTGGGTTTGCCAAGGGGGATGGTGAAGTTTCGAATTCATCCGCGCATATAGGCTTCCAAGTCATTGTCTGCCGTGCTTCATGGGTATCTCTCTTGTGGTGGGTGGTTTTGGGTAGTGGTAGTGGTAGGGCTGGGGGGGGGGGGGGGGGGGGCCAAACGGTGCAAGGGGTGCAAAAAAGGTATGAATTTTGAGCAGTTTTGGTCTGAGATCGGACATAGATTGTTGAAACAACCAGGGTATGGTTTTGATCTGGAATTGGCTATGGTTTTTAGACAACGTAAAGTGTAATGCTTTACTCTTCTCTTGTACTCACTGATAAAGTTTTTCTTAAGTGTTGACACTAATACAAGAAGTTTGGGAGAAGCAGGGCTGTCATGCTCATGCATCCGTCTAACGTGAGGCATCGAATTTTCCGTCACGCTAGGAATAAGGAAGGGAAAACTTTAAATTCTGGTTGCACAAAGGAAATAGAGAGACAAATAACACCTCTTCGCAGATGTTTAGAGGGCAACCCTCCCCCGGCCGATCAGCAGTGCATTTCAACGCTCCCATTATCGAAATATGGGGAAATCAGAGGAATGGCAACTAGATTACGAGTACGCTGAAATATTTGAAACGTTTTAGAGCTTTTTAGCATCTTATTTTAATTCACCAAATTCATTGCTCATTGCTGAAAGCGCAACAGCTAGGATTTTTACCATCGTTCACGAGTCCTATATTACATCTGACAGTCTTTACGCCACTGACGGTTCTTGTCTGTGTAAAGCTTATATATTAGCTTCTCTGTTGGGATGCAGATTTCCTGTTGATCCAAAACTCGATAAAAACCCTTTAAATAAACTAACTTTGCATCTATATAAAAAATCATCCTCTTCTGTAACTCGAGCTCGGAGGATTGATACCACGTGGAACGAGTTTCCAATGGACATCATGAATCTTTTCGAGAAAGCGCTTTCTGGTTTGTAAAAGACTTTCTAATTTCAGTTTATCGTATTTTAAGGAATAACCATGTTAACTGGTCCACATCCTGCATAGCCATTTACACAAATTGACGCGATTTAGATTAAAGGCAAATGAATTGAATCAACCCACACAAGTGCTACGGTGACTGATTCGTGATTCTTAACAGAAGATACTAGTTAAACCACGAAAAATAAAGCTCAATTACTCACCTGAAAGCTTTTTCGATCGAGGTAAGGTGCAGACGAAATACGAATGACGATCTTGCGGTTCGAAGAAATCAATTTCGTGGCTCTCACTTTCTCGGAAAGCTACTCGATCGATTGCGCGCCAACAATACACACGCACAAGAGAGGTCTGGGAAACAGTTTCTCTATGTCAACCAAGTCCAGCAGAATTCCCATGTAAGCAGACTTGGCCTCAGTTGCTCAAAAGGTTGATAGCGCTTTCCGGTGGATACGTCTCCAGTGGATAGTGCGGTGCGATTGTTTTCCCAAATAATTATCCGCTGGAAATTGATTTATCTGGTGGATAGCGCTATGCAACGTTTGAACAACCGGGGCCTGGAGTGGACTATTTCCGGATGGGCGTAGATGGAAAGAAAACAACACAATTTTTGCGAGGGACCCATGCAAAAATTAGGTTTGTTCAAAATAGGGTAACACTTGGACCTTCTTCTCAAATAAGGTAAGGGTTCAGCCAGACTTGCCACAAGTCGACTGCGTGAGCACCGACAACCGGAAACGGGCTTTGAGAAAGTCTCTGGTTCAGCAAGTATGTGGCACCCAACACCGGCACGTCTGGGAGCAAGTTCTCCATTTGGGAGAGTCGCGAGGAGTCATGCGAGATATCAAATGGACAACTTGCTCGCAGGCTAATGAGGTCACAAAACAAAAGTTCTCAAATACAGTGACTTACTCAGGTTGAATATCAGCACCATGTTTTACATTATAAAACATAATTTACTTTCACTTTGACTGGCTAAAAATTAAGGAAGTGAGGAAATGTTGCAACATTTTCACATTATTTACCTGGCATCACGTCTACCTGAATGTTATAAGAACTGAGCACCTTTCACTTTGAAAGCATTTCTTCTTTTTTTTTTGGAAAAAAAGAAGAGAAATAAAAAACTCCAAATAAACTGTGGTTCTGAGACTATTTGCTTTGCTATTTACACAGCGTTTATGCTGCAAACTTGGCACTTCTCTATTGTTAGACACAAGATACACTGTATACCACAAATTGGAAGGCAATTTATCTCCTCCATGTATCATGGTGTACCCTAAATAAAACGCTCAGGGTTTTATTTGAGGTCTCAAGCTAGTCAGCTAACCTTTTAAAATCAGCCACAGTATGCTGCCTTGCAACTTTGCTAACCAGCAAAAAAAAAATGAATACAAGATGAGGTAGCTATAACTAGTCTTGATAGTACTCTGACATTTCTCGTTTGCAGCACAGTATCTACTTGACTGCAAGGGGTATGAGCATCGAGAGTGATGATTCATGAAATCCTGAGCTCTGAGCTTTAAGCGAGGTATGTACAGTTTTCAGTAAGTGTCATCATCAACTATCATCTGGCAAATCCCTGCACTATTCGCGAGACTTGAAGTAACACAGGTCCAGTTTCTGGGTCGTTTATGTAGAATGAACTCGAGGAAGGGTTATCCAGCATGTCCTCAAAAGCTGTAAAGACACATTAGGGCCATTTATACGAGGAAAAATCAGACGCGTCTTAAATAAGACGCGAACTGTACCATTTATACGAGCATGTCTTATCTAATAAGACGCGTCTTAGCTAAGCCGCGTCTTATTTTAGACGAAATGTGCCGTTTATACGGAAAGTTCGCGTCTTATTTAAGACGCGTCTTATGTAAGACGCGTCTTATTTTTCCTCGTATAAATGGCCCTAATGATCATAATACGCACCAACTACAAAAAAGCAGATCCAGGGGGATTTTTCAACTTTTAATATGGCATGAAAATGAATTAACTATGATTATTCATGCTTATTCAGTTTCTTTGTTTGTGTCCACTAAGACTTGCAATCATGCTGAATTTTTATTCATCGAAAGTGGCCTATTGGGTAAGTGCTGGTCTGCTGAGCAGGAGGTCGCGGGTTCAAACCCCTAACGGACCAACACGCAGGATCTTAAAAATAACTGAGGAGAATGTGCTTCCTTTGTTGTGACATCTACAAATGGTTAGACATTCTAGTCTTCTCGGATAAGGACAAAAGACATAGGCCCCATCACATAACTCTTCCAGTGTTCTGATTTCTGGGATATAAAAGAACCTAGACATGTTCGTAAAGAGTAGGGGGCGTACACCCCGGTGGTGTGGTACAACCTTACTTGGGCTAGGAGGGTAATGAAGGGGTTGATAACAATATTGGGATGTTAGTCCTGTTTCATCCTCTGTCACCGTGTTGAGTCACCATGACAAATTCAAAAAAGTAACTTCATGGCTCATATAGTGAAACCCAGCATTAAAGATTTTGTATCACAACAACAGAACATGACACTAAAATTGCCTGACTTTTCAAACCTAGAGGAATGGGATTCTCAATTTCATGAGTTTCCAGGTTTTCCCATGACTTTGGGAAACATGGTGTGTATTTTGGGGAGCTGTCTACATAAAAGACATCCTCAGACAGCTACGAACAGCTAGGCACCCTGTTAACTACAGTAAGCTAGATACAGTTCAAATTCTTCAGGAAATGGTTTGATAAGAGTATGTGCCCCAGGCTCACCCTCTTTACCTGAAATAATTTTGACCGTGAACATTCTGTTTCGATTAGCTGTGTCTCCAAGGATATCCAATGGAGTGAAAAGACTAGGTACCAGCACAAAAGTATAATGACTAAGAAAGGGTGTCCATTTTAGGGGCTGTTTGTGTTATACAAGAGTTTGTAAAGAGAAAGTTGGCAGACATGACTTTACATGTACCAGTATGCTGAAAAAGACCCAACTATCAAATGACAATACTACTGTTTACAGATACACCCCAACTGTGAGAAATATCTGTTTGAAAAAATTGGCATAGTCACTTACCTCCGAGTACTCGTGCATTATTAAGGCTGAGTTGTACTAAAGGATTCTCCATGATTGCCTGGTACAATGGACTAAAAATATAGAACATCAAAGAATCAATCTCAAAGAATTTCGTCACAAAAGGTTAGTTGTTTGTGCAAAGGACAATAAGTCCAGCTCCAAGGTTTGATACCATTATTTATTCATAGTCAACCCAGTATTAGAGCAAACCCGGCTGCTAAACAATTGAGTCAATCTACAACATGACAATTACTGTACTTTGACAATATAAGGAATGTCTCCAATGACATGAGCTGCAAAGTTTTCTTTTTTACAAACTCTAGAATGGCTGAACTTTAACAGACACTGACATTTCAAGATTCCCATTCCACTTTGTAATACAGTATATGATCAGATTGATGCCCGGGGCATTTTATTATTATTATTTTTTTAGGGGTCTAAGAGGGGGCATGTAAAAGATAGAAGGTATTTATTTTCATTTTTGTAACAATTTGTACCAAACAAATAGGCTATCGATGAAATTATTAAACAGCGAAATATCCAGTCTATCAACGTCTAGGCCATCTAGAGATCCCCATCGCTCTTTCAAATCTCAACTTTAATGTCAGAATCCTCATTCAGGATCATTGTGTTGTCATCATTAGTCTACTCTGACTCTGAACTTGGCATAGGAAAAAGTGCAATGCATAAACCCTTGTTAATAAAGCAATAGACTGAATAAATTGAGCGATTTCGCTCTTTTATGCTTCTGGTAATTCCTTGTATTTTGAGTACCTTTCATGGGGGGTGTCTATTAGACAGGGGGCATTAATTAGAGAGGGGTGTCTAATACAAACTTAACATCGTTGATGGAGCATTAGATAGAAAAGAGGCAGGTGTCAATATTACACTGTACATCATTTAAGGTAATCTGCTAAAAGAGAAGTTCCAGCTTCACAAAAAAAAGAAGTTGTTAGCCATGTACCTTGACTGCTCTAAGCCTTGATTGATGTCTTCCATGCCACCTTGTCTGTCCCCTAACAACCAATCACACTACCACACAAACATGAATGTAATCAGTGAGTTTAGAAATTAATCTCCCTGCAAATTTTGGTCGCAAACCAATACTCTTTCATCGCTTTATGTTATCTTTTTAATGGTACGTTTACTAGACTACTGGGGCCCACTTATTGTCCAATAGGTTACATTCTAAAGCTATAGGCAGTAAACAGTTCCTCTCCTTTTTGTGCTGGTAATCACTCCACATTCAAGCTTTCCTCTTGTATTTAGTGGTAAGAGTAATCTGGGGAGAGGACATAAAACAACCATAGGTGTGGGATGGGGGGAGGAATGGAAATTAGCTGGGGGAATGGGCACAACCCCATAACTATGATAATCATAAATAATAGCGAACTCGTTGTATACATGTAGCAGCATGTTTAAGACTCACAGCTGCTTCCTGGTTATTCCCAGTTGCTTTAAGTGCCATGATGATTTCTTCCTCTTGAAATCCCATTTCTTTTAAGTTATTTACAGCCTGGCACAAAAAAAAAAAACAATAGTTTATGCAAATTCAGAGAACCCAGCACAATGTTATTGTTACAAAATACCTTTGTCGAGCCAGGGAAAGTGAGCAGAAAAGATGACAAGCTAAAAACAGTACATGTAACTACAGCAAAGCCTGGAATGATCAGACAATTAACAACCCTAGCAAACTTTTTTTTGAGAAAAAGACTTTACAAGTACTGCAATACCTGGTTTGTTTGTTTGTTTGTTTTATTTTTGCCATTTCATTATCATTTTTTTCTATTTGTTTTTTATGCACAGTTTCTACAGTAGCTTCGATGAAGTCTTTGTAATGACCTTTATAAAAATCCTCTGGTATCCAGGGTATACATATGATTGTTACAATTTTAAATTTCTACAGATTTTAAGAGTTCTGCGACCGAAACAAGCAACTGTTTTAAAATATATTGTCATAAATAGTCCTTCCTGAATTATTAAGTAAAAAAGTAGGAAAACCAACCCGCGGGTTTGGAACGAACTCTTTTCTTTTTCTGCGAGTTCTACTGGTCCTAGTTCCAATCACTAAAGGTTCATCAATGTCAGCATCACTTTCATGTTGCAAGAGCCACTCCATAGCCGACAAAGGAGACATTCTGTAAGTAAAGCAAGGTTCCATGCATAAAGACATGTACTATTCTCACTGATTCATTCAGCTGTGTGTCCCGCATCTTAGACACATAAATCTCCTAATGCAAAAATCATGCCTCTTATCCATCCCTTCGGACACACAAACTTCTTCTCTGTCCATCATGAACAGGATCCATCATATGTATTCTTCTTTCATCCCAATCATTAGGTGTTTTTTGGTGTTGTAGAAACCATTGTTGATTCTTTTTTGTGTTGTGTCATGGGTATTATTTCTTTTGTATTGAGCCATTTGGTGATCCTACCCGACCACAACACCACGAAACAACCCCCAAATTAAATTGTTTTTCTTTACATGACGCACCTATCGAAAAGCCACCATGCTACCATCACAGGCTCAATCAGTTCTGGTTCTGGAGCTCATGGTCTTAGGTTTTATAGCTGTGTAAGTCCAAGGACTCACTATAGTTGTTTTCTTGATGGATCATTGATTCCTATCTATTACATGTACTTGCACTAAATTTAGACTTCCAATGTACATGTGCACCTACTATGCAAATTCTGTAAAACAATCTCTACAGCTACCAATGAGGACATTAATGTTTTTAGTCAATACTACTAGGCAAAAGTTAATACTTAGGTGCCTTTACTTCTACACAAAATGCTCCTGTACAGTTATTAAGAGGATATAAAACAAATTTCAGAAGGGAACACTAGCCCTATCAATTTGAGAAAAGTTGCCCCACTTTTGAAGTTTCAATCCATGTCCATTCAAATGCCATCCATTGCAGCAGACAACAGGAAACAGTTTCAGTAACAAAACTGGACCATTATGTTTGGAATTCAATTGATGTGGAAAACGTTCAAGCTTTTTAAAGAGACAGCAAAAAGCATAATATAGCCCCGTTAAACATTAGTTATATGAGGCTTTAGATATGCTCTAATTGCTGTTAACATTATTAAAACCTGCCACATTAAAGATAAAACAGACAAAAAAATGTATATCAAATAATCAAACAAAAAAACATAAAAATATAGTTTAACCACAGAATTAATATGTGTGCAAAAACTTCTTTTCCACAGCAAACACTGGTTTGCTCATAACTCAGTAATCTAACAGTTCCTTTAACATGCTAACTTAATAATGCAGATTATGATGCCCAAGTTGCGTTTCTACTGTTACCAAGTAACTCACTAAATCAAAATGGCATTTACATTGAAAAATAATTAATTTCATTTCTCTTTTTCGTTTTCGTTTTTTTAGGTTTTAAATATTTCAACAAAGAGTACAAAAATGTCTTTTTTCTACAAATAACAACAAAACATACATTTTTTTGGTGATTCTGAACAAGAAAAATTCATAGAAAACCAATCACGAAAAGTATTCAGTGATTTTGTAGTGATCACTACGTCTGCATCTTTGATACATAAAAATGCCTTTAGGTGCAAAATATTATTAACAGTACACTTCCTGTAGGATGGAAAAATCAATTTAGCGGCCTGAAGGTGATGTTAAAGAATAAACTGTTTGTGACTTGTTTGTGATGAGATCTACCTGAAGCCCAGACAGTAACATAATCTGCTACAAAAGAGCTCCAGAAGTAAATTGTGAAGAAACAAACATAAGCTTTTCCATGCAAACATTGGTGTTTGGACTGGGACTCACTGATTCTACCTTGAATTGGACACATGATTTTCCGCGAGATGTGTCCCAGGACTTACAGTACCATAGCAGTTTCATAACAAAATCCCTGAGTAATCATTGTAAATTCGTTAAACCTTTCCAAGTAGACTGTACACTACAATACAGCACCTGTTTAAAAACAAGGCTTTCTTGGCTCTGGTTTCTTTGAAACCCATGTCTGTTAGCTGTTTAAGGATGGTCTGGAACAAAAAAATGCATATTTTATAATTAACAAGGGTATACACCTTGATTATGCTATTATGTTGTGGTTTAAATTAATAATCCTTGGATCACATTTTACTTTTTTCACTTAAACATTCATTACTGCACTTTCTTAAAAACAGCAGAAAGTAGAATTTGAAGTGAGGTGAAAAAATTTGAACAACATACATTTGCATTATGTTTAAGTGGCAAAATGAAATTCAGGTGAAAAATTATTTCTCAACTTAGGTTGATTCTCAATTTTCCTTGTCTCCTAACCCTAACTCATCAACAATAATAGGGATAGGAACAAAGGAAATTGTGAATCAATTTAAGTCAAAACGGTTTAACCTGAGTTAAATTTTGGCCATAACATTATTATACATGACTTGACACATCCCTGTTACAACCAAAAGCCCAGGAGACCACCAGCAATTATGAGGCCAGCAATTTAAAATAATCATCCCATAACACAGTACATGTATAGAAGACTTTGTATACAGCTTACAGGTGCTTAGATTTCCTTTGGGTTGGACTGTGTACATGTAAGTTTTACAAATTAGGGCCATTAGTAATGACACTGGTGTTATAAGCATTTTTTGTGATTATCGCCTTCCCATCATTGTAAATTACAGTACACTTACAGGGTCAACATTTGGTTGCAAATCTTCCTCCTGACCTAAAAAGACAGTATGTGTTAAAAGTTCTTACATACATCTGTACCCTTAAAAACAAGAATATTAGCACTAAAGTAGAATTTACTGCATTAACTGCAAATGTTGTAAACCTGATTTAAACCACCTTAATTGAAGAATTATTAATGTTTAAACACATAGAGGCTAAATTACGATAAAAATCACTTGATTGATGATCATCATCATGGATTTGAGCCTTTCGAGGTCAGCCGACTCTCATAATTATGAGGCCAAAGTTACCTCATGTTTCCATAATGATATATAGTGCCAGAACCATACTCTGAAATGGCATCCTCATCGAAAAGGTTATCCAAAGCTGTCAAATAATTTTTTTTAACTCTTGTTTAAGCAATATTACATTGTTTTTTTTTTCGCTGTGTTACATGAGCCCTCTACATATTCCAAAATGACTCCAAAGTTTGTGAAGCAGAAGTCACATTGACTTCACCCATCAATAAAATTTGCAAACCCTGTACACGCAGATGTCTTGTTGGGCTTCTATAAACTACGTTATTTCCAAACATACAGTAATTTTAACAATGCACATAACCCTTTTGAATTTGTACCTGAACTACCAGCAGTTTCCTTGTCTTCATTCACGGATTGAAGCAGGATGGAAGAATCAATAAGGGAGATGAGAATTCTTCTGAGTTCAGAATTGAACTAAAGGTGGAAAGAAAAAGTAAGGTGCTATTTTGTAACCATATAGCTTGAGGTTTGCAAAATTACCCAAAAGACAGAAATAAACCAAGGTTCAATTTGCAACAACCATCTCCTTAACTTTGTCTCAATTAATATGACAATGCTTAGATATATAAAACATTACAATAGCTTTGTCCCATCTGGACCTCAGCTGGTCCAAAAGGTGGATAATGCTATCCACTGGATACATGTAAATCTCTTTCCAGTTGATAGCTCACTCATTTTTCCTGATACTTATTCAATGGATGGTGATTTATCCCATGGATAGAGTTATCCAATGTTTGAACAACCAACGCCAGGTCTCCAACGCCAACTCCATGCGTGCAGTTGGAATTGACTGATGTATACGATGAGCACACTAGATACCGGGGGGGGGGGGGGGGGTACTCTAGATTTTAAGTGACAGGGTCGATCGAATGGGGGCAAAAATCAAAACCCAAATATCCCATGCTGAATGTGCTAGCCGTAAAAGTTTTCAGAAAGCATTAAATGATATAACACTAAAATACAGTTTTAAAAACAAGTTTGCTTGTACTTTACTAGGAGAACTACTATACCAGGATACGACGGCACGACCACCAGTCCTCAGATAGTTTTGAATACCTCATAAAATCGCAACTCAAACAACGCCACCCAAAAAAATACTTGCCAAAAATCAAATTTCAAACCCAAAAAAATCCTTTAATCACCCCTGTCACCCCCCCCCCCCCACACACACACACACACACACCCCCCCCATTGAGCTCAAGATATATTGCTAGTACACTAAATCCTCCAGCAACCACCCAAAATGTGAGGCTTTGTTGTTCGCTTACAGGAATCTAACCACACAGGGGGGGCTCTCTAGAAGAGGTCAGAACAATGTACATTTTGGAAGAGAATACAAATGCATGCAATCTCCAAGTTATGATGTGTGTAACTTTAAAGGGACTGGTTCACGGTTCAGCGCATGCTCATTAATGAAATTACTTTTTTCCAGTTTTTGGAAAAAAGTAACAATCCCACTCACATGTATCTCAGCGATCTCAGAGTGTATTTCAAAGTAGAAGTGTATCTCAGAGAGACCTGAAGTAGGATGGAGGAGTTCTAAAATTGCAGAAAAAATTAGTGCATTATGCCAACACTACCAACGTTGAATTTATTGCTGACCCGAAGGTTTTATTCTATGGTTGATGAATTTACAGCTATTTGCACATAAGTTGATCAAGTGACTGCCAGGGGAGTGTGCAGATTGGTTCTTTGACAACATTATGACATGATCATATTGCTTGCATAGACGTAATTCATAAGCATGCACTGCACCGTGAAACCTTCCCTTTAAGTTCCCACTAAAAGTTGTCTTGGTATTTTCTATAATGTCTTGGTATTTTCTTCGTAGTGAAGTACAACAAACACAACAAACACAATTATGATTAAGCCATGTCTTAGGTAGTTGCTTACAGGAGGATAAAAACAGTGTAAAATCCGCGGCTGCTTAAGGGAGGTTCCCACTAAAGTGATTTCACTGGGAAAATGTCACTGTTTTGGATAGCTGGTTGCACATGGAGTCTCAACTGTACTTCTCCACACCCTGCTAACTAGTCCATTACAGCATTGTCCTCGATCGACAGGGACGGTACAGAACAAAGGTGCTTCTCCAAAAATACAGTACATTGACAGGTTTAATATTATTAATCCTACTTACATCTAAAGTAGGAGGGGATAAGCTTGCAAATTGGTCCTTGACCTTCCCTCCATCAAGTTTTGCAGTAAGTTTCTTCACCATTTTGAGATCAGGCACTTGGGAGCTGTTACTTTTACATTCCTGCGTAATTTCAAGTTACAGAAATAAATTTTTAACTTAAGCAGTGACAAAAATTGAGTATGCAGGTTTTTTTAATGTACAGTAAGGAGTCATACATCAATGTATAGCCGAGGCCCTTTTACAATGTCTGATGTAGGATTAAAGAACAAAATGTCAAAAATAGGTGCTTGAGAAGAGTGTGTGAAGAGTAAAATGCATTTTTATTGCATTTGAATGCTTTAAAATGCATTGCAACATTTCTCAATAATTTGTAACACATTTTTAACCTTTCCCATTAATGCAAGCAACTTTGCCAAATGATGAAGACTGATCAACACATTGGCACCAGTGGCAGATCCAAGGGAGGGGTCTGTGGGACTCCTAAGTATATCCTATTTTTGCTTACTTACTTTTGGAAAACTAACTCGATGGCAATAGTGAATACTGGCACATGCACAGTAATCACAAAAACTTAAAACATCCATTTTCATGTCATTGACTTAATCAGAAATTTTCAGCCAAAAATTATTTATGATGTATAACTTGCAAATGGGCATATAATTGTACATGACGTTACTTGATGGCCGCCAGTTATTAACAAAATCTATAAAAATTCCTCATTCCTTGCCAACAAATGAGACTGACACTGACCTGGTCATACAATCATGACGGGTACTTGTAAACAAAACACAAAATCTGTTTTTGCATTCACTGTGTTGTTGTTCATCTTTTTCTCGCCATAATGATACAATAATTATTAATGTCTCACAAATTACGCTCTGATATCGTTTTCAGACCATTTTCTAACAACAAAAGCTAAACGAGGATATACGACTATTGTGTTACATACACTAGAACAACTGAGCCAATAAGCTGCAAAATTACACAAATCAATTAAGGTAATCAACATGTGATGTGCTTTTAAACCAATTCCCTGTTATCTTATCACGACATTTAGCACTGTTTGCACAATGTGGTATAAATAAAAAAATAAACCTCACTTGCTAACAAACGAAATGACCTGTAAAATCACATAGCTAAGCTTACCTTTTCGGCTATATCTGCAGTTGTGCCTTGACGTTTCTTGAACAAGATCAATTCATCTGGGAAAGAAAAAAAAAAACAACGTCAAATAGGAGGTAATTCCTAAACATCAGAGTCAACCATGAAACTTACCATTTTCTTGAACATTTTCTTCTTCTAGTGTTTTCTCGTCGATAAGCTCACGATTTGACTTAGCAAGAATAAGTTTGTAGAAGGGAGATTCCTTCGAACATTCGCCACCAAGAGCTTTATCCTTCAATGACTTGACCGTCTCTTTTAAACAAACCGTTAGACTGCTTTCTTTACCTGATGAGCTAGTAATTTTTACACAAATCAGAGGGACAGATCTCAAAGATTTCAAGTTCTGAAGTTCAAATTCCCTCATCGTTGAGCTGTTATTCATGCATCTCTAAGTTTTTGCAAACTCATGAAGTAGAATTCGTGACCAATTTACGTTCATGCGCAAAACTAACAAAATGTGAATCAAAATAGCGCATCTCATTGAAAAGTTCATAACCATATTTGGCAGCTGTCGTAAGCGTTTCCGAATTCTTTACGATGTAAAGTCGGAGAGAGATCGGAGATACCGAAAACTACCCGACTCTGCTTCTCGTGCAGTAGACACGCAGTCATCTTTCACGCTTTCCAAGTTCTGCTATGGAAATCAGCTGAATTGAAGCCTTGTAGAATGTGAATTGATTTTATTTCTCGACTGAATTGAATTTTCTGTTTGAACAATGGCAGATGCGGCAAACAATGGTGGTATCCCCAAAGGAATGAGGATTTTAGTGCGATTCTGGGGCGCTGTGTCGGGATTATGTGAGTGTTGTTCTCTGACCATTTTTGATCATTTCAACTTTGTTTTCAATCCAAAAATCAGAATTCGTTATTCTCACTAGAGTTCTCACTAGAGTTCCTGCTTTTCCCCGCTTTTTATAATTTAATGATCTGGATATTAGGATAAAACTGGAACTAACTGATTTTTGTCTCACAAACTACGGGTCCGTAATATTTTTGACACCCGGAAAGCCGGTATTTGTCAATGAATACCCGACAGAAATCTGAAGGATCTCCCTTGTAAACAGTCTGACGTTATATTCGCTTTAAATATTTTACACCGTTGCCCTTTCTTCGTTTAAGGAAATTGACGTTCTTGTTCGAATTTTACCTAGTATGAAAAGTAAAACGAGGAGCTTCTTTCAATTTTTTCGCCTCGTCGCAAAAGGGCAAAATAAAACGTTTATAAAAGCTCATCTATTGAATTGAGGATGTTGGGTACTTACGAGTTTTAAATTTTGAATAAAACACTGAATGTTTAAACAAATTTATTGAGAAAAAAGATTTTAAAATGCCAGTTCAGTTTTACCTTGGCCTGGTACAAAGTGAACAAACAGCTTCATTTGGGGTTTTTCTTCATATCCTGCAGACCAGTTTCCGCTTTATTTACTTCTGATAACTTGAGCCATGTTTGCCAAGCATGTGACAAGTCAAAACAAACCAGGCATTGCAGACCAAAGTGTTGAATCTATTTAAGTAGCAACATATTATTTAATCTTTTTCACATTAAACTAATGTGTCAATAAACCACTTCATATGTTGCTTCTTTGAGGTCCTATCAAAGCCCCTCTGAAAATAAACTGTGCCCCCCCGTAGGGGAAGGGGTACTTTCTTACAAGAGGCTAATAGGATGTGCTACTGGATGGGGTCTCATTTTCCCGACTGGATTGACTAAGATGGGGTCTATAATTGGCCACAGAATAGACTATAATGGGGTAGGGGCACAAAAAAAATTTACCCAAGTACTTCCCCCCCGCCCCCCGGAACTGTGCCATGCTAACCTTTTGTATATAAATGTGTAAGAAATGGAATAGACTGCAAAACAGTCCGTATTTTTGCGTATTCAAGCAAGCGCGAGAAGTCAAATAAAAGGTCTGGAACGAGGCTGCCACGCTTTACCAATTTCTTTACTGATTTTGAGAAAAAAACCGACTGTTTTGCAGTCTAGAAATGGAAATGGCATACTTTGCTTTGTTTTATTTTGTGATATTATGTTCTGCTCTGTAATTTACAAATATCTTTCCTTTTTCTCTTGACTTCTCTATAATTCAATTTGCATGATTAAGTATTCACTGTACCGTGAAAAAAACCTTCTTTCCTTATCATCAATACATCAAACCTTTTTCTATTTCCCTTGAATGTTAGAGTTATCAGTGGTCAAGTGAATTATGTTTGAGCAAGGGTGGCGCAGTGGTAAGAGCGCTTGTATCACACCATGGTGGCCTGGGTTCAAATCCTGGCATTGACATCATATGTGGGTTAAGTTTTTGTTGGTTCTCAACTTTGGTCCAAGAGGTTTATTTTCAGGTGGCCTAGTTTTCCCGTCTCAAAAACCACCATTTTCAAATTCCAGTTGGACCAGGAATGGTAGACAAAGAGTCACTACATTGATGTGCTTCTTCTAAATCATTATCGTTTATTTATATATTTATTTATTATAATTATTTCATTAAAAAACAGGCAACAAGTCTTGTGCTTGTAATAACTTGCATATCTGTTTTGTTATTAATTTCTCAGGTTCTGCTGCTCTTGGCTTCTTTGTTCTTTTCACACTATCAGCGACATGTTTAGGAATGGGAATATATATGATGTAAGTCTTATTTCGAGGGCCTAGGCATGTAATTTGTAAATTTTGTAGTGGCCTTTTGGGCAATTGTTAGGACTAAATTTCTGGTATGTAGAAGAGAAATATCATCAGGCTCATATGCCTTGTCGTGTGGAAAGTATGTGACCTATTCATGTATTAGTTAAACTCAGCAACAGAAATGAGCATAGCGGGGAGGTGCTTGAGAGGCCGGTGAAGCCCTGAACTTCAGTCAAGTGCAATGCATAATCTTAACAACCCTAAGAGTGGCATCCACTCAGGCACCGTCACACTGCCAACCAGTGGAACCTAACATACTTACCATATACACACTTCACAAGCACAGGTCACAACAGGCAATGACACTCGAACTCAAGAGAATGCCTGTAAAAAGACCCACTAGCCCTTACGATGCAATATCATGATGAGAGAAACAGCTGGCCAGCACTATCTCGAGTTTAACTTTGCCTAAATTTCATTTAGCCACATAAAATCAGAGCTAAGTGCATAAAATCTTATCTAAGGTGGTGTTTGGTTGGGATCAACTAATGGTATTTTTGGTTGGATGTGATTTCTTGTGTTCTATTCTGAAAAAATCTTCCTGGTAGGTAAGGACTTAATCTGTATTTTAATGCATTGATTTTTTCATTTAAATAATGTTCTATGTGTTAAGTGTTTGGTATTTTCTCTTGTATGTTTCATTAGCTTGTACTCATCATAGGTGTAGTCCATTTTACAGCATAGTATTAATTTTTTAGTCAAAAAATAAATGTATTTTATTACTGTTGTAGTTCAAATTTTTTCTTTTGTTTAAAATTGTTCAAAACTAGTTTCTTTTTTATTTCCATTTTTCTTTGTCTCATTTGTTTGAGATAATGATATTATTATTATGGACCTAAAAATGACCAGGAACATTTTTGATGTTTTAGATTAATGGGTGCACTAGTTCTTGGCTTTGAGGCTCCTATGTGTTGTCAATATGTACCAGCTCTAGTAACCATGGGCAACTGGATTGATACCCACTTTAGATTCTGGATGAGAGGAACCTTGTATTTCCTGTAAGTTCTAATCACTGTTAAAAGATGTCAGTAATCCTGTAGTCTGCAAAGGGCTCAAAATAATGGCCAGTCAACCAACATTTGTTTGTTTGACCAAGATGACTATTTGTGCAGATCATTAAGGTTTGCTTGTCATTTTAACCTGACATGTGCACTGTACATTGATTGAAAATAAGTCACTGACCAGATGAAAATAGATTTTTACTTAATCATGTTCATGTATCAAGAAATCAAACATTGTTTTTCTTTCTTTCACTTCACACAACATATTCCTTCAGTTTTCAAAAGTGTACAGCAGAGGAAAAATGAGCCAGGAGCCAGTGGATTGGTAGTTTCCATTAGAGTATTTGCCGCCTACTCAACACTTGGGTCTAATGACATTTTATAAAATCCACACAAGTTTAGGCCTTTACCGCCTGAATATCCCCTGAAACTTAAAAACATTTCAATTGGGGAGGGTGTAGATGCAGGACTTAGTGATTTCAAGTTTTAGTAGACCTCTTTAGTTTGTTAATTGTTTTGTTTTCTCATTAGTAGGTCATGTGATGATACTCTTGAGGTCTCAGTTTCTTTCAAATTTTGTCTTATTCACACATAATTTGTGAAAAGACAAATTCCCCTGAGACCTTCTATTGGAAAACAAAACATACAAGCTATAAAAAGAGGTCTGTTTTATGATTTGTGTTATATAGGTTGGCTATTATTCCAGTAATATTTTGCCTTGAAGTGTCCACATTTGTTGGCTGTGGCTCCATCATGATAACTGCTGCCTTGTATGGTGTCTTAGCTATTGGCAAAAAGTAAGTACAGTTAGCAGTTAAAAGAAAGAAAGTGTGATGAAAATTAATTAATTTTTTTATTTTAAAATGGCAATAGTCTCAGGTTTGGGTGCAGTACATAAATGGTTAAATTTAATGAAAATTAAAGCTAAGGCTTAATTGTACATGTATCATTCAGTCAAAATTGATTGCAGGCTAGTGTCCTTCTAAGATGTTTAATAGTCTTGACTTGTTTAGACATGATGACCTCATACAAATCCCAAAGAGGCATTTTTGTAGGGTTTATATTCACAAATAGCAGTGAGAAAGTTCAAATCCGGTGTAAAATTAAAATTAAGAGTTGGTGGGAGTTCATTCTTCTTTGCTGGTTCGTGTGAGTACATTGAGTTCAAGTTAAGGCTCCCCAGCTAAAAAAAACTACATAACTTCATTCTTTGTAGTTGATTAAGAGGTTACTGGATTATTTTGCATTTTAGGGGAGCTGATGCCAACAAGAATGCTAATAATGAGGACATTGAGATGAAAACAAATCTAGTTGATAACAAAGGTGACCCAAATCAGACTGAACCCTGATATGTGAGGAAATTGTCAGCGCCTAGTTAATTTTCAACAAAAGTGTATTACATACATGCTCTATTCTACAGTTAAGTTATATTTATATTACAGTAACTATTGTAATATATCATGTTCCTAGACTATCTTAATTTATTTTACAAAAAGATTTTTAAAAAAATTAAAAGAAAGTATGGTATGCTTTTTCAACTTCAAAATATATGAATTTCGGTGACTGCAAGATAAATGACACAAATCTTATTTACCTTATTATATGAGATACAAGTTGTAATAGGGAAAAGGAGGGGAAAACACAAAACTTATTTATAGTGAAAGGTGTGCTCAGCTGTCAGTAGAATCAACTCAAATTATTACAATAACTGAAATATCATGACATGCAGTAGACTGATATTTGGGCTCCAAAGGAGACTTGAAAGGTTTTCATGCTGTTATCAGACGTAACTGCATATGAATATTATGGCTTCTGACCAATGTAAGGTCCATGGGTGGTAGTGTCTCTATGTGTGATAGCGTTTGGATGTATTTAGGACAACGAGCCAAACAAGAGTAAAGGTTAAAGTTTACCACACGAAAAAGTTTGAAGTTAGAGTAAGAGGATGGTTGTGCATGCAAATGACCAACACAGTTCTAACTTGTCATGTACCCAATAGCTAAGGCTGACATGAGGTAATTCTACATGTTCAAAAGCTAATTAATTTATTATAATTAATTCATATGTTTACTTCTGTCTATAATAGTACTTATTAGTACACACTAGGAACACAGTGTCGCATATATATAAATGATTATTTTAAATTTATTTTGAATAGTGTTTTATTCAACTCTCTTAGTGCTTAAACAACAACAATACTGTTTAATTTGAAATTTTCTCATAGTCAGATCAAATTTTGTCATCTTACATTTTTATTTTCAATGCGTACATCATTAAAACTCGATGATGTACACATTTAGGTGTTTTATTTTTGCATGTAGCATTGTTTGGTGATTTATGGATTATTTAATTGAAACCTTTTTCACCTTCTTTAGAGGGTGGATTTATTCGCAGCATGCAAATATTGCCATCGCATTTGTCTGTTGAAATTTTTTATTGTGTTCTTAGCTTAAAAACAATGTAGTATTCAACAGAGAAATGTGACGGCTGTAATCCTCCAAAAGGCACTTTTCAGCACTAACCAAAACGCACTGATAATGTATTTTGGAAAATTGCTGTTACATTTCCGGTGCTACCATTTCCATGCATATGACAAGTAAATTGGTATACATTAATTTGTAGACAGTGAGGAGTTTGTCCAAGGATGAACTGTGCCATCCTCTGTCGTTTTGCTGTTTGTTCCCAGCTTTAATTATACTTTGAATGTGGGTTAATGTATAAATAAAAAATTATATATTAAATTATTGAAACTTGAAGGCAATTCAACTCCAGTGAACAAACTTTAATGTATGTGAGTTCCACATGAAAGTCAGGAGAGGGGTCTTATCCATAAAAGTTATGGGGATACTCGTCGGAAATTTAAATTGAACTCGGAAGTTAAACTTAGATCTGAGTAGTGACACGTCATCAGTATGGAATTTCTGCGCTCGTTTCTCAGGCGTTATTTCGCGGGGAAACCAGTGGGAGCGTCGCGAAATGTAGGCTGTTTTCTCAGACTAGGTTTGTTTTACCCGAGTTGAATTATGGCATTATTTAGTGATTTGTTTTGGTGAGTAACCATGATCAAAGCGCTGTGAAGGTTGAGCGTGCTTACAACACGTCTTAGACAACCGGAAAAATCATCAACTTTCCTTCAGAAGCTTTTAGATAACTCACTTAACTAGATATATTTTTAGTCGATAAATTATTGGCTTACTGCTAGATTCATGTTTCTTGTTTGAAACTTATGTCACATGAAACTTACGTCACATGAAAAATTTTATTTATGAGTGGATACTTTTTTAGTCAATAAATTATCTGCTTACTGCGAGATTCATGTTTCTTGTTTGAAACTTATGTCACATGATTTTGCAACTAGTTGAATAGAAAGCAGACGTATTTAGCATTTGAAGTGTCTTCGTTCAAATAGTTGCAAGGTAGTGTTCTTAGAAGTGAAATAAACGTGAGGAAGCTGAAATCCCAATCTGAACGGAATTTTCGACCAGTTGAAAATTCGTCAGTTTTGCTCTTTCGTTCACAGAGCAGAGCACTAACCTGCTAGCAGAGTCGTTTCGATCTCTCCTAAATAAGTGGGGAAGGAGGAAGCAAGACTTATCTAGGATGGAAGCGACTTTGCTAGCAGGGCAACACGGCACCAACTTGACCGTACAAAATTTAGACCCCTAGGCGTTCAAAGCTGAAGCCTGAGGTCGAGATGTGCGGACATTGGCCAATTTTACGGATTCTTTCTGGACTTGGCAAGACCATTTTAGTGAGAGAGGATCGGCTCTTTTAGCAAGAGTCCCGTGCATACGTTAGCAAAATTCGGACAAAGGGGAAAATTCCCCCAAACTGGCTAAGAAATTATAGGGAAAACAAACCATACAAACCAAAAGAGGGTCTATTGTCGAGGCCAATTTTCGCGCTCAACAAAAAGGCTACCTTGACTTGAGAAGAGGATTATTTTTCCTTTGGGGACTGGCACATTGACTTTTCTAAAAGTCAGAACTGGCCGCCTAGACCGGTCATTTTGAAACTGAAAATTTAGTGTTTTCTAGAAATTTTAAGTAAAACGCATCACTGGCACCGTGCGCACTATTTAAGAATAAACTGATCTGGCTAGATTAGTTCATAGTGGAATTCTCCTTATTATGACTGCCTTAGTCTGGGCAGCCAGTTCTGATAAATGGCAAGCGCCCAATTGATTGACCTCGACAATCGCAGGCCAGATAGTCATTATGACTTGCTGAAGCGTTTCTAATCAGTTTTCATTCCTGTCGGTACCCATGTTTTGCCCCTTATTTCTTTTCCCTCCTCACACAAACCCGTTTGCCCAATCAACGACAGACTATCATCAATGAATGCCCAATATCTGCCCAATTTTGAAGAAGTGACGTGTACCAAGAGTGAACTAGTCTGCGAGAGGGCTGTTTATTTACGGGAGACACGTGAAGACTAGATCTAGAGTTGACCGCAACTGCTGTACTATGTGGCCAGGGGTCGGTTCATGCGAGTGCGGGAGGGAGCAGGGGGAAGGTGCAACTCACCACTTTTTTCAACATCTGATCAGATCGTTCAGGGAAAAAGGAAAATTTCGATGTTAAATTAAAAGAATGATGAGAAAGAAACCAGGAAACCTATTTCTTTTTTCTGGGTAAAGAAATGATTGTGCATCATTTGGCCATAGGAGACTTAGAAGCGAGAGAGGCTTGTGACCGTGTACGTGTCACGTCTTATCTGCTGTAATAGGGAGCTAAAAGAGACCTTACGAAACTATGACGGCGACGGCAACGTCGAAAAAGCAATAGGTTTAATCAGGAAAACAACAACTCTGCACGTGCATCACGCTTTTTTGTACATTTCTTTGCGGTCCCTGCACAACTGCCACGTGAAATGACCAAATTTTAAGTTTACTTGGGAACGGGAAAGACAAGGCGATAAATTCTCCCATCTCTGTCAGAACTCGGGCGCGGTCCCTTCTCTTCAGCTCCAAACAAAATTCCCTTCTTTTAAGTAACTGGGCCCCTTGGAATAATCGCGAAAAAAAGTGAAAGGATGCGAAGTCTATTTTTCAGCGACGTTTTCATGGACGACGCCCTTGTCGCATCTTAAGGTCCCAAAAGCAACGACGACATCATGAAAGGCAAAAAAGCAATAGATTTAGATCAGAAAACAGCAACTTTGCACGTGCATCACGCTTTTTTGTACATTTCTTTGCCGTCGCTGCACGACTACAACGTGAAAGTGCCTAATTTCACGTTTTGTCCAGGACGTGAACGAAGACAACGACTCTATTTTTCTTTTCTTGAACTTTGATACAGTCTTCTAGAATTCAACTCCAGAAAATTTGCCAACATTTGACGGATTGAACTAGTTGGAATAAGCGCGATACAGTTTGAAGTGGCGCGAATTCACTTTTTAAGTAACGCTTTCGTAGACGTCACCCTCGTTGTTGCTTAAGACTTTGATAAAACTCAGTAATATAATCAAAAATCGGGAATTTACTTTAAAGATTATTTATTCATTTTCCGTTGTTTAAAGGAATGTAGATGGGGTAATTCGTGTCACCGTTGTCTTACAAAAAGCACGATGACTGCTTATATACTGTACAATGAAAGCAAACTGTTCAACATTATTTATACCTTCAGCGTTGCTTCAAACAAATGAATACGTTATTTCAACTGCACAATTCTACAGTTGCTTGAATGTATAATCAGAATGGCTGTTAGCCGGCCTCGTCAATCGAAGCTGACCCCTAATCGCATTAGATTGCGACTAATTTCAGACACCCCAAAATTATTTCTTTTGGCCATGAACCATAGGATATGTTGAGGAGTCTATAAAATAAATGTTCATACTTTAAAAGAGTGCTACATTTAAAGCCTAAATAGTTATATTTTCTACATTAACAATTTCGCGTTAACAAATTGGATGCCAATCAAAAAATTTTCTAAGAGCGTGTTTTCTTACATTAAGTAACAAAAGTTCACAAATGTAAATAAGATATTACACGCCTATTCCAGCCTAGGCAAATTAAAACTACAAAATAACTAGATATATATCATATATAAAAGATTATCTAGTGAGTAAATTTTACGATCAACATGGCTTCCGTGACAAAATGCCACTGTATAAGGTCCCCAACAGGTTTCTCGGGATGCTGGCTTTTCCTCATTTGAAGGCCGAGATACGGGACTTGAGAGCAAAATGAGGGCGAGATTCGGGATTGAAAGTATCCACGCGACGGGATGGGCGGTATGAACGGGAAAATTTAGGTCGCGCGGGGTGACTGGATTAAAGAACCCTATTGGGGACCTCTGCATATAACGATACTGACATGCGCACGCATTCAACTTTTGGTGAGGGTAGGAAGCTTAGGTTCATGTGATAACAATGACTCTTGTCTCCGGAATATAAATAATTTGTCCAATAAATCACCTCTACAGAGACTAAAATGAAAAAAAAAACGTTTTTCTTGAAGCTTTTACGTTAATCACAAGAATTTCTTCAGCAAGAACGTACACTGTTTAGCGGCTATTTTGCCCAATACACTATGTAAGCCGATATATCCCATGTCTCTTTGGGACGGATTACGTATACCTGCTCGAGGAAAATATTGTGCGCAGGATTTTCACCGGCTACTATGAACATAATCCCCGATCGTCTATACTGTTATAGGAAACACAAGGAAACTAGAGCAAAACGATATTCCTAGGTATTCAATTCCCTGCCTACTAATTGCGTGAAATGTTAGTGAAAGCCCAGCAAAAGGCTTACTTAATAATTTGTGTTTGTATTATGTACTTTTCGCACGACCAGTTCTTTGTCGAGATGGATCAACCAGACCAAAAGCCATCTTTATCTTCATACGGAAAGCCAAATTTGGAGAAGCGGTAAATTGGAACTGAACTGATTTAAGCACTGTTTCTTTCAGATTTATCCTTTGGTATACTTTTAAAATTCTTCAATAATGACTTTATGGTATCGATGTCGAATATCGTCTGAGAAATAGTAAGAGTATCGGGTTCTAGCAAATGGTATGGACTAAACACAATAATTTGACAAATTGAAATACTGGATTCTTTTCTAGAACGAGGGTGACCTTCCCACCTAGTTTTCAGGGCTTTCCCCACAAAACCTGAGGGAAAAACCCTCAATGAAGAGGTTGCGCGACCTTCCTGTTTTCCCGCGCGCGTTTTCGACGAAGTGACCGACGCAGGTGAAGTGCAATGCTGTAGACTGGTAGCAATTAGGAGAGGAATATCCGAACACGCTGTACCACAGGGTTACGGCACATAGGGCAATTGGACAATGAAGAGGAACAATTGAAACAGCAACAAACGTGTCCACAATTCAGCAACACCACATCAGCCTGATAGAAAAAAACCACAAGTCAAATACTCAGGAATAAAAGATCAACGAGTAAAGGATCGTGTTGGTAAATAGTACAGTGCAGTACTGATTCTTCGGGTTAATGTCGATGAGGTTCAAATACACCGGAAAAAGGAGAGCTGAACCGACAGATAACTGCTGGTTGGTTTCAAAGATGAGTCTAAACTCAGTTCAAGCTCTCCAGAACCATCTTTACCTGGCGATTTAAGTTACTTTCTTCAATTCAATTTATGTTATGCGGCCTTTTGATAAACTGGCCACTGTAAGTACATGTAGCGAGAGACAATAACATTCTGGGCGATAGGTTTGTATAGCTGAAGTGACTGACTTTCCTATAAACTTTCGTGTAGAATTTAGAGTTACTTACGGAAAATCGTGAACTTCCATGTAAGGTACCTTTGAGAATGATTGCACTCATAGGCAGTGTTATAATGCGTTACGGAGGTTAATAAACATATTGAACATGGTTATACTGATAGTGAATGATTGTAATGTCTTACCCTTCGATCCATGCAAACCACACACTCTGTGGTCATATCTTGGTGCTCTATTACAGGTGCTGTTGCTGTGGGTTGTGTTGGAATCGGGGCAGGAGAGGCTGGAGAGGGCACGGGCGCCTGTAAATACCCAAAATAAACCACTTAAATTACAATAACGGTTCAGAAAAACAATAAACAACGAGAAAAGAGAAACAACACAAAACATTACAAGAATGAAACAATGTTCAATTCACAAACCACAACAAGAATTCACTATTTGTTACCACTAGGATGAGAACAACAAAACGTTCCCGCTGAGAATGCTAACGGTGAAACTAAAATCCAATTTCACATTTTTGTATAAAACCTTCTCGCTGCGCAGGCGCAGAAGGTTTATAATTTCCTCTGATCCGAGTTACATTACGTACCTCTGCAGGTGTTTCAATTTCTCGCTCTTTCTCTTTGGCTTTGACGTCAAAACGTAGACGCTCCTGGACCACACTTAGTATTGCCTTACGAACTCCCAGCTCGTGAATACCCAGCTAAAAATGAAAAAAAACCACAGTTTGTTACGCTTTTTCAACCGTGTGTAACCTTTCAAAACTGAACCGAAGAAAAACAACAAGACAAAAAAGGGAACATTCGTCCTCTTCAAAAACGGAGAGGTCATCGTTCGGTTTCGTTCCGACACATAGGCTGTTCAAAGTCCCCTATTTTTCCCTATAATCGTCAATATCGCGCGCTTTTTGTTACGGGAGGCCATTTTGGTTTTAAATGTACCGAGCGGTGAGCGAAGAGAGGCGAGAAAAATAGAGAAAATTTACAGATTTCATACTCATGTACAGGCTATACTCGGCCAATATAAAACCAAGATAGACGCCTTACGTGTAGGTTCTGCATCCCGACGATCTTACGGAAAAGAAGGGGACTACGAACAGTCTAACCAATATACATCACGAGAAACAAAAGACAATTTTCATAAACAAATCATTCAGAAGAAACTTACTATTGGCGTTTTACTACACTACCATAGCAGCGGGAAAGCGCTTTTCAAGGACTAACTATGGTCCATTTTTTATCAAAACGTTCGTATTAGCCCCGTATTAGTATGTTGACCTTTGACGCCCTGTGTTTTGGTCAGACTGGAAATGAAATTGTCTATACCGACTCATGCTGCCCTTTACTTATACCTCTTTAAGTTCACTGTCCGTCATGGTTTTAAGCATTTCCCACGTGACACGATGGCGCGCGAAGTGAGCTGCGTAGTCCTGTGCTTCTGCTTCGGCAAGTATGTCGTAAATATTACTGTCACATTGCTGTAAGATTAAGTTTAAGAACAACACTTTATTAGAAATATTGAAAGTATTAATAGGATTTTCACACATCAGCGGTGGGTTCCGGTCACGTGATGTTGGTCCTCCTGTCATTCGCTGCTGTATACTCCACGTGACCGATCTCTCTGTAAGACCCAGTTTGCACGTGTACGGACGAATTTTTTACCTGTGCAACCCGTTTACACGGATTGGAGCAAATTCTGTTACAGATTGCTGTTAATCAGTACTGTTCGCCTTTCAAAAATTTGCACTGTGCCTCGGGTCCCGTTTAAACGAAAGATGGTCCGTGCAAGTCTTAGTTCGTTCAAAAATTTGTCCTGGGGCCCGTTTCTCGAAAGTCCCGGTAACTTTACGGGCCCGAAATCAAAAATTCAAATCGAAATATAAAGAATAAGAGCGCGGGTCCCGGCTAGCAAACTACTCCATTTAGTTTCATTTACTGACAGTTTTATCATGTTAGATGCAAAACTATTGAAACCTCTATCTTTAATGTAAACGGAGACAGCTTACCGGGCCCGTTAATTATCGGGACTTTCGAGAAACGGGCCCCTGGCCCGTGCAAACGGGGTCTAAAATTATCCTCATTTTATCCCTGGTAGGACAAAAAACCACATCGATAAGTTTTGGCCTTTCCAAAATATTTTCATTGTTACTTGGCTTAACCTCGTATTTAACCTAACCTTTGAATTCAGTCATCTTAAATCACTCATCAAGGAGTTGAGCGATAAGAGAGATTGTTTTCACAGGTTCCAGGTCCCTAGTTAAACTGTTCTGCAAAGCCCTCTTCGTCATTTGTCCACGATCAAGCTAGCTTTGTAAGTTTAATATACTGTTCAGAAATGAGCTGTTATAATGTTGAATAGGTACCTTCTCAAGTAAAGTTTGCGGTTTACTCTCCAGTAACCTCTGATATTGAATCAGCCAATAGTCTTCGATATCTGCTTCCCTTTTGTGTTCCATCTCAACCTACCAGAGAAACAATGTAAGATAAATAGGCGTTGAATTCGGGTTTTAGTACGAAGAGAAGTCGAAGAAGCCCCTAAATATTTGAACCAAGAATCAAATATCAAGAAAGTTCTAACTATTGCGTCTGTGGATAAAATTCTCTCAAGTGAAAGCTGCTGACCAGTACTTTGTGCCTAACTTGGTAAGGTAGTCTGCTAACTTCCTCCGAGCACTTACCTTGTCATTATCATTATTTTTTTTGTGCACCTCATTCAACATACAGCATTAGATGGTTCTATTTCAGTGTCAATGACTTCTAAAAGGGTACCGCTTTAATGAAAGCCACAGAATAGGAGTTCTTTGAAACTCTAAGTACTGGCAAAGATGGCTTTTTTTCTAGTCTTGTTGACTTAACATAGAATGTTTGCAACTTTTAGTTCTGCGGATAAATACAGCACTTACAAGCCTCTTCATGAGTTCATCTTCCCGTTTTTGTTGCTCGCCTACCAGCTGAACTAGGAGCCCAGTGAGAGCTTCTCTCTTGGACTCCAGCACCGTCTAAAACAAACAGTGAGTGTTACATAGAAATCATGGTGGATGGTATTCTTGTAGCAGCAAAAGCGAGAAAAAAACAGAACGTACTACACATGTAGACTTCCATCCATTCGATCGTATTGCTTTGTCGGAAGCAGTGAGGATAATATTCTGCCCGTTGTACACGACGCAGAAGCCTTGGAATTATAAATACCACCACAAACTCCAAGAAGTTTGCGGTTATTTTTCCTTCACGCACCCACAGAACCCACTCACTTCCTAAACCCCTCGTGCGCTTTCCTTTTCTGCAATCCACATTTTTCATCGAACAGCATATAGCATATCAACAACCCTTGTCATCAACGTAGAAAACGATATAAATACAGGAAGTAAACAGTCGAAAAATCAAAAATAAACCAACTAAAACGGACGAATGGCTTTAAAACCGTAACACTGCAATCTCATCATTTTATCATTGATAGTGGTGTTCACTCTCTGCTTATGTCCGACCTTAGTGTAAACTCAATCAAAGTAAGAACAACGCGTCTGTTAAAGGAATAAGTCAAAATCCTCTTGGTTGTTTCCATTCAAAGACGATCTTTCTGGTTTCAGAGTTTAATAGAAGAATGAAAACCTAAATTACATACCCTCTCAACATCCTGTCGTTCTTCTCTCTTGTCCAGTTCTGTTAAAGTCAACCGCGAAAGTTCATCCTGTAGCATGGAGATCTGCAGAGAAATCATAAAACGTATCATTTTATACCTTAGATAATAGGCAAGTATCGATGAAGCTTTGAAATCCAAGTCACAATTTGAAATTATTCAATACCCAACTTGAGCGAGTAAAACTGGGCAGCGGACGAATGATTCAGTCTTGTAAGCTGGCAACGCACGCACGAGTAAAAAAATATTTTTTTCAGGCCATCTTTTTCTGCCATCCAGTGATGCATTGCTTATCTTTTGTCTTTTATTCATTTCAGTGAACATTTTCACACTGAAAAACGATTAAATGCGCACGGTTTTCTGAAGAAAAAGAAAAAATATTCAACTGGAGACAATGCAAGAAAAGACGCGCAATACTGGAAACCATGGACCCAAGGCTTGCTGACAAAGATAGAGTTTTTGATGCTGGGCAACGTGTGTGACTCTGACTTACCTGGCTTGTTATTCTGCGATGCTTTGCATCTGTCTGGAGCTGAAGGGCTTGGATTGCTTCCATTTGTGCGCGTTCCTTTAAAACGAATAAACATAACATTTACTGGAATGTTAGATACAAAGTAAAGGAAAAAGTAACGTAGATTTCGAACTCAACGTTAACAGCTCTTAGTTTCATAAACAAAGTCCACAGTCTCGGAAAAATGCACACCGTCTACTAAAAGGCACTCTCGGGAGAGGTTCGGATACAACGGACTCGGACATCCTCAGGAACGTGTCTACAGTTCTGATAGCATAATAATATAACAGACTTTATTTACCCTCAGCGGAGATAATAGCTCAAAAGTAGTTAGCCTTCGTCGCAGACGTAATTTAACCTCGTCTGTGGCGCAGTCTAAAAGGTAGTGGGGTTAAACAAAAATTTCCACGAAACAAAATGGAGTTGAGAATCCCATTTGACCTGAGGCAAAACAGTTGGCTCTTTACAAGCGTGGCCGATGAGTTGAAAAGCGCGGGACGGCCGAGAAATAAATCCAGCGAACGGCAAGGGGGGGGGGGGGGGGGGGGAGGGAGGGGAGTTGAACTTGGGATTTCCGGATCGTACCTCCAGCTCATTAGCGACTCGGAAATGCTGTCTACAAAGCGGCCGCGCGCAAAGGCCACCGCTGATGAGAGAAAACAAAATAACACACGAGTAGACGTTCAACTGTTGGCACTAAAGGCTCTGACCTGTTTGGAAATCTCAGAAATCAACACATCCCTGTCGTCATATTGTTCATTCAAGATACCAAGCAGACGAGAATCAGCTTCTAAAGATCTGAAATGCAATACAAGTGATGTATCATGACTGTTTTACACACACACGGGAATAGCAACGAAATTACGAGTATGGACTACAGTTAGAAAGTAAAATAAGCCACAAACAACACCCACCAGAAAAATAAAATTCTTAGCACATAAATTCCGATTTCAGTTTAACTAAATTAATTTATCAAACATGTTATGGCCCATTCACACCACAGATTTGTGTTTACAATTGTTTCCTTCACAAAATGTATACATGTTAAAGAAGGTAATAATTCCGAATTTTCTAACGATAAACAATTCCGGATACTAATAATTAAAAGCACCCCAAGCGCGGTAGACTAGCTATTTTTTTTGTTAAGGTGTGGACGTGTAACTTGACCCCTTAACAACAAAATTCAGTTAATGTGATCAGTTGGAGGACTAAGTTACACAAAATGAAAACCAGTAAGCTGTAACAGAAAGCTGAAAGAATAAGAATGACTTTTACCATGAAAAAGCTTTAACTGGTGCTTTCATTTTTAAAGTAAATTTTTAGTCTGAACTCACTCGTTCATAGCTTGATTGGCAGCTATGTCTCTTGTCCGTTCATATTCTCTTATAAGTCGACCTTGATTTTCTTGGCTTTCCAAAAGACGGGCCATAGAAGCTAACGAAAAAACACAACAAAAACAAAAAAAAAGAAAAAGTAAGAATGAATGTCAACTCTCGTCATAAACTATAATTCACAAACATTTTAGATTAGGCGCACAAGCTTTGTTTTTATCAGGTGAGTTGGCAAGGACGTTTCTAGCGCTTAAAATCGCTCTTTGAAGGGGCGCTCAAAGTGTCACTTTTTATTCGCCTAAAGATTGCACTTTGTTCAGCAAACAAAACTTTCTATTTCGAGTCTAAATCTCCCGATTACCGATGCAGCACCCGGCACAGTTTTGTACTTTTTTACTTCGACTACACCTCATACGGACAATTGTAAAAGAAAAAACGGTGATATTAGATTCAAATGGGAATATAATAACCAACCTAAAACTTCCTCCTTTCTGAGTTTTTCAGCTTCTTCCTGGGTCACCTTAATCAGCTGTTCAGTTCTCATTCTAACCATTTAACAAAAGATCAATGGTTATTTTCAATGCAAACTAGAACACTTACAAGGGCTCTAAAAAAGGGAATTTCTGAGTTGCCAAGTGGCAAAGTTTTACTCTTTTTTCATCCAATGTACTCCCGAGATGCGAGGTCCTACATCGAAACCACGCTTACGATCTGCTCACATATAAGTCACTCTTAGCTCAGTGGGTAGAGCGTCCTGGGATCAGTTCCCTTTGGGAGGACTCGGATTTCTCCGTGTACCTTAAACTAGTGTATATTCAGTTGCAATGACATTTGAAGGTTAAACGATATCAGAGAAAAATACGTGAGGCATATCCATGATGTAAAGTGCGTAGGCAACCGAGCTAAACAAAAATGTTTTCATTTCCTTCGTAAACAGTTCTGTTTGAGCGATAACAACAAGCAGGAAATGCAAATTTGGAAAAACTAAAGGCAAAAAGAGAGATTAGAGAGGGCGAAATTGCAGGCTAGAACATGTCAAGGGGTTACCCCCCCCCCCCACCCCGGGGGGATCTTCAACTAGACCAGGCCAACCGAACGTACATTTTGCATTTATTGTAATAAGATTTTTACTGCACCTTTCTTGTTCCAATTCATCAAGAATCATTTCTGCCTTCTGAGCTCTAAAAAGGTCAAGAAAATCACCACGTTACTAACCGGACTCACAAGGAGCAAGATGTATACTATACATTTTGTACAAGCCATACTGTGGCCCCTACTAATGTAGCCTGCGTAGCCTGCGGAATAGCTATTTAGTCTGAGCAAAGTTTTGGCAGAGGACACACGCTAAGACAATTACACCAGCTATGCAGGCTACTACAAATGAGCAAAGAGCTTTCTCAGTAGCTCAGTTGTTTAGAGCTACTTTGATTTTACAAGGTTTTAAAACGTGTTATTGTAACAGTATAACATATCTTCTCAGCTTTACCTTTCGTTAACTTGTAAAATCATTGCTACTGTGTCATTAGTTAGCTGTTCACCTACAAAATAAAAGAAAATGGTAGTTATTTCAAAGTTGAAAAGAATTCACCTGGAAGAGATGAAAACAAAGTAAAGTAATACCACTTTTTAGGGCTATAACACGCTACTTGCCATCTTTTTAAAAAGCTAAAACTTGTCATCGCATCGATTGAATTCCAAAATAGTTGTCCAGTTTCGTTATTTAAGACTTTATTTAACATTATATATATTTATTTAAGTTTGTGCTCGTTGCTGAAATTTGTTTAATATCTTCTTCATAACTCTGCAGGAGGATTTTGTGCACGGGTAAAGGTATTAACTAGTGACTGCAGCACAGAATTGACCTAAAACAGCAAAAGTTTCATAACATAACCGCCAATTTCCTGAATTTCTTCCGACCTTGTTGCTGATGTTATTCAACACACACAGCAACAAGTGAATCTAACAGTTAACTATTAATGCAACAACAGACTGAATTGTGCCGTCCTTTTTAAAAGTAAATGATTAATAAATGGCTGATTACTGTTAGATGAAGCAGAAGGGACTCAATTGGGGCAAAAAAAGTCCGCGATAAAGACACCTTTCTGATTCAACAAGAAGTTTTTGAAGTCATCTTCTGGGACCCCCATTCTTTTGATTACTTTGTACAAAAAAAATTAAACATGGAAAATGCCAGAACGCCACCAAAGGATGATAATGTATCCACCCTTGATTTCAACCAATCACACGAACACACTGATGATATTCGTCCGCTAAAGTAGACACAAAAATACGATGTAAAATACCTGCTGCCATAGCTGACACCATCTTTTGTCGTTCATGCTCTTGTTGTTGTTGTTGCCACAGAGTGCGGTCATCCAGTTCCGCTTCAGCCTACAAGGCAGGTACATAAATGAACATTTAATGTACGGCTAGTTTTCTCTGTACTTTTCAGTAAAGTCTCGTCCTTGGCGGATATCACAAAACAGGAAAAATTACATAAATAGTATATTAAACAATAAGCAAATAGTTGTTAAGAAATATAGTTAATAAAATTAATTTATCACTATACCGTTCGTATTTTGTCCATTAGATCATTGTGTTGTTTGGATGCCGCAGCAGCTAGCGCTTGTTGTTCTTTCTCTGCTTCTTGCATCTGCCTCTGTAGTTCAATCATCTGTTGTCTTCTCTTTTCCTTCAAGTAAGAATTAGGCATTCGTTTAATACAAGAGTTGATGGATTTGCTTCAGGCCAGGGATGGTACTCCAGTTTATGGGCTAGATAGGCATATTATATGTACCGCCCAATTGGGTATGGTTTTTGAGGGTATCATTTTCACCCTTGTTAGCTTTGTAACCCAGCAGTTATCTTTAGAAAGTGTACCGTTACTCTATCAGCTAAAATTCAAGTGCCTAAATGCCCAGCTACACAAGAAACAAATCATCTGTTAAAACTAAACTTTACCTTTATAGAGTATTAGGAAAGCGATTTAAGGAAGACTTGTGTTTTTCTGTTACTTCTTAGTTTTTGTTTTTCCATTAAATTAAGACTCATTTTCAGATTTGGGCCTTAAATAGGGTTAGGGTTCTTTTTCCGCAACCTTAAACAGGTTCAGGGTTTAACACAGCAGTACACCACCCGGGGTTTCAGGAAATTTCACTGGCCAGTTCTCAACGGTAACAACTGGTATGAGTTGATCTCCAACAAACAAGAACTTGTAGCTATTATTGGAAAAAAGCTATCAGCTCTAAAAGGTCTTCAAGACTTTTGAAAAAAGCAAAACTGAAGAGTCACATTAGAAGGAATCTGACCCAAAGGTAAATGAAACAGTTCCTTAGAAAATGGCAACAATATTAAAGATAATTCTGTGGGGAATTAGATGCCATGCTTCTCATTAAATACCAGTTCTATGGGAACCAACCCATTGCAACAAAATAGGTGAAGATTGAATAACAGAAATGTCCACTTTGTGACATGAGTTTGTGGTTAATAAAAATAATGTGGTACTGTTAAACACAATATGAAAAACAGAAAATTAAAGCTGAATAAGCAAAAATGAAAGTGAGAGAAACAAAATCAACATGCAAACCTTTTCTTCTTCATGCTGTGATAAAGTATTCTGAAATAAAAATGTTTTACTTTTGAAATAAAATCAACCATGCGGAGCAGTAATGTGAAGTCTTGAACATGATGGAATAAATCAGGATATATTTTGACCTAAGACAGAGTTCCCTTAGCCAACAGATGTAGATAGCCAGATGTCATTTATGACTACCCGTTACTTTCTGACAAGGTGTGACTTATTTTTTCCAACAAACATTGAATTTAGCACTATACTTACTGTAAAAAAGATGTAATTGAAAAACCCCTTTTCATTTTCTTTCAAGATGTAGCAAAGAAATAAGGGGACTTAGCAATAGTCAGAACAAAAATAACCACCCAAAACTCACTAGTTGACAGGAAGGTTAGGAACAGAATTTACTGCACCGATTGCAAAATCCACTAGCCTATGCTATCGGACACATTACTTTCTTTGCATAATGGTTTACCATTTTAACAAAATAACCAGTCTGACTGGCCAGCTCTGACTTTTGGTAAGCACATGCCCAAATTTTAAAAAAATGGGATGTTTACAGGACATAGAATGAACAAGTGAGTTGGTTAAGGAAAGGAGGAGACAGTACCATCTCACAATACTGTAACCAGTTGCAGAAAGGCTTGAGATTCAGTAACGTTTTAAGTCTAAAGTGATAATAACTTACAGCAACAAGTTCATCAACTGGCACAGGGCCCCACATTTTAGTTGGTGATGATCCATTTCTAACTGGATCTACAGAAAATATGACAATCATTCTGTGAGGGAGACCACCAACTGGACTAGTGGTGCAAAATCGCTATAAGAGGGACACTTTTTCAGGTCAAAAAATTATGGACTTTCCAGGGCCATTGTTCGTGTCAGTTATTAAGACACATGCAGGCCATGGGTATGTGCAGTGCTCCTGTGGCTTAACTAATTCATGTACACAAGAGTAACAGAATCCTGAGAAAAAATAAACAAGCATTTTGCATGTTTATTTTGTAGGCATTATATTGTTTTTGCATTTGCACTTTCTACTTTAAAACTTAGTACATTGCAAAGCATTAAAGATTTAGATAATTTTAAGAAAAAATCACAACCTTAAAAAAAAAAAACTAAAAAAAAAAATTTCAAGGCCTTAAAACTGGGCTCCTGAATTTCAAGGGTTTTCAAATTGCGTGCAAAGCCTTGATTGACTTCTGAACACAAAACAATAAATCCAGAGACAACAATCAACAAACCCTTCTATGCTTTTTTTAAACTTTTGATAAAGAGTAGTAAGAGAATATTCATCGACATTGCTGGTAAGAGGGCCTAAAAATAAGGTAACTTACCAAGTTTAAAGGTGATACGTCTAAAAAGAGTGAAGATATTGCTCAAAAAAGTCATAAAATTTCACAGCTGTTTGTATGGTGGGAGAAACAAAATTGTGCCCCCTCCCCACCCACCCCCCCCAAAAAATTACAAATGTCTGTAAAATTCCCTGACTTAAGGGAGCTATATCTCTGTTGGTTTTCAACAAATAACTTTCAAACTTGGCAACTTAACTGATTATATAGAGGATATTACATGGTGGCGTGAAGATATGAATTTTATTTTCGAGTGGCAAAACAATATTTTATGAACGAGCGCAGCGAGTGAGTAAAATATTGTTTTTGCCACGAGAAAATAAAATTCATATCTTCAAGCCGCCGTGTAATGTTCTTTTTATTATATAGACAAAAATAAATAAATAGAAGGAAATTACCGAAATTACGTCATCGATAAACTCACGTGTGAGATTATGGAAAATAAACCACTTGGGTCCTGGATGTAGTTTTTATTAATTTTACGAGTAGTATATTTTCCAGTAAAACACTCGTGTCTATATAATAAAAGATGTTCTTTCCGGATGTGTTGATGGATTTTCACCACCTGGTCCCAGTCAAAAGTTGAAAAAACATTAAAGTGGTGTCTATCAGTCAGAAGAGACTGAGGATTAAACACAGAACAACAGTGGTGATGAAATGGAAAACTACATACCTAACACAGGTAACAAGTGTTTGGATGGAGGAACATATTCAATTCCAGCCACTTTTAGAGAGAAAAATACAAGTCAGCAAAGTCATTGATTAGTCATGTCAGTAACCAAAGAAAAGTAAAATGTAAATAAAATCATCTGTGGCAAACACCAAAGAGAACAGGATTCCATTTTAGAACAGGGATGGACTTATCAGGATCAGCTGCAATAAAGTAATTTAAGATTATTTACCTTTACAGAGGTATTTCATAATTGATGCAGTTCCTTCCGATGATACATCTAAAAGAAAATGGTGAATAAAACAATAAATGTTACAGTGATCCTTGTCATCCATAATATGTTTCAGTGAAGAATTTAATTCAGTATCCTCTAGTTACCAGTTACCTTTAGGGGGAAAACTGATCTTGTCTGTATCAAGGATAATTGTCTGAAAATAAATACAAGCAAATATTAATCTCAAGTAGAGATAATATGATACATCCACACTGTAAAAAAAACCAGTTTAAGTTTTACAATCCAAATGTATGTAAGCAAGTCACTTGAAAGGGTAGAGCAAGCTTTACCATGAAAAAACAATTGAATTATAAAAGGAAAACAAAACGTGTAACTGAGGCACACACTACTTTTTAAATAACTCTTAAGGGTCCTCCAAGATGGAGTACATATACCATGTATACTGCACACTCTTAGGAGTTCATATTAGTGGCCAACTAGCAGCAGAAAACTTAGAAGTGCCAAATCTTCAAAGCTCACTGAGATGTAGAAGAAATGAGCAATAAAAAAGCTGTCTAACATGCACAACAGGATTCATTTGTAGTGTACATTTAAGCCCTGATCAGAGAAACCCAAAGATATTTCTATAAAAGATAAAGAAAGGTTAGTTTGGAAAAGCTACTGTTATGTTAGAAAAAAGTTTGTGTTTCTTCTCTATATCACTGTAACCTTCTGATGTGAACCTCTTAGACAGTCCACTACATCTTACCTCTAAAGTTCTCACATGTGCCAAGGTGGGAGGGACTCCTGGAAGGTTACTGTTCTCAGAAATATTAAGGGTCCTTAGACTTTTCAAATTTCCAATTTCAGCTGGTAGAGAGTGAAGTTCATTCCCTGTACATAACAATCATAAAATACCAATTTGGTTTTTCTTATAAACTCACTCCAACAGCTCTTATAACAATTAATGGGAAACACTACCATAAATTAAACTCAACACCCAAAATTTACAGCATCAAAATTAATTGCTTTAAATTGTGGTTCAACTATGAAGAATATTATGTAATGTTGCAAATTTCATTGTACATATAAGAGGAGTAAACCATTATTTCCAAGAAAATTTCCAGCAAATATAAGGGAAAATGACTCACTCACTCAGTGGGAAATATTGTACCAGCTAGGGGACTTTAAGCTTAGCTTGCATAGCTGGCAGGATTGTCAAAGTGCACATTGAGGCATAGGAGTTGTGAAGCCACAGAGAATGGGGACAAGAATCATGTTCCCCTTCGTGAATACTATTTAGGATTTGACTGATCTGGCTGAAGAGTTTTGATTAAAAAGGAAATTACCATTGCCACGGGAATGGTCTGGTCAGTCAGTTCTGACAAATGAAAATCGTCCTAAGTAAAACCCAGATTTTCAAGACAGAGGTCAGTGTAAGACAACAGGGAGATGGGATGGAGAACAATGAACACAGGATACTACACATACCTTGAAGGTTTAAGCTTTGAAGGCCTGCTAAATTTCCAATGGATGCAGGTAGAGCTCGGAGCTTGTTGTTTTGAACATTTAAAACCTGAAAGATTTAAGAAAATACAAGCATGTGTCAAGATGTCAAATTAAAATAATATTTGCATGGTCATTTATAGCGAGTGCTTGGTGCAAATACAATGTAAGTTACCATAACAACTGATATGTTTTTCTTTTACAGTTAATGTAGAATTGGAGCTAACAGTGCTTTGAATTAACTTTGTCCTGTAATCCAATGGTTCAATAAAACAGCTGAAATTTTGTGATGCAACCACTGGTTTCCTCACAAAATGACCGCAGAAATTTTACACGCACATCTGATGTTGTATTACTTTTCAGGCTTGGTTTGTGCTTATGATTGGTTATGCTATGAGGGAAAATTTGCTTCCAACAATCAGAAGTAAATACCCAGAACTGGTTAGTGACAAATCATCAGTATGGATATTTCTGTGCTCTTTCCTCAACCTCATTTCATGGGAAAACCAGTGGCGACAGCGCTAAGTGACTGCTGTTTCTTCAGGCTAAATGAAAGGGTATACGTATACCATACAATTTAAGAATGTCCCAATGGTTTATAGCTTCTTGTGAGCAACCTGTATCTAACATAACAAATCAAAATCTATATAAACTAACAGTTTATTTACCTGCAGTGATTTCAGTTGATCAATATCAGCTGGAAGAGTAGTGAGAAAATTGTCATGAAGATCCAAAACCTATAAAAAAACAAAAAGAAAATAGGAAAACCAACCTCTCTTATAATACTTTGGTCAAAAAAATCTGAGACAGCTGTCAACCTCCGCTCCCTTAAGAGAAAACACAAAAAAGTGAGACATGGAAATGGTCATGAAAATCTAAACCCTGCAGCACAGGCTGAAAGAATATACATGTAGAATGCACCCTCTTCATGAGCTTGAAATGTGACTGGAATGAATAAACCTACATAATTTTGTACCTATATGCACAACCCAACCACTCATCAAAAAAACAAAAAAGTAATAACATAATTCAAACCTTATGTTAACTACTGTTAGTAACAGTATCCTTTCACGACTTTCTTTGCACGCTGTTTTGAGATAAAATTCTCCCCAGATATGATTGGACAAAAGGCCTATAGTTAAAACTGTCTGATTTTTGATTATTATTTATCATTACTCCGGGGCAGATCTAGGGGGAGGGTGCAGGGGGTGCACCCCCCCCCCCCTCGAGATGACCTGCGGTTTTCTAATACATTTGGTACTCTGCACAAAAAAAAAACTATGTGGTTTATTGGTGTTGGTAGAGCAAGAGAGAAATGCACCCCCTCCTAAAAAAATCCTGGATCTGCCCCTGTTACAATCTACTTTGGCAAATAATTGAAGAATATTAGCTGAGTAGTTCAGTGAAAAATAATAATGACAAATTTTTTACTTTAATATTCTTTGTTTTCAAGAAACTGAGCATAATTTAATTCCTCACCCGTAAACTTGAAAGATCCTTTAGATCTCCTCCACCCTTCAGATTTGTTAAAGCATTATCATACAAAAGAAGAGCCTAAAAAAAAATATGCCAAGTGAAATTTAATCATAAATAAAACATAAAATTAACAATCAGTGACTTTGATGTACCATCAACAGTATTATAGCATAAATGTTTACCTTGTGGATGCAAGCACAATTAAAAAGTCAAACAAATAATTCAAGTTAAATATGACAAGGTTAAGATTCCAGCTCCCAGGAAGAGCCTTCTTGGCTATTTACAAGACATGATGTGATTGAGGAGCTGGACCCAGTACTTCTGAGAAATAATCAGCTAGCTGTCAGAGCAGGACCTGATGCCGCTCTGTACAGACACTGTTTTTTTATTATTTATGAAAGACTCAGTGTGGCCAAAAAGCACAGCCAAAACCCTGTTGGTGGTGATGGAGGGGTACTCCCTATAATGTGGCCTGCTTACCACAAACTTCAGGTTTAATCTCTTCTTTTCAAAACTGGTTCAAGCAGTCACACTGTCAGCTAATCACTAAACTGTTAAAACTCTACATTATCAAAGGGTGACCACAATTTAAGAACGCAAACCAAAACATTTTACCTCTTTTTGAAGTACTCTGCATAAGGAGTAAACTCCTTTGGGTACCTAAAAGAATAAAGATAAAGTAGTATCATTACTTTTACTATCAGGAGGGCTTAAAATAACGGCTAGTACCAGACAATATCTGGCCAAAATGACTATTTGTCCTGACAAATTTATATGTTTTGCAGGCCATGATTGTTCAAAAATTGGATAGCGCTATCCCCGGATAAGTCACTATCCAACAGGCCCCAGTTGTTCAAAAGCTGGATAGTGCTATCCACTGGATAAATCTCTATCCAGTGGATAAGTATTTAGAGAAACCAATTGCACTATCCAGTGGATAGAGATTTATCCCATGGACAGCACTATCCACCTTTTGAACAAGTGGGGCCAGATAAGTATTAGTGGAACCAACTGTGTTGGATAGTGTTAATCATCTTTTGAACAACTGTACATGGATTTTTAATGAGTGACTAAACAAATACATCTTTACACCATTAAGATTTAAGAGGACATAGCCCCTATGATATCAGATGATACTTGATGTTCTAAACTGTAAATGATCTAATAGATACCCACACTCAATCTAATCAATGCCCCCTTTACAATGTTAGGAATATATTAGACAATCCCCTGCAATAAACACCCCTTGTCTAATAGATGCCCCCGATAGACAACAATTTCAAAATACTAGGAAAAAGCAAAAAGGAGCAAAATCAATCCATTTATTCAGTTTATTTCCTGATTAATAAGAGTTTGTGCATTGTATCTTGTTCAAGGCCAAGTTCAAAGTAAGGACAGACTAAGAATGACAACACATTGAGATTTGAAAGAGCAATATAGATCTCTACATCGCCTAGACATCTCAATAGATGGACTGGATATTCTGCTATTTTTAAACTTTCTTGGTATTTTCAGCAAATGCAAATTAGTTTTGTTGAGCTCAGTGTTACAGTTATGAGAATAAAGACCTCTCTCTTTAAAATGCCTCCTCTCTACTACACAACCCCTCTTGAACCTTTAAAATTAAAATAATAAATTCCCCAGGAGTCTATTAGATCATTTTAAGTACTGTTCTTTAGACCAGACTTTTGAATTTATCAGCCAACATTCTTCCTGTACTTTTGTAATAAGGTCCTTAGTGCTGAATCTCCCTTGACTGAAGTTTTAACATGAGAAATTATATCATTAGCAATGCAGTAGGCAAAGTCACCTCTGTTGCTCCACATTTGGATACATCAAAGGCTGGATCTGGAGAATCTCTTGCCTATAAAAAAAATAATATTAAAATACATTTATCAATGTAAACTCATCATAATAGACAATAACAGTATAGCTAGAGAAAGCTCTATTAAGCAGACCTCCAATTAAGCGGACACCTTCCATAATTAATCATTACCATTTGAAACTTATTTGACCAAATTTGAACAGACGGATTTTTAGATAATTAATAAAGTTGTACTGTAATTATTTTTGAATGTGTCACAAAATTCGTCTGTTCATACTTCCACATGTATACAGAAAACACCTGTATGCATTCTATCCAGGAGGTCAAATTATTTATTGAGTTCATATCTCCTGTCACTCCACGGGAGATATGAACTCAATAAATTGACCTCGCTCCCAATGTGTGGCTTCATAGCTCAGTTGGTAGAGCAATGCACCGGCAACGCAGAGGTCACGGGTTCGAATCCCGTTGAAGCCCTGATTTTTTTTTTTCAGGCTTCTTCTTTCCAATTGCTTAAATTGGAAAATTTACTGCGATGATCATTCTTCACTTTCATAAAATGTTTTGTTCAACAATTGCAAGTTTTACCTTGTTTTTTTTTTTATTTTATTTTTATTTTATTTTATTATTATTTTTTTTTTATTGCAAGTAATACACACACAGAAAAGAAACAAAAATTACACAGAATAAATAAAGTAATAAAAAGAAAAAAAACAAAGTAACCAATAAAGTAACAAAAAAAAAAAAACAAATAGCGAATTTACACACTTACATGGCAATATACTTACAAATATTAAAATACGTTACAGCAATGGTAATTCCATATATTACTGTACTTAGTATAATCTATAATTAATTTTTTCATTTTTTTTTTTTTTTTTTTCTTTCTTTGTGGTGAAAGTAATATAAATACTCATAGTAGGTGCACTAATTTATGTTTTTGGAGTTAGGAGACAAGACCCAGCGAGGAAAAGAAAGGTTTCCATTTTTTTGTATTGCGCGGTGTCTTATTTTCTAATTGGTATATATGTCTCAGATAAAACAAGAAATTGTTGTGAATTGGGAAACATTCTTTCGATCTGCATATCCAGATAAAGTTCTTAGCTATAAGACAACAGAAGTTTATATGGAGCTTAAAGGAAGAGCTGTCTGGCGTTAGGCCCAAAGCGGTAGTCATGTCTAAGTAACTGCCTGGTTGGAGGATCTGGCACGACTGAAGCCATATCGAAAAATTATCCCAAAAATTTTTGGTTTTTTGGCATTTCCAAAATAGATGCATCAAATCCTCTTTCTCGTCATGGCAAAAAGTACATTTTCCGTCCTCTTTAACTCCTATTTTTTGCAGATAGCTGTTAGTTGGTAAACGTCTGTGTAAAAATCTGAAATTAAAATCAATAAGTTTTACCTTGTTGAACAAAGGAAAACAATAATATTTTTAGCTTGACATTTGTTGACCAGTAATGTAAAGTTAGAATGATAACCAGACAATGTTTTTAGGCATTTGAAACAGGGCGATTGAAACAGTTAAAACTGTCTGACAATGAAGTGAAGTAAGCGATCCATACTTTCTGACGACATTCTTTGATTTTGTGGGGGGTAGCTGTACATGTCCTGGGCTTTAATCTTTACTCTTGCGTAAAAAGTGTTTCATTCTTAACTTACTTTACCTGTTTAGCTAGAGCAGCTGAAATGGTAACCTACCTAATTTTAAGAAATCGTAAGTCATACGTCAAATTCAAAGGTACCTCTGAATCTCGATTATTACGATAACCGAAAGAAAAATATCAGTAAAGATTCGATAGTAAACACTCTGCATTATCACGTATTTACAAACGTAACCTATAATTTAGCTGCTTAGCCTATTTAATTTTGAAATATCACGAGCCTTCTGCAAATTTCTTAATTTTAAGTGTCAGAGTAGGGTTCTGTGAGCTCCATCAAAGCAAAAAAATGTTTTACAGTAGTGGTCAAAACAAGCTGACAGACAAACCATGAACACCTGAAGAGGAAATTATGGAGCCGAGGTAATAATGCTGAATAATGACTTTGTAGTACCTGACTTCGCGATAAAAATGTTGATCTTAAAAATGAATGTACTGCTTACCACGACAAGACATCGTTCTACACGTTTCTTCGCTTCATCTTTGCCGACTTTCCTTTGCTTAAATAACGGCATCGCACTGCGCTGAGATGAAGATGGAATTGAGCTCATCTATTTTCAGATATATTTAGGCGCGCGAGACTGGTACGAAATTTTGGCTTGGAACCGAGGCTTAGTAACCTGAGATCAGGCCCAATTTTAGCTTTGCGTCGCGCTCAAAACTGCGAAAACAGTTGTGAGAATTTAGGGAAATTAAGAAAGAATGGAAGAAATATTCTTATCTACAAAGCAAAAACAAACAAAAAACTGTTTTATTTGAATTTAATTGCATGGGAAGCTATGAGATTAAATTTGTCTGATTTTAAACAAAAATTCGACGTTACTCGACTTTATATTTTTTATGCAGTTTACGCAACAGGACAGCAGCAAGAAGAGGACGGCAAATCGCTTGTGCGTGACGAACGTGAAAATGCTATCACTTGCGTGTTTTGTCGTGATCTTCAATAACATCAATGTTTTTTGGTCTTTTACAAAAAGATCTTTTTAAAAGAAAGTGAAGTTTGACGAAAAGTTTTTTCAAGCAAAATTTTTGTCACGCTTGTCACACAAGGTTGGCCGTCTTCTTTCCTCTCCCGTAATTCAAACTAGGCCTACGACACGGTGATGCTCGAGTTACCGAGTCAATATATGGTCTATATGCACTATGTTGCAGTTAATTATATTATTGTGTTGGGGCTAGGAATCATTGTTGTGTTCTTTGTGACGTCACTCGAGACTTGCTTTTCACTTTCCATACAGTAAAACGCGGCGAAGAAGAACCTAGACGCGAATTCGACTACAACCCCGAAATGATCCCCAATCCAGGTATGGGGATCATTTCGGAGGCTGTACAGATTTTTCCTAGGAGGCGGTCAACCACTAAGGAATGACGTAACTGACTAGTGACGTAAACAAATTCCAGTTGTACTAGAAAGCTGCAGGTCATCTCGGGGGTGGGGGGGGGGGGACGCACCCCTGCACCCTCCCCCTAGATCCGCCCTGCTGACCATGGACTTAAAAAAATATGCATGCGGGAATTCATTATGATTTTATGCCGTCTACTTCCGACCCCTCGTCAAAAAATAACAATAACTTAATTGATAAAAATAAAAACCTCTCTTTATCTGTGAAAAGTACGCTCTCTTTGACAGGCACAACTTAAGTCGTCTTAGGGTACCCCCTTTATCATTGAGTGAATCAAATACAGAATTTACAAATGCAAATACAAATATATAGTCATTCGATTTTTGACATTGCTTTCGCTTTCAATTGGTCAAACATTTAACTTAGCAAGTGCGTAGCAAGCGTTTCCGTGCCGTTTCGGAGCAAAGGACGAGGAACGAGTTTCATTTCTCGTGCGGCCAAAACTGAAAAGCCCGTTCCTCTTTCTTTCCTTGCCACGAAACCAAACAGAAACGCTTGCTACGCAGGCCACATTTAACTGTTTTCCACGCCACTCAAAAAATCCTTCTAAAAAAAGAATCGTGAAGTCTTGCTGTGGAAATCCCAAATTTAGAAACGTGATGACTGGGGAGAGCCCCAGTGACGTCACTAAAAAGCAGGTTTGAAAGTGAAAGTATATTGAAAGAGTACATCCTCTTTCGGAGCCTAACAGAACTTTAGACCACACAGAAAGATCGCTTCGTCAAGATATAAATATTCTTCCAATCTTTAAGTTCGGCTAAAACGGTTTTTGACTGAATTATCATTATCTTTCAAGGTAAGCAACTCGTCAATTGTTTAAAATTACCTATATAAAGTCAGCTGAATGGTACGGACTTCAAGTGCTAGAGGAGGTTTGTTAGTTTGACCCAGTACATGCATTGTGATACTAACAGTCGTCGGTGGCTAGTTTAAGAATATGAGAGAGGCAAATTAGTTCGCGAATCTGGGAAGGTGTTTACGAATTCAGTATAAAAGGTTTTCTTTCTTTCTCCGCCTGTCAAAACTTTTAAGAAGCAAAAAGATCGATCATTTTAGTCAGAAGTGTCTTGAGCCAATTCTCTTAATACGAGTAGCCTGAATTTCATCCGATTACATCGAGTCGTTATTACTCCCTCAGTTGCTGGGAGGAGAAAATGACTCAGAAGCAATGGGATGAAATTCAGGCTACTTAACGAGTATTGAATTTTTTGCAAATGTTTACTCTTGAGTCAAACTTGAGGTTTTTATGTCAGGGACACGATTTTCATCATCAAGGCCGCCATATAGAGAGGTTTTGTGGCTGTTAAAAGTTGCAAAGAGTCGAAGTGAAAATTTACCAAACGAACCGTGATGATACTCAACAACTAAGGCGGAAGCCGGAAGCCCGGAAGCTGACTGGCTCCGCGCGCGATGCTTGACTCATTCAACCGTGCTGTCTTTCTCTTTAAAGAATATCATAAAGGCAGCTGACAAGGACCTAACAACTGGCGCACATTTTGCCCATGTTACAAGTATAATTCAGTATAAAAAGTCTTTATTTTTCTTTTCTTCCTCTGTCTGTCAAAACTTTCAAGAAGCAAAAAGTTCATTTCAGAAGTGTCTTGAACCAATTCACTTTTAATACGAGCATTAAAGTTGTGTCAATAGCCATAACCCTATTATCAGTATTATGGCTCTTGAGTTGCGTGAAAATGCTTTATGTCGTAGTGGGGTTTTGTGGTTGTAAAAAGTTGCAAAGAGTCGAAGTGAAAATTTACCAACCGAACTGAATACTGAATAATACTCAACAACTAAGGCGGAAGCCAGAAGCCCGGAAGCTGACCGGCTCGATGTTTGACTCATTCAACCGTGCTGCTGTCTTTCTCTTTAAAGAATATTAATCAAGGCAGCTGACAAGGATCTAAACAACTGGCGCCGATTTGGCCTTGTTCCAGGGCAAAAGTTTACACATAGTTTTCTATGAGCTGCGTTTGTTTGTCCGTTTATCTTGAATCGTGCTTAGTTACTTCTTCATGTAGTGTACCAGGAGCCGACTCCTGAGTGTACCTACTTTGTTATTTCGATAGAAAAGCCGAACGAAAATATACCTTTGCTTTCTTAGAAACTCAGAATTTGAAAGGATTGCCTACATGCACGAGCATTTTATTTTGAACAATCTTGAGACGGGTCATTTAGCCCTATAATACCCATAATGTGTGAAAACCATTTTATGGTAGATATAACTGGGTTAGACCTCCTTACAGACAATAAAATTTGGTCGAAACAACCAAGTTGATAATTACGGTGAAATAGGCCAAAGTAGATTTTTTGAGATTAATTATGAGACTCTTTAAGTTTCTCTTGAGCTACTGAAACTGAAAAAAAAATTCCTTTCTGGAAAAAAATATCTGTTACTGGCCATTTTCCCGTTAGGATACGTCCAGGAGCTGGTAAAAATAAACTAAAGTACATTATGAAAGCGACGAGGATGCTCGTCGCATTAGCGCTGAGCGGTAGATATTGCCGATTTGAGGTTTTCCGGACGGAAAGCCATACGGATGATATCATTGAGGTTAGTGGGTAATAAAGAAGTCCAGACGTAGTTAATCGATAAACCGATAATCGATAATAATCGATATCAATCATCGATAAATATCGATTTCCGATATCATTGATAGAAATAGGTAAAGATAAAAAGTTGTGACTTCGATTAATATCGATGATTTTCCGATAGAAATCGAAGATGAATTTTTTATAGATTGTTATCGATAACTATCGATTCCTATCGACCATTATCAATTTGTTAATCGATAATAATCAATAAATTATTTTATCTGTGACTTCGATTTCCGATATCAGCCCACATAAATCGGCGGGTTAAATCGATTAATATCGAGGATATCGATTGATTTCCGATATCGATTTTTATCGATTAACTACTTCTGGTGAAATATTTGCCAGCAACTAAGGAGGAGGAGGTCGGGTATTCAATTCCAACATTTTTTGGCTATTTGCCTCACCTCAGCTCTTACCTTGCTCACGGAATTGTTTACCTGTGTCAGTGTACTCGCCTTTAGAAGTCAAACAAAGCCTGTCACGCCCAGACTGGTCTCTTTTGGGTTTAATGCAAGTGTTTTCGAGGAGCATCCCAATACGCAGTACACATCTAATGCGAGAATCATGTCCAAAACCCTCCCCGCAGGACTTTGCCTAACGCTCAAGCATTGAATCTTCAAATAAGTCTTTTTTATTATTCATTTCAGCATGGCAGTGATTGTCTCTCCTTTGGATGCGCCAGTGGAAACGAAAATAGGTGAAGCTGAAGAAACAACCTACTTCTTTAATAAGAACGAGCATGCAAAACGTCTGCTTGAGAACCTTGCAGAGATGCAAGTAAATGGGCTTCTCACTGATGTAGTCGTGCGCACTGGATCAAAGGACTACGAAACTAACTTCCATTGTATGTTACTCGCAGCATGCAGCCAGGTTGTGAAAAAAAGACTTGTTGAGAATGAAGAAAGAAGTATCGTGCTCCAAGAAATGAGCCAGAAAAAGCTTGAATTCTTCAAGGGTTTCATCTACAGATCCAATGTCATACTGGACGAAGGCATTATAGATGACCTCCACAATTTTGCCGTCAAGTATGGCATCGACGACCTGCAGGCCATTTGTGAGAAATACAAACATATTCGAGACGGACCGAGCCACCAGGTGGAAATTGCTTTCGATGATCAGGAAGAGGTACTACTGGAGCTGTTTAACATGTTTCTGGAAAAGAATTTCACGACAACAGTTTTGGAGGACGAAAAGGGACAGACCCAAATTAAGGTGCATGGGCAACTCATTGCGGCAGCCTCTTCGATGTTAGAGGAACGTCTTGAAGATTCTTCAGCAAGAGATAACGATAAACTTCGGCTAAACATCTCGTCAGACGCCCTTGCAGAATTTGTTGACTACATCTACTGTGCAAAAGTGACTTTGCGACGTCAGAATGTCCTAGATCTACTACAAGTTGCATGTAATTACGAGCTGCCAGCACTTGCAAAAGTATGTTGTGAATGGGTAGCTGCAAGACTCGACACTTTCGATGTGGTCCGCACCTTGTGGTGGGCTAAAGAATTGGATTCTGTCTACACAGAAGATTTGGAAAATCCTGCAAAAAGCTACATAGTCGCCAATTTCAGCGAATTAACAACAGGCCAAGAATTCAATTTGCTGATTTATGAAGATCTAAAGGAAATCATACAAGATGACAAGCTAAGCATCGAGAGGGAAGAAGACGTGTATGCTGTTGTAATGAAGTGGATAGAATATGACAAAGATTCCCGTTTACCGTTTCTGTGTGATCTGTTATCCTGTGTTCGCCTGGAGGTCACAAGCAGAGAGTTTTTGGCTGAATTGGAGGATGACAAGCACATAAGGCGGTGCTCTCAGTGCTTTCAATTACTTGGTGAGGCTCGACAGAAGCTAGCTGCTGACGAGGATGAAGGAAGGCCTGCCTTGGGTGAATACAAAGATGACTGTGAGAAAGAAGTTGAACAAGACACACTCTCAGATGACGCTTCTTTGTCTCAGTTCTCAGATGATGAAACCCTCAAGGATTATGAAAGCTTACCTGAAGAATATTTGCCTCAAGATAGCCTGCCCCAAAGCCGCGAGCCAAGAGACCTGCGTCTGCGTAAGGATGGTCGACCGGATATGCGTTTGAAAGAAAATCGGCGGTTGTACTTAGCAAAAGGAGCGAATAAAAACGGCAGCCCAGATAGAAGGATTGGTGAAAACAGAGAAACAGTGCTGATGAGTAGTCGCAACGGCAAGGAAATGTGGCCCGACCGAAACGAATCAGTCATTGATGATGCGTCTTCCGTTTCGTCATCAGAGGAAAAGATTTCAGATTTTTCCGATGACATGTCTTCCGTTTCATCACCATTTTACCGAGGACCATTTCCTCAAGATTGTCTGCGCGACAGCGAGGTGACAAGAAAGCATCGACTTCGGAAAGATGGTCAGCCAGATATGCGATGCAAAGAAAACCGAAAGATGTACCTGGAAGACGGGATAAACAAAAATGGAAAACCGGACAGAAGGCTCAGAGAGAACAGTATAGAAGTTCCTGGCCCACTGAAGAAGGACGGCACCCCTGACATGCGTTATAAAGTGAACAAAGATTTCTTTGGTCGTAAAGAGCGAAAACCAGAGTCGCTTCACATACCCAGTAATTTTCAGAGAGCTACTGGACAATTGAGGAAGAACGGCGCTCCAGACAAAGGGAACAGAGGAGCCTTGGAAAGTTCTTGTGCGAGAGCAATCTCCTTCCAGCTGCCTTCCACCCCTAGCGGCTTTGTTGGGCCAGTAAAGAAAGATGGCACTCCAGACATGCGCTACAATGTCAACAAACAACTATACAGCGCATGCTCCGCCAGCAGAAGTATCCAAAAGAGTTCTCCATGTGGACCTCTGAAGAAGAATGGTACACCAGACATGAGGTACGCTGCAAACAAGCAAGCGCACAGTCGTGCACCGTTGTCGTCCGGGACCTGCGGTCCCCTTAAGAAAGATGGCACCCCTGATATGAGGTTCAAGGCCAATCGACGTTGAAAGAAGGTGTTTATTGGAAAATAGGAAGACAGTCTTTCAAAAGCGACACATACTGACATACTTGCATTGAAGATGGAACTCTCTAATAAACGCCACGCTTCACAGCGCAGAGGAGTACAAGACCTTCTTAGTTGGTTTTTTAAAACAACAGAAGCACTGCGATCACTAACTTCAAAACTTCTTTGAAGGAGATCACAACAGAAAATACGTTCGTGGGTCACTCAAAAAATCTTACTTTCATCGAGACTAGTTTACTTTTGGTTCTCATGAAATAATATTCATAGCCTCAGTGTAAGTCAAGACTTTTCCTGCAAATAGATAAGTTGTTCAGCATTCAGTGCAATGTTCGTGTTTAGAAACGTTTATTTGAAGACTTTCGAACTAATGTAAAACGAAACCCCCTTACTGATCAAAATAAACCACGAGGTTGATAACTTACTAGAATCTTGACCTCGATAAAAGTACGAATTACGAACTGCATCAGGCAGGCCCCAGAATCAAGTAAAATGAGAAAAAAAAGTGTGGTGCCGGGGGGAAGGGAGGGAGCGGGGAGGGGGAATAATGACCTTACCAATTTTAACAAAAAAAGAAAATCAGTGCAGGAACCTTTTTACATGGCTTGACGAAAACATTGTTTTGTACCTTTCCAGATTATGCTTTTGTATTGAAGCATTCTGTAGTCGCTTGACTAAATACAACAATCGTCAGTTCGGGAAACCATAACAGTAACGCGTTTGTTTTGACATCAAGCTTTTATTGATTAATGTTGAAGTCACTCTTCTTTTACCCCAGTCATCAATTAATCGATAAACCATGCGTCTGACGACACGATCTACAGTAAGAACAAAACACCTCAACGGGATTAAAAATCACTGAAAAGTACCGAAACAGAGTACTACTAAAAACGTCAAAATGAACCCTTGCAAAAGGAAACTCGGTTTTTCCTATGATATTTAAACATGCAGCGGGCCAGATTTTTTCGATACGTTAAGATATATTTGTTAATATGATAGAGCTTTTCATCCACAAGGCTGAGACTTCTTGTGATAACAAATAATCACTCGACAACCTAACATACGGATATGTTCACACTAAGTGTATTATCTTCCTATCAGAAGGACGCAGGTTTGGTTGAAGCTACCTGTGAGCGTTTACACTTAACTATGCTGGCAATTTTATCCGTAAAATTATCCCGTGAGGTGTCAAGTCTTCAGAAACAAAACAGCCCTTAAGTATTACCATGCAAGACTAATCTAGCTAGAGGAGAACAGTTCCTCGCAGAAGGTTTTATAGTCGTAGGCTCCCGGAATCTCTCGGCCCTTGTCATCAACATACGGGTTCATCCGATCAATACAGTAGTCGGCCTGCTCCTTGGTGAGGGACTGGAACGAGAAGGAATTCAACAATTAGTTTATGAGGGTAGGAAAGCTTCAGCTTCGGCCACGGCCATTGGCTTACTGTCATAACAAGTCAACAGCAACGGACTGTGACATAAGCTAGGGATCTAAATGACAGAGTTACCTAGTCTAGCCTCCCACGCAGGCGTATTTAGGGGAGCTCGTTTTTCATTCCCCCCCCCCCCAACCCGACAAACGCCTGCTCAACCGAAAACAACATTCCCTTCCCACTGTTTTATTTGCGTGGTAAGTGACCAATCAACAGTTGTGCAATGAAGTGCTGACAGGCTAAACATGACTAAAACGTCACCCTAGAGTTACCGGTTTGTTCTTTTCTTCCCTTCGCTAAGGTTATGCAGTGCATGGAGTCTAAAATTTGACGAACTCTTATTTTTGCCTCTCTGAATCTAACGTTTATTACAGGTCAGAAAGCTTTCCCTGTGTTTCGTGCTGATCGAGTCATTATCAGATTGTGGTTAAGGTGAACTTTCCAGAATTTGGGACGTACAATGTGATTGGCTAAGCTTAGGAAAGGAATGTTGCCTTCGGTTGAGCAGGCGTTCGTGGGGAGGGACGAAAAACGAGCTCCCCTAAAAACGCTTGTGAGGGAGGCTACAACTAGTCAGAAGGGGTGTTAGTAAATTTAGACGAGATTTTCACTGTTATAAAAGAGTCGCCTTTTATAAGACATACTGGAGGAGACAACACATGCTGAATAACACTTCTCTTAAGCGAGGAGACGAAATGACTGAAACAAATACGTTTGAATCGTCGATGAGTCAAAGCTAAGACATTTCTTTAGGCATTCCAAATACAAGGTTTACTAAGGATTTTTCTCTAACAATTTTGTTAAATAAAGTAAAACATAAAAATGTGGACTGAATTGAGAATGAGACGTTTTTCTCTGCAATTCCATTGCACTCTAATCCGTACCTACAGTAGACTAGCAAAGTTATACAAATTACCTGGTAAAGCTCTGCCTCGGTAACGTACGGACGTTTTCCACCCTCAGTGAGTGCTTTGAAGGCGTTGATGACCTCTTGACTGGAGCCAACATTTTCTGTCTCACGGCTGATCATGAAAGACATGTACTCTCCCATTGATACAACACCATCACTACACACAAAAAGAAACAGTTGGTAGTCAGTAACAGTGTTATAGGTCATCAACCGTCCAGCCGGTTCTCACTGCTGGAATCAGCAAAGTCGAATGCATGGTAATTTTAATGAAGAAATATAAGACAGTTTTAATATTTCGGGACCAGCGTAGGGCAGTCAAGACGAACTACACTGTAACGTAACTATTGTATATAAGCATGTATGCCAGATCATTATCCTGTTTCATATTCTCACCCGTTGGGATCCACCGTTCTAAGAATGGCTTCAAACTCAGGATCTTCCTCGCCCTCCTCCACAATAGACAGATCATAACCAAGCGACCGCAGGCACGACTTGAACTCCTGATGATCCAGATAGCCAGTTTTGTCCTTGTCAAAGTGTCTGGTGAAGAGATATAAATTGAGCCAAATATGAACACTTCACGTAAAGAGCATAACAGTTTCCAAAGCAAGTAGAATGTAAAATTTTCCCTTCACCTCTAACAAGCCAAAAAAAAAAGACTGAAACGCCTGGTTTAAGTGTACTTTATGAATTTTAGTTACAATCAATGCATCTTACTGATAGAAGGTGGAAGAAATCTAACATCTGTTTTTGAAAAGACCGTTTCCTTGATCAAGACAACGACCTGTCCTTTATAAGTACCGTTGAAATCACAGGTCAAACATCTCGCTTTTGGAGCCAAAAATAACTCACGATGAAGTTTGCACAGTTGAGTGAGCGTGAGGGAGAAGTTATTTACCATGTAGTTTTTAGAATTTCAAAATTCTGCAACTAACATTTAAAGCTAATTTAAAAGTTTTAAACAAGCGAAGACACAACCATCTTACTTGAACATGATGGTGAACTCTTTGAGGGTTTCTTCGGACACACCAGTTGTATTGCGGGCCTGGATTTGTTGTTCCAGATTGTGTTTCATGCGCATGGCAAGTTGATCCAGCTGATCCCACTGTTGAGCAAGGTCCACTGTGCTATGTTCCGTGTATCTAGACAACAAATCAAGTGCACATCAGAAAAACATCACATGTTAATCACGCGAAAACAAAAGGCATGAGACACGCTAGACTCTGTACCACACCTTTTCAACAGAAGACAACGCAGACGGAAGAAAATTTTCTCTAGTCTTGACGGGTACGGTCAAGGATTATAACTCACTTGTTATCCAAGATGAGAGCCTCTTCCATCTGAGCCCCAAGATCCTCAATGATCCTTAGGTCCTCTTTCCTATCAGCGATCTCAGCACTCTTTTTCTTCACCTCTGCCAACTGATCTTCAAGGTCCCCTTGCCCATCAACCATTGCAACCCTGAAACAAAGAGAAGAGTCAACAAAATACTGCCAAGATAGGATTTTAGATACTAGCATTCGACGAGGAAGTTCTAGCCTGCATCGTAGAAAATTTTACGAGTAGGAAAAATATAAATACGTTATTTGCTGGTCCGGGAGGATTCAGATGAAGGAACATCCGGGATAAGCTTTTCTAACGGCATTTTCCTTTCGACAGACTAAACAAACTATAGTAGGTCCCGCTAAACGGCTTTTGTCCCTCAAAATTCCCCGAGTCAAAATGCGCAGAAGGTCATCACCTTGTCGATATTTGGCAGGCATCACTGTCCCTCTCCGTTCTCTTCCCATTCTCCCACTAGCTTTCTAAAACAGGACAATGATGCCTCCGGAGAAGGCTAACACTGGCCCACGGACAAATTTAATAAGAGGTTTAGTTTCGTCTGTGGCGCAGGTTAGGAAGCTCCGACGCGTCCAATTTTGTATTTGCTAACGATTTTTCTTACCTAGTGTCAGTCAGCCAAGCATGGAAGGCGTTGGCTGCCTGAGCGAACTCCTGCCTCAGATTGTCATTGTACTCTTGACGCTGAGCTTCCTTGCGCAGATCATCCTCGCGCTCCTAAACAAAAAGTTAAAGATAATAATACTTTGGTCCAGTAGCGGTTTAAAATGAGTGCTGAAAGTTAGTTCGTGTTTGCATTCTTTTATGAGATCGACTAATTTGCTGCTTGATTAGGATAGTAAGTATCACTCGACTTTTCGACGTGTTTCATGTCATCACCAAGAGTAAACAAGTCAGTATAAAATGTCAAAAGTTGTTCAACGAGTTGAGTTTGAATAATTAAGTGGTATTTCTGTGTGGGTGCTGGTATGTGGATGATTATTTGCATTTGCTGTTCTTTACGATTGGCTAAAAAAAATTCCTGCCAAATCCTCTTAACCAATAATAACTTCACTGTGCGCGTTCTTCCCGCGCTAGGCGTAAGCGACTCGAATTTGCTTTTATTTCTGAAATGTTCACTGACGATGGTTATGTTAAAACTCTGACGGAAAGCAGAGCAGAACTGTTTTGCCATTTGCTGTTAAGGGTCTTTCACTTCTTTATAAAATTAACTCGATGATGTAATTGTTACCAGAACTGCGGAAATGCCAGTAGGAGAGTCGCTGCTATTTGCACAAAATCACTTGAATAAAAAAAGACAAATCTCAGATTTTTAATTACAAACCTCGATTATTTTCTGTAGATTTTCCCAGGTGTCCTCCAAGGCCTCCATTGTGAACCAGGTGTACCTAAACAGATGAAAAACGTCAAATATTAGCGTTTTCATGTAGTTAGAAACTTCACGTCTTAAACAGAGAGACAACAGCGTCCAACTCTCCTCTAAGTGTTTAATCACTTACGGGTTTATGGAGACATTGTAGCTCTTGATCTGCCGATCCAGCTTACGTAACATCATGATATCATCCTCAGCTTGGTCCAGAGACGCTCGGAACTGGGTGTGCCCATCTTGCAAAGCCTTGTGGGACAAGAAAGGCGTTAATTGTAAGTTTGGACCTGCTGTAGCACCTTAATTTGGCAATATAACCTGTCCCAGCAGGAGTTCAGATAGTGGAAAATGGCCCGAAATTGAGAGCGGAGAAAGAAAACCCTCGTGGTGTTTTCCTGCTCACTTTTTCTTTCCGCCTTCCCCACCATCTAAAAGCCCGCTGCGTTCGTTATCGTAAATGCACGTGACGCTTCGACACGAACCCCGGGGAAAATCGCTCGCCGAAACGAATAGTTCGAACACTTCAATTGAACAGTTCGTTCGATTGAAGGTATCTTCTTTTTTTTCCTAATAAAAACCCTTAAGACATCCTGATAGTAGTGGCATTGTAACGTCAGAGTACCAACAACCCCAATGATATAGAAACGTATTAGCTACTTACACGTATTTCTTCAACAGAGTTGCATCGCACTGGATCAGTTAGGTCTTCCTCTGCATTCTCAAACCAACTGTTGAAAGCAGACGCCTTCTTGGCGAACAACAGGAACAAGTCCTCAACCTAAACAGACAGATACACGATGATTACCTGTACTGCAATGGTACCACGATAACACTCAAGATATCACGTTTTACGAGGTTACGAAGTACGATCACACTCACGATATGACTTCACGAGGTCAGCTTTTTAGCTTCAAAGTTATTTCGCACAGCTGTCGCTGACACAACTCCAGTTCGATTTAATCTACACGTAAATAATTATTAACAAACAAAGACGAGGCTAAAATAATTATTGATTTTTCGCTTCTTTCACTTAGATATCGAGAAATAAACACTTGTCAACAGTTTCACGACTTTGCAGGGAAATAACCGCGCAGCTTTCATTTACCTTCTTGTACTGATCCTGTGCATGTTGAAGCCTTTCCTTACGAGTCCTAGAGTCTTCCAAAAGCTGTTCCCACCTAGAAATATAACAACAGCAATGTATTGACGATGCTTATTAAACAAAACAGGACCCTTTGTCTCTCTTGTCCCGTGAGGGGGGCGAGGAACAGGGGAAAGGAGATGGGGGACAGGGTTAAGCCTTCGCGTTACTTAGACTGTTCACAGTCCCCTATTTTTCGATCGTCGAGATCGAGCGCTTTGTGTTACGGGCGGCCATCTTGGTTTCAAATGTTCCAAGTTTAGCCTAGGGATGAGTGTCAAGTCTACTTAGGTGGCGAGTGATTGGGTATGTTAAAAGGAAGTTTCCAAATAAGGCTATCATGCTGCTGTAAGCTCGTCAGCCATTGGTTAGAGGAGTTTCTTACCTCCTAATAAGGTCATCATGACGTTTAATAATGGCAGGTGTCTGTTCGTGTTGTGATTGGACTAGCTCATCCTTCAGCACTGTCACGCGTGCGATTCCTTCGTTTTCAAACGCTTGAAGACCAGAGTCAAAAGTTTCCTAAAATACAAAAACAAAGTTATAAAATATGAAGGCATACACGGTAAAACGCGCATGTGCAAATGGCTTTTCTTCATGTCACAAACCTGTTTGGTGAAAAGAGTCTGCACAGAAGATAAATCTCGTCCCAGATCATCTGACCGAGCTATTCCTTCCTTGTCACCTGCAAAATATAATGAATTTGTTGAGCGCTTTTGACAGACACTGTGAACAAAGGTTCCTTAGTCTAGAACCGTATATGACAGTTACAAAGTTCTTGGAAGACAGCGTCACGACAGTCGAGACCACCTCGCTTCGTATTGTCACTCGCCATGAAAATCAACTTTCGCGAAGTAACTATTTGTAAATGGCAAAATCACAACTTACTTAGCTAACAAACAAATATGTTCGCCAAGAATATTATGTATAAAGTAAAACAAAACAGCGATAAACTTTCAAAAACTATAAGGCCGAACAATTTTCAAAAACCCCGATTGTGATCTGTTTTAATCTTCTTCAATTTTCTCCATCAGTGCCCTTTTGTATTTACTATGTCATTTAAGCCTTCCTTGAATGTTCTAAGCGGTTATTTTTATGTTCACTAAATAAGGTGGTCAGTTCCCACCGTATGAATTCGGCGAAATTGCGTTAATAGCTTCGTTGATTCACTGGCACTTTGAGTCTCCATCCGGATAACATTTAACTTTTAGTCCCGCTTTGGACAAAGCAGTAAAGGACACATCCGAGCAACATAGAGTTTGAGAAATGGGAAAATGAATGAAATATAACTCAAACACGTTTTAGAAGAACAAATTAAACAAATGTAGCTCTAACCAATCCATGATTCTACAACATCTGCCTTCCAGTTGAACTGCAAGAAAGCTGAGTTGTCGTTCAGTTTGGATTTCCGATAGGATGCCATCCTCTCCAATTCCTGCAGCTTGCTCTATACTCAAAAATAAACGAAACAGTAAATAAAGACAATTGAAATAAATAAAGACGACACTCGTTTGTTGCTAAAAAGAGCAGTCAAATGAGGTTTGTTGTAGGATAAGTGGAAATGATGACTACAGAAGGATAAACAAACGTCATTACCTTAATGGATGAAATCCTGTGTTCAATCAGTTCAGATTGGTGATTTCCCTGAAAAGACGAAAAAATATATTTACTTACATTAGCATCCCATGGACGCTACATTTATACTCAAGAGTACTCACAGAGTTTGCTCTGAAAACACGACTTCCGACCAAGCCTCAGGGGCAAATCCGTCGACCACATTGCTACTTAACAAAACTTCATCTGTCGTAAACTAAATTAGTGGTAATGTCTGCATTGGAAGGATTTTGTGGAGAGGAAACATTTTTTCTTAATAAATATCGGGCTTCCTTAGAGGTGAAACTATCACAAAGCATTATTGAAGTGAACTTCCTAACTAACCTTTTCAATCAGCTTATTTCCAGAATCTTCAATGTCCTGTACCCTCTCCCTGTGAACCTCCAAATCAGTCTCAAATGCTTCATGTTTCTTAAGAAGACCCTGGTTAAAATCAAGAAAAAGTTACGTTTGTTTCCATCAGAGGATGCTACTGTATTTAAAAGGGTTTACAAAACTGAAAATGATAAGCGTTTAGTATACCTAACTCAATAAAGGTTACTTTGGCAATGGGACACTGGTAATTGGAGATTTGGGGATATGGAATTGGTTACCCACTGCAATAATCTGCGCGAGTGACCGCCAAACAATAGCTTCCCAATGCGCAATGGTAGTTACCCAACGCCCAAAACAACCTTTATTGAATCAAGTCAATTCATACCGATATATACGGTCTATTCTGTGTTTGGTACCGTATTTATTCCATTAAACGCCGCGTTTATTAAATTTGGAGTGTTTCCGTTTTTGTCTTAGATCACTGCCAACAATTCCGATAAATCATTTACACATATTACGTAAATAAGAAAGATGTTAAAAGTTTCAATGTCTCGCTATTTTTGTTGAGATATATAGAATCGTGATTACCTGAATGGTGTATAAAACAAAGTTGTACCGTTTTTTTTTATTATAATCCTCGAATATAAGCCGCATTCTTTTGTTTGGGAGCGGCGTTTATTCAAGTGCGTCGTTTATTGGTAATTTTACTTCCACAGACGGCGATTCTTCGAGGGCAGCGTTAAATCGAGTGAATACAATATGTGAATTTAATTCTTACCTGAACAGCAGCCAGCGTGTCACCATAGTCGTCACTACCAACAAGAGTATTCTTTTCATTGATCCAGGATTCCTCTTCACCCACATTTGCACTGAACTGTTGGTAGGCAAGAGACTCGTCGAGTTTGTGCTGCCTAAAGAAATAAAACCAACACACATCTAAGACAGTTCCATCAAAGCAACCGAATAACTTAGAACACTGAGCTGCTGGTTTACAAGTCAACCTCTAACGCAGAACCCACAATAGAGACCATTTAACTGTTGGGCAACCATACAATCAGCTCTAGTTGGTAAAGCTGATTGAGCTCTACGTTAGTATACATGATTCAAGTCAGGGTTAATTAAAGACTGATATTTAAGTACATAAACAGGAACGTTGGCTGTAGAACAAACAATAAATTCAAGTACTGTACGAGGTGCAGCCGACACAGCACTGTACTGACAAAGCATTGCAAAAGCAGAATCTGTTTAGGAAGGAAACACTTTTTGACGTTATCTTAGACTATCCTGGTACAGCACCTTTGTTCAGCAAGATTCTTGAGCTCATCCCAGTTTTCCTGAAGCTGATCACAACGGGCCTTGATCTCATCAGAGCTGCTGTGACCTTCATCAATAAATTTATGTCCGCATGCCAGGACAGCCTATAAGGAAACAAATGTGATTAAGAATCTAAATTCTCCATTCTTGATTCACTGCATTTACAGTAATAGTTAAATGAAAAATGAGATTTTCACCTGAATCCTTGCTTCATGATTGTTAAGTTCAGCTTCAAGTCGTTGGTGTTTCTTACGCAGGTTCTGGACTCCAGTCAAGTCCTTGCCATAATCCTCAGAGCTTGTTAACAACTTCTTTTCCCTGATGAAAAGAAAACATCACATTTTATGTTATGCTTACAACATGAGCGCCCAGTTAGCCTTAAAATAAAATTTAAATCCAAAAGAAAGAAGATCGTAGGAGCCACAATAACACAATGCTCACGTTGGAAAAGGTTTCAAAAACTTTCCAGTAGATCTGACCATTTTTTAGAGCTATAAAACTCCGCCACATTTTACTACACTTACAGACCTTCATCACACAAAAAATGTCCTTTATATTTCCCTCACGAATTAATTACAATTTTTTAAGCACTTCACAGTGTTTGGAGGAATAACTTACTTAATCCAGGACTCCTCATCATCCAAATCCCGGTAGAACTGGTGCAGAGCATTGGACTCATCCAGTTTCTTGTGGCGATCTTCAGCCATGTCCTTCACCCTACAAAAAATTATCATGTCTAATACCACTGCCTTTGACTGTTTGGGTGTGTGTGTGTGAGTGTCGCGGGGGGTGGGGGGTGTAGGGAGGGAAAAAGGAGAAATAGGGCTGAAAGGTAGTGAGAAATTAGCCAGAGAGTAGCAAGCGACTTTTATCCGAAGCAGAAAGTTCGAGTTATTCCTGGTTGTCTTGTAGTGATGAGCAGAATGTTTCACAAGCATTGTAACTTGTAAGTATGACAGGTTAACTTACTTGTCATAGCGTTCGGCAATGCCACGAGATTTATCCTGTAGGGAATCGGCATCAAAATGACCAACTTCGGCAAAATGCTGAGTTTGAGCCTGCAGATCTGTTATACGATCCTGAAAAATAAAAGATTCGTAAGTCGGCAAAGTAAAAATCAACATTTTTGGCAGAAATTTAAACAGCAACATTCTAGCTTATCATCCACTTTATACTTACCTCATGGGCAGCAATATCTGCCTCAACAAGCTGGTGTTTCTTCATCAGATTCTGCACGCTTGCTAAGTCACGACCATAGTCATCTTGAGAGAGGGATGCTTCTACCTAAAATAACAAGATAACAGGTTCATAAGTAACTTGGTGATCCAGCTAATTTGTATACAAATGTAAAGGCAGCTTTAATCACTATACAACGACGACTAGGAACTACCGCTGTTTTTTTTGCTAATCCTCCTTCTCCACCATGAAAGACATTGTCTCATTTTCATTCTCTCTTGATCTCCATGGGTACAAACTAAGGGAACTTTCCATTTGTCAGAACTGGCCAGCCAGACCAATCCTGTCATTATGAGAGTTTCACTTTTAATCAAATTTGTCCAGCCAAATTGGTCATTTGCTGAATAATATGCATGGGGTTGATGGTTTTTTTCAGCAAAAACTCTTCAGGATGGCCTATTTCATTTTTGAAATGACCGGTCTGGCCGGCTAGTTCTGACTGGCGACCTAAGGGTCCCTGCGCTGTTTTGTCCAGTAATGAGCAATGCAAGCTTTGAGCACACAAAACTAGCCTCTTCAGACAGTTGGTGTCTTGAGTATGACATTGAAGACTTCATTGTCCCTTGCATAAACCTTCAAGTTATTTCTGAGTGGTCTCATCTGCCAACACAACTCCACAGATCAGGGAATTTTATCTTACCTCTCCAAGCCAGAAATCCAACTCTTTGACATTATTGTTGAACTGTTGTTGCTGATTAGATTCCTTTAGGTGCTGGCTTTTCTCGCTGGATTTCTGTACCAAGTATTCCCACTGCTGTTGAAGTTTAGTGATTCTTTCCTTAACAATCTCCTCGCTTCCTGCACACTTCCGTTGTTCAATAAGACCTGCACAGAAAAGAGGAAAAAGTCAGCAAAAACAACACCTGTTTTCGTGTAACCAGCTCCACTTTATCAGGAAGCAGAAAAAACACTGGGATGTGGCCATCATAAAATTTGCTGGAATTCTACTTTCAAAAAGTCCTTAAGATGAGAAAGCACTAAATATTCTCCTGAAACACAAAATTTAAAGTTGTTTCATTCTTATAATACTGAAAAAGGCCGTATACCATGGAGAAGGGATCCTGTTGAAAAGATTTTAATTGGCCGGTCAGAGCAAAGAATTTCACCAACTGAAATAAAAGTTACAACCTCAACACATCTCCATATCTGGCTCAGGAGTAAGACTTTGCGTTTGAAGAATATCATTTTTACCTTCTGCCAAGTTGATTGTCTCTAAAACCCGCTCTTGATTGGCTGACACTTCAGCTTCAAATGCCTGGTGCTTCTGGAACTTGGACTGAAAAAACAAAAACATAAAAGTTTTCTAAAAGACTGAATAAAAAAAACTCCACCTCATCTAAAAGGTAACAGTTCAATATAATTGCCAGAGAATTGTCTTGTGTATTGTTCACAATATTCTCCAGAGATTGCAATAAGAAGAACAATTTGCCAGAAAACTACATCCATTATGGCTGATCATTAAATTTTCATTTACTATCTGTCTGCTGCCCTGCATAAAGCTATTGTAGCAATAATATGATGATGAACATGACTGAGCTCAAGCTAAACATAACTGAATCGCACCTGTAGGTTGGTTGGATCTTTGTAAGATTCATCCAGAACAGTCTGCAGCTTTTCACTGACCCAAGCCTCAATGTCTTCAGCATCACGGCTGAACTGCTGAATGGTTTTAGATTCACCCAGCTTGGAACGACGCTCAACAAGTGCTGCCTTTAGTGTCGCCCACCTGTAGAGCAAAATAAGTGGAGAGAACATCAGACAAGCAGTTACAACTAGAGTTGCAATGATACCATTTGTACATGGTAAGATAAAGGTAGCGTTACAAGGGTTATAATACAGTCACATTTTCTACTTTACACATTGTTGACAGGGACTACAGTCAACTCCCTTTAAGACAGAAACCATTGGGGCGAGCAATAAGAGTCCATCTCAGAGGTGTAAAACGGAGTAAAGAAAGGCAGTGACCAACTCTGACAACTCTAAGTTTTCTGTATCAGCAAGATGTCTGTCTTATAGAGATATCTGTTCACAAGAGAGTTGTAGTTAACGTGTATTAAATACACGTTAACTACAACGCTCTTGTGAACAGAATATGACCAGAAGTGGGGGGAGCGGGGATGGTTTTCTTGTTTAAATATCTGTATTTGAACCTGGGGAAGAAATTTGGTGGTCCACCAATGCATAAGTTCATTGCTCCAGCCGTTTTATGACATTAATAAAAGAAGGTGATCAGATTCCTAAAGTGTTCTGAAAAAAGTTGTAAGTGGAGTAAAATGTTATATCATGAATAGGAATGGGACCTGCAAATCAATTTTTTAAAAAAAAGCTGTCGTTGCAATAGCAAGAGAAAAGAAAGACTGTTTTATTACCTAGCCAAAACAGTAGCAATCCTCTCTGCAATTGCAGGAGAATCATAGTGATTAGCTTCAATCAGCTTATCTGCATTGTCCTTCAGAGCATTGATCTTCACATCCTGAACAGCCAGAGTCTTGGTGAAGTCTTCATGCTTCTTAATAAGAGCTTCTGCACCTTCAGCTGCTTCTCCAACATCTTCACTCTGAATGATTGCCTCACGGGTGGCCATCCACTGCTCCAGTTGCTCAGCATCACGGTTGAACAGCTGTTGGATTTAACCAGATAGGTTGTGTTAGTAAGACAGTTAACCTTGAGATGGTCTCCAACTGGGAAAAGGAAAAAAGGCCAGCCAAAAACCACCTGGCGGAGAACAGTGATGAAAGACCTGGAGGAATTGGGTCCAAACCTCAGGAAAAGGTTGAATGGCGACGTTTGATTGCAGCCTTACGTTCCAGCCGGGATGAAGAGGATGAGTGAGTGAGTGAGTAAGACGGCTAAGTTATCAAAGAGTATAGGTAAAGAAGAAATCATACACAGTACAGGCTAGAGTAATTCTACTGACCTGCAGTTCAAAGCATTCATCAAGCCTCTGCTTGCGAGCTGCCCAAGCCCTGTAATTAACACATTCAAATGCATAAGGAAAACAGACATTCAGACACAGTAGACCTGTCTTTACAGAACTTAAAATTAATGAAACATTGCTTCTGGCTCATTTCAAACATATGCCTGTTTATTGAGAAGCTGTGAGACTCATTATCTCATTGGCACAAATGAAAATCTTGAGTCGTCCACAGACATCAAACCCCCAGCAAATCAAAAACAGGGCAGATGCTTTATTCCAAGAGCTGTTTAGAGAAATGTATTTAGCAAGTCTACTGATTCTCAGGCCTTGTATATAGAGATCCTTTTCGCTCCCCAAACGGCTAGTACATTACAAGCCAAAAGCAAAAGCAATATTTTCGAGAAGGCCAGGTTTTGCACACAGTGTAATGGGGACACTTACTTTTCAAGTTCTTCTCGCTCCTTAGCCATTGTGTCCAATTTTTCACGGATATCAGGACTGGCATAATGTTCTTTGTCCAGTAACTCTTTGCCAAAATCTTCAAAAGCTTGGAAAGTACTATCACGTGCATCAATTTCTGCTCTGTGTTCCTGTATTATAACCCCAAGAGATGTCAGCATTTAAAGAAAACCACTCTTATTCACGAAGAAAATCCCACAATGAAACCATTAAACTGTTGCTATCTTTTAGACAAAGAGAGAACTAAGAGCAATAGGGATAGATCTGATATATTTTGATCAAATAACTTAGTCTTCATCAGTCGGGAGAAGAAGTTAAGTGACGGTATCGTATCATGATCACTAGTAATTATTGCTAGTATCTTGTCTTCAAGTCATGATCATGTACATGTACTTCATTGTCAGTGCTCCAATGGCTCTTTACGTCCAGTCAGTATTTCAGGATTTGTAACGTTTTGTGCTCTTCAAATTCCGCAACTTTCAATGACTTTTTCACGACCCATTAAAGTTTTCTAGGACCTTAGGGTTAGTTATTACTTAAAATTTTTAATACTATCCTTGTTAATAGGGTATTTTTTCCCCTAACACAGTTCAACAGACAAAACCTCATATGTATACTTGAATGTGTGCCATTTGCTCTGTTTATATAAGACAAGGGTGGTCTCCATATACTTGTGGTATGTTATTACCTGGTGTCTGTCCAAAAGTGCTTCAGCACTGGCCACATCTTTAGCAAGTTCATCTGATGTAACAAGAGCCATGATACCATTGATCCAGGACATGAGATCTCTAAAAATGGCAAACAACACCAATTCACAAGTCTGAAATAAGCTGTAAGGGGCCATTGTACTGAGATCTGCTAAGGCATGACCTGGAGACCAGAAAAGGTGGAAATCAAACTTACCTAAACTCATTGAGGAAGTTGAAGTAATCGTATGAATCTCTTAACTTGCCCTTCCTTGCAGCAGCCTGATAAAAAGAAGAAAAGAAAAGAAATATTGAAACTGAAAACAATAACTATTTAGTTTTCACTGTAAAACAAAGGAGTAAGCAACAGACCTGTTCACGTAAGCTTGCCCAAGCCTCTTCTAATTCATGTCTCTTCCATTCAATGTCCTGTGCAGCATTCGGGTGGCTGGAGGTCAGTTTAGCTGCTTCCACATTCAATTCTCGAACCTGGTGGGAAAAAATCCAGCATACAGAGCATTGTTGAAATTATAACTCTTGCCTTTGGAAGTGGCATGCCTCTGCAATGCTAAAACCAACAACACTTTAACAAATGTTTGTCAAACCTTCTCTTCCAAAGCTGCCAAATCCCGCTCTAACACTTCATGCTTTCTCTGCAAGGCCTGGACACTAGCCAAATCACGGCCGTAATCTGATGTGGACAGTGCTGTGTCTTTTTCTGAGATCCAAGCTTTAGTGTCATCAGCATCTCTAAAAACACCACACAATCATTTAGTATAAAGACGCAAACCAAAATTGGCTTTTCTCATGCAAGAAAATGTTACAAAATAAAGTCACAACCAATCTTACTTTAGAAGATGATTACTATTAACCAATATTTTGTAGCAACAGTTTTTATTTTGTGAGGATCTTAAAAAATGACCAGACACCCTAATGAGTTCCTTGTTTCTCATACTTTTTGCCAGGATTTCCTCACAAGTGTGTTTTCACCCAAGTTACCAATCTGGAGATCTTAGATGTCCTTATACCACAAAAGAGTCAGAATTAAGAAGCAGAGGACAGTATCTTTTGGCTAGATTCAAGGGACAAACCCAGTATGGCCAAGAAAGCAAAGTGTAAATTTAAAATGCAGTGGAAACCTTTAGTGTCCATTACCTATGGAATCTTTGAATCTCCTGGGCATTGTCAAGGTTTTCTTTCCTTTGTTCAGACATGACCACCAGGTTCTTCCACTTCTGATTTAGTCGCTGTTAAAGGAAAGCCAACACCTCATCAAATACAGTTATTTTACTTGCTTTGATGCAGATATAATCATTTTATATGACTTGTTAGGCCATTTTATTGATCAGTCATCAAACAATTAAACTACTGATAGACTGAACTGGTGAGTCAAGATGTTAGATGAAGATGATTGGGACTGCTCAATTAATTATAGTGAAATGCCACAGTTTGGAGTGAAAATAAATGACATGATGAAGTCAATAAAATAATTATAATTGTCCTTTTAATAGTCAGTGAGCAAACATTCTACTGGTCAGGCACTCAGTTCACAGTTAAGTCATTCAGTGGGTTATCATGTCAGTCAGATAGTAAAACAATGAGGCAAAAATAAAATTGACTGTCGAGGAAAAATAAATAATATTATTTGTTCTGAACATTCAGTCAGTCAGTCATTTTTTCAATCAGCTGGCCTTACCTCAATCATTTCACGGATCATTTCATATTCAGAATAGTGTTCAACCTTCAACTTCTCAGCAAGTATAGTCAGCTCTCTGATGCGAACCTCTTTGGAGATCATGTCCTACATAAAAAGCACATTATTTCATGTTAGTTGCCAAAAAAGACCTTGCTAAGTGAGTACAATCATTATCACATACCTTCTCAAAGTCATCAAACTTCTTTTGTTGTGCTTCAACATGCTCAAAATCCTTTCCGACCTCTTCAGAAGTTACAATGGCTTCCTGAAAGGAAATATACCCACCAAATGTCAGCACTCCAATAACTAGCAGCATAAAAAAACTTTTTTTTTTCGATATCAAAATGTTGGGCATGTAAGCATGATTACTACAGTCCTTTTTAATTCCAAGCCTTGTTTGTACGGCTGTTAGAACAAATTTGAAGCATTCATGCATCACTTATTTAGCAGGAGTTTTAGTGTAATAAATATTAATATTAATAATAACACTAATTAATACTATTAATAGCACAAGACATATTGTCTAAAAGGGATGCTGGTGTCTCAGCAGAAAATATTGTAAATGTTTAAGACTCCGTACAGTTAAGTCTCTGTAGCCTAGCTTTTTATATGTCAAAGAATACTTGTTTGTGAGTGATGCTTCATTTCTATGCAAGGATTGAATAACGTCTGTTACAGCGGAAACCAGGACCAATCAGATTACAGGAAAATAATACATTCCGAGAAAGTTAGTAGTCAATCTTAATCAAAATAAACAACATAGATTGATCAACAAATTACAACCTACAGACCTGACCTTTTGAACCCGCCGAAAAAAAGCCTGTGTTTCCTGAGAGGTCTGTTAGAGTGAATGACGCAGGCAACTGTAAACGTTAGTTTAATTTTTGACTTTAGGTCATGATGTTATTGCAATGTGGAGCAATGGTAGCAATGGTTGCTGGTAGATGACGAAAAACAACTGCTTGTATCAGACAAATATGTCTCCTGGGAGTTATAATTATGTAAAGTCTTGAACAGAAAAACAAAGTTTGAATAACGTTTGCTATCAAGTTTAAATTTTGTGCTTCAAGTAACTTATTGTTTTATTACGAGCTCCTGATTGGCCCACAGCCAACTTTCTTGGAATGTATTGTTATTTTCCTGTAATCTGACTGGTCACCTTTGTCTAAGTGGCCCCGGTTACAATAGTTGCACTGTAAATCAATCAGTTTAGACCTTATCATTAATCCAGGACTCTAGCTCGTGAGCATCTCTCAGGAGAGAGTAACGCTGAATGGAGTCCTCCAATTTCTTTTTACGATCCTCTCCTTTGTCCATTAAGTCTTGATACCTGTCACACAAATAAGAAACAGAAAACTAATGAGTAAAAATGTCGCAACTGGTTTTCCTTTAACACCTGATGCAGGATTGAGTTTACAAAAGTAATGCTATGAAATGGGTGTTTACTTATCAATTAATCCCTGTTGTTTGATCAAGTTTTGAGGATACTTAGGACCAGTTCAGATGCTGTAGTTTACATAAGCCAAATCAAATTCCATTTTAGGCTTACTCAAATTAATTTAGGACAGCTGAATTAATTCAGAAGCTGATCTTTAATTCTATGGGAACTAAATGGGGAAAAAAAATGGGGGAATTTTGGTAACCTGCTTTGTAAAAATTTATGCATTTGTTTCAGCTCAAGAAGTTTGATGTCTGAATCAATGTCGTTCCAGAGCCACTACTCCCAGCTGAGCCAGGCATGAGCAATCCGCATTCAATTAGCTGTGTTGAATAGATTCAGATGCTGTAATTCTCATGAACTTAATTCATTGTGTTTGATGTGGCTCAGAGCATGAGAAGTATGGCTTCTGAACCACACCTTAGTCACAAAAAGGTTACATCCTAGTGCAAACTGGACAATAAAAAGTAATATGGTACAAGGTAGCAGAAGTGTATTAATCAGCACACACTCACTTTTCATCTAAAGCCTGCTGTCTCTGTGTAACAGAATCAACTTCAGGAGCTTGTGCAAGGATCTCTTGGGAAGCTCTGTGCGAGTCAATCCTCTTGACATATGCTGCAGGAACAAAACCCTGTCTGTCATTTGTCTCCACTTTCCACCAATCCTATGAAATAAATGGGTAAAAGCAAGGATTCAGAAAAATGCTGGTCCTTGTCCATTTTGGTACAGCAAGATAATGCACTGCGATATCATTCCTCTTGCAAAGCAATCAACTGGCATACAAGATGACTAAACTGTGTATGTATGACAAACTTGATAGTCATTATTTTGAACTTAAACAAAAAGCACAATGAATTGAAGGTTTCAGTTCAACATGGTGAATAGTTAAGACCTCTTAAGAGTGCTGTTTTTATTTGATAATTTATTATTTATTAGAATGACCATCAAATTTCCCAGATTTAGAATTTTATACTTAACCACTTGTAGTCTTTTGTAAGATGATCAATGAAAGAAATTGCAAAGAATGTAAAATATGTCAATGTAGCAGCAACCATTTTTCATGCAGATTATGTCTGACCTTGTTACTGGAGTTCAGCAGCGTTAAGACATCTCCCTTCTGCATAGATACCTCCCTTGCAGTCTTTTCTTGGTAGTCATACAGTGCAACTACACATTCTTTATCAGAGAGGTCACTGATATGAGCTGACTCCTGAGAAAAGAAATTATAATAGCAAAAAACTTCAAACTTTTAAAATAAAACTGGATTTTTCATGTTTGGAAATTAGAGCAGAAAATGTGGTCTGTCCCTTCAACAGCTTCAATTTAGAACAATGTCCATCAATGACAGCCAGCCTTCACATCTGCTCTGGTTATTTTGAACTCCATGCTGGGGCCAAGCCACCCCTCAAATCAGTCATACAGACTAAATTTACGTGTCTTTTACATTTATCTTCATTTCTTGGCCAAACTTTCCAGATAGACTTCAATTGTTGACCAGGTGATTTTAAGTTTTCGTTTGATGCCAAATGTCAAATTATGATGACACAAGGGCTGACATCACCAAAGTAGGTTAAATGAATTTTTTAATTTCACAGTCAAACTTATATCGAAAGAGAATTAGAGGAGGAGTAAAATGCTGAAAAACGTTTTTTGCTATGACATATAGAAGCCGAGTTATGGGACTTTAACAATATTTTTGTGCACCCCAGAAACCATACTGTTCCTTAAAAAATAAACCCTTTGATTTATTTTTTACATTTTTTGCAAAATAAGCTTGAGTTATATCCAGGAAATTACAAGAGGTATATCCACCTCAGCAGTCAAACTAGCTGTTATAAAACTAAGACATTAAAAGAAAAACAACTTTTTTCCATCTGAAAAAATCATGGGCATCCTTAAGACACTTGAAAAGGGCAAGTCTATGTCTCAAGAAGCTGAGTTGAACTTGCAATCCAACAGAAAATGTGACCAAAGTACTGACCTTGCAGTTTTGACTTTGTTCTCGTAGTCCATCGATTTCAGTTCCATAAGCTCTCAAGTCTGACATGATGGCAACATGTTTGGTCAACAATGCCTGGAAGAAGAAAACAAAATATAACTGTTTGCAAAACTACAAATAAAAAGAACCAATACACCATGCATATAGGTGTATTTCATACCTGTGCACTGTCCTCGTCTTTGCCATAGTCGTCACTGGTGACAATTGGCTCTTTTTCCTTCAGCCATGACTCAGCTTCAGCAACATCAGCAAGGTATTGATGAGCTTGGAGAGAATCATCAAGGTCACTCTTCCTTGCAGCTGCCTTGTCCTAAAACAGCACAATATATTTTTAATATTTTGTCTGCCTTTATGTTTCTCTCCTTCCCCAAATTTTCTTACATGTACACCTAACATCACTTTAAGTGTAGGTACAGTCAAATTTCTCCCTATAGATGGGGATGCCTCCCGACAGGAAAATGCTTTCTCTCTCCCAAAGGTGCCTAACTTCCGACAATCTCTGAACACACCTCTGTGATAAAAGACTTTTCCCTAGTATTGGTATCAATATTAAGACGATTTGACTGTGTTTTCTAAAATGAAGTTCTTTGTCACCAAAGGGAAGTCAGCTTTTTCATCACCTGAAAGAGCTATAAAAGTTGCAATGAAGAGAAAAAGGACCACACCTTAAAGTCAACCCATTTTTGATCAAGATCATCAATCTTCTCTTTAATTTCATCAGAAGCAAAATGTCCTACAGCAAAACAGAAGGCTGACATTAGCAATTATGGCACAAAGTAACTCAAGAGTTTCATCCATAACATCACTGAACAGATAGGAGAGCACAACAGTAACACAGCACTTTAAGATTACTCAGGCCAAAAGTAAAGGTTAAGAAACTGATGACATACTGGCGGTAGAAAGAACATGCTGTTTGTAGAACTTTCTTTATTCAGAGTGAGCGCTCTGAATTACAAAGGCAGGGTTTGAGCCAGGCCGCGCCATTGCGCCAATCCCGCACTGCAATTGGAATTGCCCCTTTAAAAAACGGCCAAGGGGACAATTTGTCCCCTTCAAAATTTAGGGAAAAAACTCGAAAGAAAGCACACACGAAGAGATTTATTTCAGTACAGAAATTGCAAGCTGAAACAGAACGTGCAAAGTATATTTCATTGCACATTTAAAGTTCATTCTAAAGTTACGTTTCAGTCACGCTCTACTGCTGTTTTTGTCGGAAATCTAAGACAGGGCTTCTGATATTTCGCGCGGTCGCGGAGCCGCGAAATTCACAAAAGCACGAAAAATACCACGAAATTCGGTAGAAATCTTATCAAATACATGTCCGTACAACATATTTGAAACTTATTTCAGCTATAGGGGCTATTTACTCGCCGTAAACTTGCAAATTTATCTTCGAACTTCGTCACTGAAACGTGCAAACAGATTAAGTTGTGAAAAACTGGACACTAGCCATGATGTTAAAGGCTTTGCCATTGGTTCATTTCTGGAGGGTATAATTGTTGAAAAACGTTAAAAAGCGCAAAACCGATGGATTTCTAGCAAAATTTGCCTTGAAAATAACCACAAAATCGGCTGTTTTTACCAATTGCTTTTCGGTGAAGTTTGCCCCGAAAACTCCCGCCAAATTCCCGCGAAATTGGCCGATTTTTCCGCGAAATTTGACTTTTACTTCCAAGACCTATCAGAAGCCCTGCTAAGAAGACAAGCCCCTTTACATCAGCAGGAGGGTGTACAAATTTTTGTCCCCCTGAAAATGAAAATGTCCCCCAAAATTTTAGCCAAGGGGACAAATTGTCCCCCAGTGGTCAAATCCTAGCTCAAACCCTGCAAAGGAAATGATTCCTTATCAAACAATGATGGAAGCAACAGCAAGAAGTTTTGAAAATTTCTCTATGTCCAAATAGCAATGTAAACAAATTCAAAGGAATGATAATTTATACAATAATATTAAAAGTTACTGCGCTTTTCACAAATATGCGAACTCTAAAGTTCAAAAGCCGACTTCACAATTGCATTTTTTGCTGCTGTTAATCGTGATTACTATCACAAGTAACAAACCTTCATACACAGAAACACACAAAACGGATTGAAATCCACCAATCACAAATCAAAAACCATGACCTTTTAAACCCGTTAAAGCTTTGTTTCCTAAGAGGTCCGTTGAGATGATTGACAGCAGCGAAAAACGCAATCGTCAGTAGGCCATTGAACTTCAGAATTCTCATGTTTGTGAAAAGTGCAGTAATGCTAAGATAACATTTCTCTCTTAGGTTCCCGCGCTATACTCAGTTAATAAACACACTCAAATTGGCCAATGAACAACCAGAATGTTGAATAGAGCATGAAGTTTGAATATTAATCATTCTGAACATGCATTTTCCCTGTAAAATACTTATTTTCTTAATACCTACCATTGTCAATCATCTGAACACCATTATCGCATACTGCCCTGATACGAGGCTCATGACCTGCAATTTCAGTCTGCAAAAGAGAATTGATACAGGTCGAATAAAACACAGCACCACAAGGAAAATGCAATGAGACAGCTAAAATCTTTTTTGGAACAATCATCTGTCATTTTTTGCCCAGATGCCCTTGAAGACTTTTTCCTCTGCAATAAGCTTAGCAGTTTTTCAAAAAAAAGTATCTGTATGTTTGACATACATGTTTCCTTTATTCTTACCATTAATGCCTGATGTTTCTTGGACAAATTCTGAGCTCCTGTCAAATCTCGCCCTAAAAAGTGTGAAAACAAGAAAACAAAAAAGAATTAGCCTCATCTCTTTACAATGATGGGAACAAACTAATTAATAACCCTTTACATGTACCTGTGTTTTTGGATGAAGCAATGGGTTCTTTTTCCCTGATCCAGGCTTCTTCATCTTCAACGTCATGAAGGAATCGTTTTAGTCTTTCAGCATCTGCAAGTCTTGCTTTACGAGCCAGGAGTGGAGCCTGTATTTTTTTTCAAAAATGTAATCATTAATAATTACAATCCATAACTATAAACAATAACTACAGGCAGCAAAAAGCATGTTTCCCATTGCTTTGGTCAACTACAGTAGTCCAAAGATCTCACTAGGTAGACTTTATAAAATATAAATGACCAATTTGAAGGGAAATGTCATCCTAGCTCGGCTTTCAAGATATTTTTTAGTGATTCTTCCTATTTTTGTGTTAACTATAAATTTTAATCCAATCTACTATTCCAAGTAATCTTCTCCAAATTTGGCCATCCATGCTCCCTTTTGGCTTTTCAGTACATTTGTGTCCTCTACAGTTTAAAGTAAATGGAGTTATTTGGGATTTGATTTCCTTGTGTGACTGCTGGATAAAGTGAAATTGCCTAAAATAAAGTGACCTGACCCTAGCCAAAATCAGCTCTTCTTGTGCCCTCAGAATACATACTCCTTTAAACAAAAGGGTATTTCACAAACACTGCTTGTGTACTGTCCTACCTGCAACCTAATGGGTCATTGCATTAAACAAGCTGTAAAGCAACCAGCTGAATTAGAACAACAAATACAAAAAAAAACTCACCTGAAGCTGCTGGTATCTGGCATTCAGAACTTCTTTCTTCTCTGCAATAGCTGGAGCATCAAAGTGATCAGCCTCGGCAAAGAGGTCAGCTTGGGCATTAACAACTTCAATTTTCTCCTAACAAACATGAAAAAATAATAGAAATCAAAAGTTAAGCTTTCCAAATTAATGTTATTATAATACGACATGTTTCCTTTTGGCTTCAATCAAAAGTTCCTAAAATGAATAATTAGTTGTGAAATGAAGGGAAACTTTGACATGAAACTTAGACCAGTACACTTCTTTAATAGACTGTTAATGTAAATGAAAATTTTCTTTCTGCTTTACCAGAAAAGACAAGGTAATTTATAAGTTGAATTCAGCAGTTTATTAGAAGTTGCTGAGAGTTTTTACAGGCACCCTATTCATTACTTACTGCACGGGCCACAATATCAGCTTCAATCATTCCATGCTTCTTTTGAAGATTCTGGACACTTGTCAGATCCTAGAAACATAAAAATAGTGGTAACATTATCAATGATGAGCAAGGGAGTGAACCAGTTTCTTTTTTACACATAGTATATACTAAGGCTTGATGCCGAAGGGTATGACAAGACAACATAATGTAGTTTAGGAGGAATAAACTTCCAAAAAAACCACAGTCTCTTTGAAAGGTCAGTTTGAAAATAACTTTTTTGTCTAGGCTTAAAAACTGTTTAAACTTGAGTGGGTTCAAGTGACAGCTGTAACAAACCTTTCCAAGGTCTTCAACAGCAAGAAGATTTTCAACTTCTGAAAACCAAAGCTCAACATCTTCAGCAGCCCTGAGAAAAAAACAAGGATGTCAGTTGATTTAGTTGTCGAGAAATGTAAACAACCACAAAAAAATACCTAGTTAAAGTTTGAAGATGAATGGGTTTCAAACCATTCCTCTCTTGGTTATGTAAATGAGCAAGTGATGTAGAATAATAAAGATAGAACAAAGGAAGTGAAAATGTAACCTCAGAAAACTGCTGACATTTCATGATGCCACCACTGGTTTCCCCATGAAATGATGTCTGAGAAATGAGCGCAGACATTCCATACTGATGACGCACTGTGATGTGACACTTACCAGATATGGGTAGTGACATTTTGGGGGGAAACGGGCAGTGGCATCGTGAAATGACAGCAGTTTTCTCAGCCTTATGGTCATTTGCTATTAACAATTCCAGACCAACCGGAAACCAGAGATTCTTAGAAAACATGGTATAAATGTTAAGTACTGACCGGTTAAATTGTTGCTGCTGTGCGGCTTCCTTTAACTTATTGCCTGAATAGAAAATAATAGTAAAATAAGGAGGGTCATCATGAAATAAATATTATCATTTAATTTAGTCTCCCTGGTTGATGCACTTGTGCTGACAGAAGTGTTGTTGACATGACACTGTTGATTTGTTCACCTGATTAACTACATGTATACACCAAAGACTAATACTCTTCCTTACTTTGCATTTTTGTACTCTACCTGAATGTAGTAAAACATTTGCCCAAATTTGCTACTTACTTTCTGTCTTACCAGCCATAAGTGCTACCTTATTGAACAAAGTATGTCTACAATTTGCAGATATAGTTATGCAGGAAAACGTTTAACAGCAAAAGTAAAATAATGTGAACACACTGAACACACTTTCCAATATGTGGATGATCGACTACTTTGTAGGCTACTGCTGTTTTTCTGTACAGCACATCATTTAACCCTTTAAGCCCCAGTATCCACATACAAATTCTCCAAACTGATCTCCATACATTTCCTTTAAGAATTAGTTGAGAGAATTTAATAAAACATCAAGGCATTTTCTCTTTCGTGATATTCTCACAACCTTATCTCTTGACAATGTATGGACGTTGTTAGGAAAAAATTGCTGTTCGTCACTATTAAGACTTAAAGGGTTAAAGAGGAAATTTTTCCCGAAAGTTGACTTTGGTTTCTCTAAGGAGTTATTTACAGGTCACTGGTAATCTAACCTTTATCGTTTGACCTCTCAAACAGGTAGGCCCATAACTTATGCAGTTCATCAAGTCTCTCCCTGACTTGATCAGAAGCATAATGTTCATCTGCAATCAGCTGTTCCCCAGTCTTGTCAACTGCATCAAGTCTACTTTGATTGACATTCAGTTCAGCTTCAAATGCTTGATGCTTTTGCAGTTTTCCTTGCAGATTTGTTGGATCCTGAAAGACATAATTATAGTAAATAAAAGGCACCTTCCAGAAATCATCTGGAACTTGAATAATTTTTTTTTTTACTCTTTTATTTTTTTATAATTATTTATTGATATAAGTTATTTTTAATGGACTCCACTCTGCAGTTCACATCAAAGGCAGGCATTAAAATATGCCATTTGGTCATTTTTTTGTATACTTGTGTAGGTGTAGCAGTATGCAGCCACGACATATAGTGAGTTTGGTCTTAAGACATGCCCATATCATATATGTACTTTGATTTTATTAAGCAAACAGTTTATGTAAAATATTATTTGCAGTTTTAAGTATATTTTCGAGGCAGTAGATGCAAGGATAATTTAGTCCAAAGTTACCTTATAAGATTCATCACAAGCAGTCTTCAGTTTTTCATTAATCCAGCTTTTCACCTCGTCAGCATCCCTCTCAAACTGCTGAAGCTTACGAGACTCCTCAAGTTTTGCCCTACGAGCCTTTGACAACTCCTCTATATTCTGACGCCTCTCCAGAATACCATCACGCTTCTCACGCACCTCATCTGATGCATAATGGTTACTATCAATAAGGCGGTTTGCATACTCATCAATGTTCTGAAAAATTCAAAACAACAGCACCACATCATTTTGTTGCTAGACCACAATGAACCCAGATGTAATGAAACCTTGGTGACGTGTAATGAATGACATTTTTACAACCTAACTTCAGTTGAACCTCGATATAAAAAAGTCCTCAGTCGAATGAACTACTTTCTTTACCCCAGTAATAGTAAAATTATGAAAAAGCACCTCAATATAATGAAACCTCGTCATAGCGAACAAATTTTTCTCAGTCCCTTTGCCCCTTGTTATATTGAGGTTCCACTCGAGAGTAAGAAAGCATGGAAAAGGACCTTACCAATGCTTTCTTCTCTAAAGCATAACACACGATGAACTCACATTGAAACTTTTCCAGGACAATTTACCACAACAACAGACTCATAAGCTCTATTCACAGTTAACCCAGGATTATAGCTTACTTAACAATCATGGTTGCATTGTAAATAAAAAAAATTAAAATTATTTTTGTTCACAGAAATGCTTATACACTGTTTAATCAGGCCAAGGGAAACTGAGAATTATTTGAATGATTGTACTTACATTGACTTTCTCAGCTTGGGCAGCAAAGGATTTGTCAAAGTCTTCATGCTTCCTGATCAAAGCTTCCACTCCATCAAGGGAATCCCCCAAGTTGTCATCAGCTAGGAAAGCCTTGGAAGAGAAACAATTCAATGATCACTATTACTCAATTCACTTCCATTCCATGCATTACTTTTTGCTAATAAATTCTTAAATGTAAACTTCTTACCTGGAATACACCTCTTTTATGAATTGAGTTTGCTGTGTTAGGATAGTATTATAATGGTGTGTGCAACTACTTTTGTAAACATTTGACATGTTCTTACCTCTTGTTTAGTCATGGTGGCATTAGCATGTTCACAGTCACGGTTGAAAAGCTGCAGTTCCATACACTGTTCAAACTGTACACGTCGTTTTTCCCACAGCTCCAGCAATTCTAACTTCTCTGATTCAAGGCTTGTAAGCTAAAAAAAATAAACAAATAAAATAGAATTGACTTTTTTATCAACCTTCACTAAAGCACTTTGCCAGGACATAAAGACTCAAAAGCTCCAAACAGAGTGTACATGTACATAGAGCTTTCTAAGTACAAGTTCCTTTATCCACTGAAACAAAATGCCTCTCCTGGGATCACAAGGCTATAAAAATTATTAAGATTTTTCTGTGGCTTAATAATAATAATAATGATAATAATAATAATAATAATAATAATAATAATAATAATAATAATAATAATTATTATTATTATTATTATTATTATTATTATTATTATTATTTCTATAGCGCTATTCACACACACTTAAGCAATAGAAAACGTTTTTGGTGTTTGCATAGCCTGATATAAACACAAGAGGGGTTGGGAGAATTCGAGACAGTTATGCAAACCTGAGACGAAGTCGAAGGTTTGCATAACTGTCAAGAATTCTCCCAACGCCTCGAGTGTTTATATCAGGCTATGCAAACACAGGAAAAAAGTTTTCTATTACTTTATAAAATAACTTTCCCGAGAAAAAAACGCAAAACTCTTTGTATGGCACTGATAAAAAGAGAAATTCTTACCAGTCGCAAAATCTTGTCCACCAAGTCTTGCACGCGTAATCAGTTCTTGTTTTGCAAAAAGATGCTTTGAAAAATACGGATTTTTCTCGCTTAAAATGTAAGTTTAAGCGAAGAAAAATTGACTCACCTTCTTTGTAACGATTTTCCATGTTTCAGCCGACAAAGGAATGGGTAAATAAAGTAAACTTGTCGAGTTTTGAACTCGAAAACTTTTTAAATTCGTGCTTGTGCGATTAGCGTGCGAAAAGCCAAACAACTTGATGCCACAACCACGTTTACATACTCTCATGCAAACACTCCTCTCGGCCAATCAGAGCGCACGTACTATCTTAGTTATTTTATAAAGATCAGTAGCATTTGATATCATTGTTCAAGTATCTATGAAATATTAAAATAATTAAGTGTAAAACTGATTAAAAAAAACCAAACGCCTAATAATATAATAACTCATAACTCATACATATTTATAATAGTATCAAAATAGTATCACTTCTAAAATATTGTCTAAAAAGGAATGTCTTAATTGCATTCTTAAAGTTTCTACAGATTGTACTATGGGCAGTTGTAAAGGAAGGTCATTCGATAAATGTGGCACTGCTGCCCTAAAAGCACATACGGTTTCTTGACATTTGAAGCAGAAATCTTTTTAAAACACTGATTGCAATGCAAAAATAACTTGAACCTGTAGTATTTTCACATACACAGGGCTTGAAATAACTATTGGGCAGGCGCCGGACACATTGTCCGGTCAAACGTGATTTTGCTCGGACATAGGCATTTTTGGCCGGACAAATTTAATCCATCTTAACTAGTTGCAATAGAGGCTCCATTTTGCAAGTTACATGATCTGTATCATTTTCAGCAACAGCAACTCTAGTTACTCAAAACAAATTGAGTGTGCAAAAAATTAGAAGTTGTAGTTTTGGCGTGCAATCTTGAGCACTTTACAACACGCACAGCAGTAGCCAATTTGCGGTTGCGACTGACAACAGGAAATGTCATCAATTTCACAAACAAAAGTCCCCCTAGTTAATATCTTTTTTTGGAACATGATAAGACTGAATAAATTTCCATCATGATTGTCTCAAAATTGAATTTTCTTTGAAAGCCCAAATGACCGGACAACATGTCCGGTCATCCACGGATTTGCTCGGACAATGCTCGATTCTGACCGGACATTGTCCGTTGACTGGCCGTTATTTCAAGCCCTGCATACATGCACAGAATAACAGGGAATAAGTACTTAATTCTGATTCTTTTACCTTGTCTTTAATCTCATCACTGGCATAATGATTGGAATTGAGGAGTTCTTCTCCGTCATCCGCAAACTTCTTGAATCCATCTTCCTGAGCATCAATGTAACCCTAATGGCAGAGGATGGAGAAGCAGTGAATTCAGGATACCACTGGCTTACCAGAAAGAAGGCACTTTTAGCACTCAAGCAGAGATGGTATGCAATGCATAAGCAACATTAAACTACACAACTACTTGCAGAGACATTTGTCATCATGATAGTAATAACACGGACATGTGGCTACAAGAACTTGACAGGAAGATGGTCCCTAAAAGTTTTGTTCATAACTTCACTGATCATTTCGAACACAGTAGATTTCTGATTGCCTCTTTAAGGAAGAACTGGATGTAATATCACACAACAACAAGGAGCTTAACCAAAGATGTGATGCTTGTCAACCGGAAGTGAACTTTTTGCATTCTTGAGCAGTGGTATTGCCCAATTTTTCGGGCAATTGATAGTCTCTATAAGAATTAAGACACCTAGCAATACAAATCTGGTAACATAAGGGAATATTAAAAGGGAAAAAGCACCACTTTCGGTTGACATGCGTTGCTCAAAAACATCATTGCTTAAGCTCCCTAATATTTCCTTTATCACATAATGGAGGAATTGAGTTTTAGGGAAAATTCACCTTGTGTTCTTGATGTCTTTCCAAAAGACTTTCTGCACTTGCAACATCTTTGGCCAGCTCATCACTTTGGATCAAAACTTTCATTTCATTTATAAATGAGATATGGTCCCTGATATGATAAACAGAGAATAACTTAATTGCAACAACAATGAATGATTGTGGTTGCATCAAAGTGGCTAACAAAGACTGCACCACTTTGAAAAACATGTATAAACATACACTGTATTAGATAAAACATGGTGTTTTGTGTTTGACACTTGCAAGATATAACACTGCAAGTGCAATTCTGTGAAACAACGAGAAGGGATTTTGAAATTTTACCTGTAGTCACCGATGAATCTTTGAAGTCGGTAGGAGTCTTCAAGCCTTGTCTTTCTTACTGCAGACTTAAACCAAAAAAAAGGGGGTTTTAATTGTTAAAATTACCAATCACAAAATGTTTTGAACATCCTTTCCAAATGGATCAAAACTTCTCCAATAAGGTACGGACCTTGTCCTTGAGATTTCCCCAGGCAGTCACAATCTCATCTTGTTTGGCTGCAATATCATCAGCACTATCAGGGTAGGCTTCCTGTAACTGAGCTGATTCTTGACCAAGAGCTGTCACCTGAAATGAACAAAAAATATATATTTTTTATTATTTTACTTTCAGCACACAAGGTGAAGGATGAACATAGTAAAAGCTTTAAAACCTCTTCTCTCCAAAACCGTGGTGTGGAAGATTAACACTCTAACGTTTAAATCTGTAAACAAAATCCTGATGTGATACCGTTCAAGTGAAACGGCACTGGAAGACCCTTTTCAAAGTAAATGTACTATTCATTTTCTAGGATTTTTAAAAAGAAAATTTGGTTTTGAAATTTGCTTCTTGGAGCACTAGAGTGAACAGTGTACTTGGCAAAAGTGAGAAAGGTCCAGGTGAACATTATTTTTAACATCTTCTCTTCAAAATATTACCTTGTCTTCCACAGCAGCTAGGTCTCTTTCCAAAGCCTCGTGTTTTCGTAGCAAAGCATTAACACTGGCAAGATCCTTTCCATAGTCATCAGATGACAGCACTTTATCTTTTTCATTGATCCAGTTCTTGGTTTCATCAGCATCTCTGATAAAAATTCATTTCCTTTAATGTTAGAAATCAAATCCCCACACAACCAAGAAAAAATGGGATTAACACTGTTGATTATTATTAGTATTGTCGTTACTGATCTTCCAGTGACAGTCCACACTTTCATACAATCACAAACTCACCATAAATTGAGAACAAAAACAGGTATATATACCCAGTCAGGGTTTGCAAATTTTATTGATGAGTGGAGTCAGTGTGACTTCTGCTTCACAAATTTTGGAGTCATTTTGGAATATTTGGAGTCAAGTATTACAACAAAAAAAGCCATTTTCAGACTTTCCAGCAAGTGGCCCTGGCATGTATACATCATCGTGAGGGATACACGAAGTAGCTGTTGCGGTCCGCTGACCTGGAGAGCTCAAATCCATGATGTCGGTCATCGAGTAAACTTCGATCGTAATTTACCCTCTTCCTGTTTTGTCGTGCAGTATAATTCTTTAATTTCGATTATTTAATTAAGGTGTACAATGTTTACAATTAACGTAAATTGTATTTGTTGCGAAAAAGGTAAGGACAAAACTGTGTTTGTAACCGAAAATTTCTGGAGTCGAAGTGGCTCCCTGTTTGTTACCGAAAATTTCTGGAGTCAAAGTGACTCCCTCCGTAACCTCAGTGGAGTCATCTGAACAATTTTGGCGTAAAATACGCCAAATTTGACGTATTTGCGAACCCTGCCCAGTGTAGATGAATTTGTTTCGAAAACTGATAGCAAAACACCAATTTATTAAAAGTTGATTTCGATAACCGGACAAGGATTTGTAAACTAATGTATTATTATGCAAATTTAAACCAACAACAAGGACAACAGCATGTCCAAGTGATTAGAGAATCTGTCTTGGGCAAAGACCACTAAACAGACCAATTTCTCAATCATGCTCAGCCTCAACTTCTCAGCCATGCTTATAAAGACATGGCTACAACCTTCCACTTCCAGTCTTTAATCAAGCTATGTTCCGTTTTGACAATTTGTTTGAAATTACTTGGGTGAAATGCCTGTATATTAGCTAGAGCTAACTTGACGATCCTGTGCATAATGTCATTACCGATAGAAGCTGTGAATCTGCTGAGCTCCTGCCAGCCTTTTCTGACGTTTCAATGCCAGCATCTTCAACCTCTCCCATGCTTCATTCACTTCCTGTAAAATAAAGTTTGTGAAAATAATAGTTTAATACTGTCAAACTAATAACAGGAAATCATCAAAGATTAGAGAGTGCTGACAAGAAGGTCAAACATCCTATTGCAAATACAGTAGCTCTCACAATTTTGGTCAAACATTCTATAATGTGCCAAAAACTAAAATGCAAGAACTGTAGCAGATCCCTTTTAAAATTAGCATCCTATGCAGCACTAAGCTTAAAGGTGTGATAAGAAGCCCCGAGGGGCACAACCACAAAATAATAATTCCTTACCGTTTGCTTGGTGCTTATAAGTTCAATGTCAGGATGACCCTCATCACCAAGTTGATGTGCAAGATCATTGATGTATGTCACTCGGGATTCATTAGCTTGGATGTCCTTCATAAAGTCTTCAAATTTCTTCTGTAACACTTCAACATGCTCCAAGTCTCGTCCTAATTCTTCTGAAGTGGCAATTGCTTCCTATGAAGGAAAAAAACCCAGAGAATTTTGGTTAAACAGCACAAAAAATTCACAGTTAAACCTCATGACATCTAAAGCATGGTGTGTGTACTTTTTGGCAAACACCCACTTCCCTTTCTTACTCAATTTGATTAATGTAACTAAGAAATGAGTGGTCTTTGCTTTTGCGTCATTTCACAAATAAGAAAATACCGTGCAAAACAAAAGAAACACACTCAAAATAGATGCACGCTTCTCTACTGGAGTTTGCACTGACAAACCTCACAAGAACTTAAACATTAGATAGCACTATCCACCGAATAAACCACTATCCAATTTGACAAGTGTTAGGGGAACCAACTAAATTAATGCAATTGATACTTGCATGTATTTCTCCACTGGACAGCACTATTCACATTTTGAACCAGCTAGTAAGTGGTTCCACTTAGAAAAGAGGATAAAACAGTCAACTCTGCCATCATGTTTGCATTGGTAAGATCAAACTTGACAACCAATTTTGACCTGTTGCACATGGATGTACATCTTAAAGCCAATGTTTTCTTTATTTGCAGGAACTTGCAGTTGAAGACGTTCATTTATTTTCCTTAAAGATGATTGTCTTACCTTTTCCAGAATCCATGACATGACTTCTTCTGTTTCGTTGAGGAAGTGAACTCTCTTTTGTGCAAACAAAAGCATACGACCTTTCTCTGCTGATTTAGAAAGCAACAGTTCCCAAAGCTTAAGAAGGGAGTCAAGCCTCTCCTGTGGATAAATTCAGTAATAAGGATTGTATTAGCATCATCACAAGCTAATAGGTTTATCAAAACCATGACCATCCTTTCATATTGCTTGTGTATACTGGATCACCATTGGTCAGAACATATGGCAGAACATAAAGCAGTTACATGCTGAAAGGAAAAAGTAACCTGTACCATGTACACTGTACATTGTAATCATGAAAACACTTTGTTGCAGGGACAAAATCCTGTTTCCATGATATGCATGTACACTGTAAACCATAAAACTTGTCAGGTTTGAATTTGTGCATCAAGAATCAGGGTAAAAATGAACAAGATTTTCAAAGTAGCAACAGTGCCTCATGGTGTGTCCCAGTTTTAAGAATGTGATTACTTAAGTATAGTTACATGAAAATTATCTTGTCTGCCTATAAAAAAGGTTTGTTTTATTGCTCACCCAAAAAGCTGTACTAGTGTCATTTTACTGATAGTCAAATTTGTGTGTAACCTGTAAGATTCAACCAGAACAGTCAAATTTGTCTTAAATGTAGTCATTTGAAACTACAGTGCTACTCACCCTAATAAGTTCAGAGGCATAATGAGACTCATTGATCATTCCTTCTCCATTTTCCTGTAGCTCAACAATGGCATTGCTATGAGCTGAAATCTCAGCTTCAAATGCCTGATGCTTTTGAAGTTTACCCTGAAATAAAAGTATTTCTATGTTAGATGGAGAACTGTTGATATAAAACAGGTACTGTAAATTCATAAGGTATGATCTAATATCCCTGAAAAAAGTTTGGCAACAATAGAAAAGTAATGGACACAACTCCTAAATGACTGTAGTGGTCACATTGATCACTAAGATGTTATTTTCATTTACGCAGGTTACCACATACTATACCAGCAATTGCTATATTAGTTATTAAGTAACCATAGAAACCATGCCGAACCTAAAATTCCTGCCATAAGTCATTACATTTCCCCTCTGTTGCATTTGTTATTATAGAGGTTAAGAATCACTTTTACATCAAATGGTAAACACAAATTTGTACCACGTGACCAAGCTTCCCTTTACTTATCATTTATTGCTCATTATTTCCATGCATAAATTAGTTATTTCATCCATTTTTTTTTCCTTAAGCTTTATAGATCTGCTCATTTTCTATCAATGAGAAATTCTCAACATGAATCTGACGTTTGCTGTATATGTGAAGCTTAAACTCTTTATTATTGATGGAAGCACCTGCTCAGCCTCTTGTCCATGCACTGAGCATAGCATGCAGAGGAGCATCAAGCAGTGAGAAGTTAGTTACAGGACATTATTCATTCAAGCTATCCTCTGACATGGATAATGTCAGTGACACAGTTTTTATAACTGCATTCTTGGTTTGGGTGGCCAAGTTGGGGGTCAAAACAATAGAATTTTAAGTTACATGAAAATAGAGTTTAGTACCCAAAGGAGAGAAATGCTTTTGTTCTTGTCCACCAACATGGTCACCGTGAGACATCACGTGCAAACCAGCAATTGACAGGCAATTTTATAAAGTTTGCATAAGAAAAGGCCACCCACCCACCCCCCCCCCCCCCCCGGGGAATTAAAAATCGGATTGTGGACGCCTTGTAAGGTCTTGTAATGTGACCACCAAATTATGAGATCAACATCATGCTCCTTTCCTGCATTCATAACTTTTCAACTTAACTGAGAAATGAACAGAAAAACGTGGAAAAACCTTTTTATGCTAAAGAAGAATACACTCGACTCCGGTGAAGCGATTAATTAAGCAGCCAAGCTGGTTGATTTCTTTGCGCCGAATGCTGAACCAAATTACGCGTGCAAAAAAATGTTCGAGATATAATTGGGATGACTGGTTTAAGCAGTTTCATGTCAACCAGTTAGCTATAGTATAAACTAACGCAAGCTATTAGTTTTAAACAAAAAGATTCCAAAACATGCCTCGCCCGCAAAACTCGCGAGACGGACGCGGGCCAGCTCTTTCCATGATAAACACGCAATACTTATTTGATCAGAAATCTGTTCTAATTAACGATCGACTGTTTTTTTCAGGAAAGCGTTTATCAGAGAGAAAAGTTGCATAAAGCGAAATTGCCCGAAAAACAGGTATGATGCATTCGATAATACGAGAGGTCACTAGAGCTATGCAGATGCCAGATCAAAGTCGGGGCGTTGTCGAAGGCGATGGAAGCTCCATTCAGCCACAATATACCCGCAATTCGCATGCGAGAGGTTTGTTTTTATTGGCGGAAAGTTACCTGCAGGTTTGTGGGATCTTTATAGTTCTCATCGCAGGCAATTTGAAGCTTCTCGTTGATCCATGCTTCCACTTCATCGGCATCTCGCTTGAACTGATGATAGCGCTTGGCGTCCTCCAAGCGTTGGCGCCGAAGACGGGTTGCTTCCTTGAACTCGGCATAACGCCGCAAAACCTGCTCACGACGATTTTGAATATCTTCAACGGTTTCTAGAATGGCTATCTGACGAGCCTCCACCTCTGCCATTTTGGAAAATTCAACCTTTCAAAGACAAAACTCACAAACGAAGGATTGTCTGAAAGAAATCGCCCTGCATTATTATGAAGAGCATCGATCACGTGGTTCTTGCGCGACAAAAAGGCCTCTTGGGAGGTGGGCTCCCGATAATCTAAATAAATTACGGATCATTGCAAACTCAAGTTACTGTAAATGTTATTTCACTTTTAATGCTGAGGACCATCTTTGAATTATTAAATTCGAATAGAAATTCTAAGGACCTACTGCGCTTGTATTCAGAAATTATTCAGGATTGAAAAGCGTTCCACTCCCTCCTCCCTCTTCAACATTTACGCCAGACACCGACCTAGCCTCGAGTTCGCGTGCGCCTGTGGCCCCCGGCGAAGGCGAAGCAAAATGGCCGCCGCCACTCAATTTAAGAATTTCCTGTATGCTTTCTGTGGAAAGCGGAAAACTAGACCTATTTACACGGAAAGATCCTCTGCTTCAGGCTTTAGCTTCCAGGTAAAACGGAGTATATTCAACAAAACCTAATAGCACGGAAAAAAAGTGAAAAGTTTTCACAAATTTTAGCTTTTAAATGCAGCTCTAGCCTTTATATTTACTTTAAACAAGATTAGATTATTCGCTCTTGCTTCAAATCAATTGTGATTATGAAGCTCTCGGACGTTTTCTTAGGTGCAGATAGAAGGCTTTGATTATGTGGGTCTTGGAAGTGCCAACAACAAGAAAGATGCTGAAACTAATGCAGCCAAAGATTTCTGTGGATTTTTGATTGGAGCTGGAATCATTCCTCCAGACTCTTTTCCTGATGATCTATTTGTAAGTAGATAAAGGCTGTGTCCACAGGGCCAATTAATCAAACAAATTTCTGCATTTAGAGTTTTTCTGTACATGAAAACCCTATTTTCACAGACTTAAAAGGTTCATCAAGGGATTTTTGATGATGATTTACAATCATTCACGTACAGACAAAGGCCATAAAAATGCACAAGTTTGTGTGTTTTTACAAACTGAATGGACTCTTGTGGATACACAGATGTACACAGATGTAGCTTAAAAGCAGGCAAATGTTTACTTATCATGAAAATTGCAGAATTCACATGATCGGCTGGATTATATAGTTGAATAACTCTGCAAACAACAGCCCTTCCCTGAGGAACAATTCTTACAATATGAAAGGAATTTTATTTTCGTGTTTGAGGATGTCCACTTTAAATGTTGAACAGTCAACAGTATCGTCCTCAACCAAATATCTTCTTGTATGTATAAGCTAATCACCTATTCAAGTGAAGTTATGTGTTGTTGGAAAATGCTTGATCGTGTCATTTTCACTTCAAAATTATTTAAACAGGGAGAAGGTCCAACTGTGCCAGCCACAGGTCAACTGGCTCAACAACCTCAAAAACAACAGCTTCCTTCATCAGTTGCACCAGCACCTCATTCTCATCAGTTCACGCCAAACCAACAGTCTTCACAACCACCGCCATCACTGATGGGCATGCAACAAGGTATGCAGACATTGCACATTTGCTGCCTGGTTAATTAGCTCAATCAGTTAGGTACCAGACGTTCTGGGTTTTGATTCCTGGTCAGAACAACAGTAAGGGTCTGCAAATGGTTACACATTGTAGCCTTAGATAAGGTTGAAAAACCACAGGTCTTGTATCATGGCAGGGGTGAATCTAGGGGGAGGGTGCAGGGGTTTGCCCACGCCCCCCTGAGATGACCTGCGGTTTTCTAATACAACTAGTATTCTGCCAAAAAAAAAACTATGTGGTTTATTGGCGTTAAAGTAGAGCAAGAGACGAGTGCACCCCCTCCTAAAAAAAAATCCTGGATCCACCCCTGTACGGCATACCCACTGAACTGAATCTTGACGATAGCAGGAGACTCTCACAGGTTGCAGGGCTGGCCATCACTAAGATTTTAGTTTGTGGGTATATGTAATAAGTAGGCAGGGATTTGAAAAACTAGTAATCTTTTTTGGTTCAATTTGCCCTTTTGTTTCTTGTGTGAGTAGTCACGTGTCTTGTCACGGCCTCAAATTAACTTTTTGATACAGGCATCCTTAAAAAGATACAAAAATACTGAGTCATGTTAACCTACAACTCTCACAGAAATTGCAGTTGCCCAATCGGGCAACTAGGATCCTAAACTTAGTTGCATGGATGAAATTTTTAGTTGCCCCAGCAAGCAGGTAGCCGTTAATGTCGAGCCCTGTCACTCTGTGCCTTGATTTAGTTGCCCCATTTATTTGCACACAGGTGGTGGTGGTATTAGTCAGATGGGACAGCAGGGCTGGAGTGGTGCTGGTCAAAGAGACTACCATTATAGTTTGTACAATAAAAGGAAGTTTGAAGAGGTATGAAAGGCCCATAACACAGTCATCTACAGCATTGTATGTTTATTGAGTTTTATACCAAAGAAAGAACAAAGATTATCTCAAGAGATAAAAAATGCATTGACTACTGCAAACTTTGATAATTTTGAAGAACAACTCCTAACAACCAACATGCCAGTCAGCCAACAATTAACCAACACTTGATCAACAGTTGGCAGACAGTCAAGTGGAAGTGTACCAAGCTCACTCACCAGGGGCACCCAGCGAGAATATAGTTCAAAACCACTTAAACATAGCATTGTTAAACGTATTTTAGTATTTAAACGGTAGATATAGGCATATTTTTATCCCCAAAAAATTTTTCATCTGTTCGGATTTCCTAGCTGAAAGTCTAGTGATCCCAAAATTATAGGGATCAAAACTTACCTTTTCGAAAATCTCAGCCAGAAAAAAGGCTTCCGAAAATTCTAGGTGACCTTTTTAGGGTAAAAATCCGTTAAAAATAGGCAAATATACCATTTTTTTGGACGTTCGAAAAACCTAGGAGAGGCAGGCAAGCAAGAAATTTTCAACAAATGTTTCGAAAATTCTAGATCTCAAATCGTCTTCCGAACAGATATTCTTCCGAAAATTGTCTTTGGGTGCCCCTGACTCACTACAAACTTCACCATCTGTCAGCCAAATACTGATGGACAGTCAGCCAACAGATGAACGCTCTGACAATTTGTGGCTTCCATGATTTATTTTACTATTTTGTACAATAACAATCTTGGTCAATCTATATAAAAATTATGTGATTATGTAAGTTTATCAGCCATTTTTAAAATGTACCATGAATATAATGTGGTGACTTTTTCTTTGACAAAAGTTACTGTTAAAGAATTATATCTCACAGAAAAACAAAAATTTAAAGTCTTGATTTTAGAGCAGTTTACTCACATTCACATCACACTCTTCTTTCCTTAGAACCTTCTACACTGTCTTTGTGTTGGTTCTTTACAACACATTTATTCTTCAGGAATTTTCAGCGTTTTTAATTCTGTTCTATCTCTGGTTTTAGGCTGAGGATGTTGACCTGAATGCTCATCTCCATGGTAACTGGACATTAGCAAATGCCAAGTCTCGTCTCCATCAATATCTACAGCAAAACAGACTTCCTGCTGATTTCAAATACTCTGCTGGTGGTCCAGATCACAACAGGTATTGAACTACTGGCTTGGAACAGGGAGAACGTGGGTTTCTTGAGATGGGAATCAATATTATATTTAAAAATAATAAATCTTATGTGTAAAATGTGCTTTATTTATTTTTATAGGCCTTTTGCACGATAGCATCATTTTATTACTACCAGATATCCTTCAAGGTTTTGCTTTCTTGTGCAAATAAGAGCTTTTGTTATTGAAACCTCATTGGACCAAATTTATGAGCAGATGTCTGTAAATATCAACCAGGGCCACTTTCTTCTGTCCTCAAGGTGGCCATTGTGGTGAGGTTCGACTGTGTGAAAGAAAAAAACGAAATGAAATTCTGGTCTTAGTAGCCAATAGAAAAATAATGATGTCATAGTGCAAGTGACCTGTTGATGTCGTTATAAAAGTGATAAATTAAATTCTACATACATTTACACATTCTAAAGATAACTTTCCAATTTTCTTTATTCACTATAATCCTGGAGGTGGTGTGGCCAAGCAGTTAGAGCGTTAGAGAGCTGAACTTGTAATTTGGGGGCCCGGGTTCAAGTCCTGCCCTGACTGCTAGCTGGATTGGTTCTTGGTAGTCCCAAGTTCAAATCCTCAGCAGCACTTGTAAAACAGCCAACTGATTCGCCTTCTACCAGTTGGGATTCTTAACTTTGTTATGTTCCATTTGAAATATGTGTTTTATTATTTCTGAAAAGCCCCATAAAGAGAGAGTATAATATAGTATTATTGAGGTAGGCAGAAGAAAACAAACGTAATTTACTCATACAGAGCTCAGATGTCTGCACAGTACCAGAACATTTTCAAATAAGTTTATACTTATTCGTCAGGTGTAGGACACTTGTGAAAATTGAGTAATATATGCACAGTCAACATGATCTTGTGTTCACAAAGCACGATCAATCATTTTACATGTCAAAAACATTAAAAACAATTTTGTTAGTTAACCTCTACTGTGAATCCCAGAATTAAAATAATCTCCCAAACAGTTTTGCTTGCAGCTTACAAATATTCATTCCTCTGCAAATGTATTTTAGTGATAGTTGAAGTTCATACATTTTTTATTTGCATACCATGAGGTTTTTTTACTTACCTATCTTTCCTTGTGGTTCTTTGGTAGGCACTTTGTTGCAGAGTTGTCAATATTTGTGAAATCTCACAGACGAAGTAAGTACATGTTTACTCTTCGTACAATGTAAGTTAACAATGAATATCTCAAGAATAAGGTCAGGAAGTATTTTTTCCCAATAATAACAATTAAAAATCTTGATAAATAGTCATTCATTGTATCATATGCAAAAATCATATGATCTTAAGCTGGCGCACAGTATAATATGAGTTTTAAATTGAATAGACCATACAGCACTCAAAATAAACTTGAAGAATGATATTTAGTCAAAACACCAGAAATAAGGCTTTATATATATATTTTACATTTCTTTACATATTTTTCATGACTTCTGCAATAAGTAAGTGGTACATGTCGCTCATCACCACGTTCTTCGTCTAACCCTTCCAGATTAAAATAAAATTTAGAAATGTTGGTTTTTAACAAGAGAAGAAAACCAGAGAAAAACCTCTCGGGGCAAGGGTGTGAACCAACAGCAAACTCAAACTACATACATTGAAACTACATTGAACTGAATAATAATATTAAACCAAGCTCATATAGCAGTCTGTATAAGGGTCATATTATTTTCATTCACTCTTTTTCATGAAGTCAATGCATTTTCTAGGAACTAGCCATGGACATGATTACGCACAAACATGCCAAAAAAACGTCTCTTTTTATGGTGAACTTTCCAAAGACTTCTGAATTGAACCCTCCTGTAACCTTTTATCCTGCAAGATCAATGCACAATGTATTTTCCACACTGTACTCCGTGTATTTTTAAATTTGTCATGGTATTGTGATGAGAAGAATCTGCTCTGTTCTATTCCTAAAACCTTTATGTTAATTTAATTATCATGTAGTGATAAGAGAAGAAGCTAGATTTGTTATTGTTTATGTCTTCAAGGGTCAATAGAATAATTTCTTCTAACAGTACTCCTTTTTTTATTTTTTTTCTTAGCCATTAGTGCTCGTGAACATGCTTCCACTAAAAAACAAGCTGCACAGAATACTTCTCTCAGTCTTGTTAGACAGTTATTTCATATGGGAGCCTTGGAGGCTGCTGAACCAGGACAGGTTCAACCAAAGAAAAAGAAGGTTGATGAGGTAAAAGTCAGCAATAAAATCTGGACCCTTGTTGGCTGGTTTTTGCCTTTTAGTGATGCAGTTTTGGTGACTGATCAGTTGCAGGTTAATTTGTTCCCCAGGCATTTAGAGAATTTTGTCCTTTTTGAATTTGCTACTTCCTCATTATGGTGGTGGAATTAAAGGGTAGAAAGAAATCCCTGGTTCTTAGCAGAATAAGTGTGTAAAACAAGCTGATTTATAATGGTGGTATTTATGGCAGTGATGATGATGATGACGACCTCTGCATAACTGACTGGCTGTGAGAAAAGTGTTGTCAGATACTGTAGCTCTGTTCTTGTGAGAAGTGATCCATCAGGCTGGGTGATTTTTTCATTGCAAGTTGCCAGATTGGCAAACCATGTTTGGTACCCTTTTATTAGAAAGGAATTATTTTTTAAATTCAGGAAATAGCTTGTTAGAGCTCCAGTTGCCTTTAAACTGAACCAACATTTTGCTTCTCTGTTAAGCTTATTTCTTATTATCACCCCACCCTGACAGATGTAAACATTTAATAGTCAGTTTTGTTTTTTAGATTGAACCCTATGATGTTGGAATCAGCCCGGAAATGGAGCAGCAACTTGGTGACCTCCTTCAAGCTCTTCAAATCCAGCCTGTCCCTCAGGTATGGAAAATAAGGAAAAATTTTATGTAGGTCTTCTTATAGCGTACATTGCATTTGACCAAGTTTTTGCTTTCAGATGAGTGTCCACCTACTGATTTGTAAAATCCATTCCCATGATTATCCACTGACTTTGATTCAGAATTTCTTTTGTTTCCTTGCCCAAATTATTCATAGGAGACAGGGGAAATTCTGGTTTTACCTTAGAACAGAATTTACGTACAACATGTACTCATCGGTAAAATTCTTTCTTGGCATTTAATAGTTTGATATTGAGGAGTGTAAACTCTCTAGTTTTCTTTCTAGAGAGCTTTCATTCCAACAGTTTGATGACAAGCTTGCAGTGCTCTCAGTCAAACCAACAACCCTGAAACATCTGTAAGGGTTTGAGCTGTCTCTGGCTTGGCTCTGTTTTATCAATATAAATAAATGGTCAGACCTTTTGGTCGTGCACCAGTGACATTTTTGTACCAGAGAGGCTTGAGCTTGTCTCACTGTTTACTAAAAAGCTTAAGTGAAGTTTCTTTATTTTCTTCATTCATGAGCTATAAGAGAGGCAAGGCTGCATCCTAGAAGTGACTGAAGAATTAATTTTATTTCTATAACAGCGGTATCATCAAGGGCAAAATAAAAACACTCATAATAGCTGATCTTTTTGTAAATTGATCAGACTTAAATTGGATTTGATCATGGATCAGATTCTACATAATGTATTAAACTTTCAAAAACGAGATTTTTTTAAAGTTTTTGTAGTTTATTGGAGACCAAAGGAAAACAAAGAGGTCCACACATAACTGTTATCAATTTGAGGACTGTTCCCTCTAATGATGTTGTCCAGCTTAGCTGGAAGTGTTACATAAAATTGCTGGTAAGAAGAATAGTGACCTTTTTATCCATGGTTGTACTGTCTGGTTGAGAACAGTGTCAGACATGAATGACTAAATAAGTTCTTTTACAGGAGATGGTCACTGAAATATTATGCATCAATAGCACAGTGAGATATCTCCTTATGATCACCTAAGGAAGTACCAGTGACACCTCTTTTCTATGGACAGTGCTTTTATACTCCAAGCATCATACTATCCCTACATTTACTACACAGACACTTGTTTCAAGCAGTTTCTGACGTGTGTGCCTTCTGTATACTGTTGGGAGGTTTGACTGTGCTATTTACCTTGACAAGGCCATATGACCATCAACTGTAAAAAGCCTATTGAAATTTCAAATCTCCATTCTTTGGAATCTGCATTATCAGGAGTAATAAAAACATTAAAATTTAATCCGAAATCTTTAAGAGCAGCTCCACATAATTATCAAATAGACATGGAAATAGTCAAAAAACGACCAGGCCACAAACTCAGCCAGAATAAAGTTTACAGGCTCTGCTTACAAAATAGTTTATTTAAGTCTGCTTGGTTGAATAGTAATCTTTTACCGAATTTTTTTCTTCCCTATGCCAAAAATGGGCAAAAATCAGCCAAAGTTAAAGCCATATTCAGTTGCTCATATATTAAAACTGGCAAAGGTCTGTAAACCTGTTAAAAATTTTGTGAAGTAAAAAGGACAATTCAACGAGTTTACATCTTGAAAAACTTCAACTTAGCTCATTTTGATCACTCTTCATCGCCGAGATAGACATACTGGTAGTGGCCGGTTGAAGGGAAAGAGCAGATCTTGTGTTTAAACTTCAGAACAAAAGTTAAAACCAAAAACTGACCACTCACAGAACAAGAAATGACTCAACCATTTACTTCTGTAATCAGTATGCACCTTTTCAATTTAAGTTTTCATTCAGTCGCCTGACTGTACTTTTTGCCTAATGACATCATGACTGCATGTGTCTGCATAATGCACTTTCCAAACCTTGTAGAGTCAGCTTGCATAATGTGCATTTGAGGGCTTTACCTTTTTGATAGACTAGTAGCCTTTAAATGCACATTTTGCAGATCAAATGGTTACAACAAAATGTGTCTGACACTGTTCTTGTTTTAGACAGGATTTGTTATAAATGCCTGCTTCGAGGATGTAGTCTTGTCTCTTTGTTATAGCTCATATCTGAAGGGAATGAACCAAGTCCATTGTATGGTGGAACAGACTATTCTTGGTTATCAAGGTACTAATAATGGGTAATCCATTAACACTGAACCTGTGCCTGTACTGAACCTTTTCCTCCTTCAAATGGCCCTACCGTTAAGGTCCACAGACCTTTCCACAGAGCAGTCCTGCTTATTCTAACTTGTTTAGTCTTAGAGTGAGAGGTGTACATTATGGGTGGAAGATTTGCAAAAACCACACACAAACTCTAATGTAAAATAACTGGTTTCAACCACTTATTTTCATTAGTGGATGAGGTGGTCCATGGACTGGTCTGTGGACTGGTCTGTAGACTGGTCTGTGGACTTGTCCATTGGAGGGAGGGATGGTAGGAGATTTGGTTTTTCAAGGTTCACCTTTTATTTCCTTATCATAACACTTAAAAGAACATTACTAGGAAGAAGAGACATATATAATGTTTATTTTTGCAAGTCATTGTAATGTGTTTGTGGTAACCTTAGGGCAACCTCATTCTAAGGGTTCTCTCTTACTTGTCCTCCTGGTAGTTTGAAGTGTCAGCCATCCCTTGGCCCCCACCCCACCCACCCCAAATGGCTTATTGCAGGGTGGAGTGAAGGGACAGCTGACACTTAAGGCTAGTCCTCCATAGTGAGTGAGAGAGAGAGTTTCAGAGAAGCCAGGGAATGAGGTTGGTCTCAGGGTTACAAAAGTGAACGTTAGATAGTATTCACACTGGGAATCGATTGGAAGGAATTGGATGCCTTATATTTTTCTCTTCCTCCCAGTAATGTTCTTTTAAGTGTTAATAGAAATGTGATCATTTTTTCACCATAGTTTTAATGTGGTAATGTCAAAGGGGAACCATAAAATCTGAAACAGTTTGTTTTCTTTCCTACGTCTTGGTTGTTTGGTCTTAATATTACATTAGTAGCCATTTTGTTCTATATAATTTGCTGTGAATGAATTACACATAGGTACTTTAAAAAAGTTTAATTAATATAAACACGTCAGTGATGCTGAGGAGTAATCATCACTCAGATAATGAAGGTGAGTTGTGATAGCTAGGTTCTTTTAATGCATGTAAAACACTGCAGGTAAGTTCTTAGTCTAATAAGCATTTGTTATAATGCTGTTAATAGATGTGCTATCATCAGTACTAAAATTATGCAGCAAGGTATCTACCGTTTCTTTTTGATAATTTCAAAAAATAAATATGCAAACAGGAAAAGTTCTTTAAGTATTATTAAATACATTAATATGTAACACAATGAATTTTTTGACTGTTGCCATTTAAATGATTGCCACTATAGTTGGTTGTAAAGTTGTCCTCAGAAAATGATGCCCTTTTATAAATGCATTGAATGTAAAACTGATAGTTTAAACAATGGAATGATGATAGAGAAAGACTTGCTTTGTTGACTGTTATTGTTTTAGTCCCAAAATCCAAATGAGGCTGTGTCTCTTGTCCTTCCCCCTGGAATGGTTAAATTTGATGAACAGCATCACGAAGAAGGCTCTGGAATAGTAGAATGGAGTTCACCAAACATGAACTGGAATCCTTGGATAAATCAGCCTGTGATTATTGAAGGTGCTGAGGAATACCAGGTGATTAGTTAATTTGAAACTTTAACTTTCTCTATCCCATGACAATGTCTAGCAATGTGTGGTTCTCTTACTATTAAATATAATTGTATTGATTGATAACTGAATTTAACTCAGTAACAGTAATTTAACTTTCCAATTTGTGCATTTTTTCTAGTGTCATAAAATTTGTTAACAGTGATCTAGCAGTAAAGGATTCCTGAAAAAAATGTGCAAGGACATTGTTTTGTGCGACACTTCTCTTTTGATTTGTGCCATTGCCTCTGTGGTTAAATAAACTTCCCAATATTAACATGAAGTTGTTTGTACTTTGAATAGGTCATCTGTTATAACTAAGCTATGTCTATGTCACATGTTTCATGTAATCCAGGAACCTCTTCTAACAAGTCAGGATTACCTAAATGAGTACAGGGAAAAGCACCAAAATGATGCATACAACCACATGTTGGAACAGCGTAGCCAGCTGCCAGTTTTTCAATACAAGACAGCCCTGATTGAAGCTGTCAAGAGAAGCAGAGTTATCGTTGTTAAAGGTGCAACTGGATGTGGAAAAACTACCCAGGTTTGTAGGATAGTATTAATTGCTCATCTTGATCTCATTTTGGTACACTTTTAAAAGCAAGGGCTTTGAGCTGTGGTTTGTTTTTTGTAATATTCCTTTCACCTACACACACCCTTACTTTGGTAATGCTCCTTTTTGTCTCCATCTAACTTGTAGCACATTTTCAGCATACCTGTATCATTTGTTTGTGCTACCCTTTGGTTTCTGACCTGTCCCAAGCACTCTTCAGAACTCTTACCTGGATAACGCTAAATCTGTAAATCTGTAGTGTGTAGCAGCCTTTCAGCATACTTATTTAAGTTTTGTGTGTTACCTTTTGGTTGCTGAACTGCCCCAAGCACCATTCAGCATTCCTTCTTAGGGGTTGCTCTCCTGTCACATACTTATTTAAGTTTGTTGGAGTACGTTTTGTTCCCTAAACTGCTCCATGTACCTTTCAGCACTCTTACTAAATTAATGCCCCTTTGTGTCTGTAATTGAGCTTACAGAACCTTTTTAATATGCTTATACGTGATGCCATTTGGTTTCTGTAATTTCCCTGGCACTTTTCAGCGAGTACAGAGGACCACTGTGACAGCATGTTGGTAACTGTTATTGCAGGTTCCTCAGTATATATTGGATGATTATATTGAGACATGTCATGGTGCAGAATGTTGTATCACAGTCACACAGGTCAGTCATAATACTGATTAAACGAACAAAACTTCTTAAACTGAGCATCAAGTGCAAGTAACGATATTTTATTTGTTATGCTGCCAAATAGATCAGTAATGTTCCATTATTTTTGTAACAGCCCAGGCGTATCAGTGCAGTGAGTGTAGCAGAAAGAGTAGCAAGTGAAAGAGCTGAAATACTTGGTAGCAGTGTGGGTTACTCTGTTAGATTTGATACTGTTCTTCCCAGAAGCCATGCCTCCATGCTGTTCTGTACAGTTGGTAAGTTCACTCACTGTCCAGTATTATTAGAATATCACTTTTTTCATGGTGGAACCATGTTTTCATTTTTATTTCCATTTTAATGGTCAACATTGTTAGTAGACAGCAGCCTGCGGTGTACCGTATTTACTGGCATTGTTTCATTGTCCCTCAGGTGTCCTCCTTAGGAAACTTGAAAATGGCCTTCATGGTATTTCTCATGTCATTGTGGATGAGATTCATGAGCGAGACATAAATGTAAGTGGCATTTGAGTTAGAGAAACTTGGTCTGCTGCAAACGATTTGGGGTTTTGACAACTTTTAAAGTAAGTTTGAGAGCCAGCTCAAGTATGTCGTGAGTTTAGACCGTTTTAGTACGTATTCAATCGATAATCAGTTTAAAGTGGAGAATTATTTACAAGAGTCCAATCATGATATAAGTAAGGGAAAATTGATGGTCAGAGTCATGTTGTTTTTTGGGACTATAAACATGTCACACAGATAGAATGAGTTTGTTCTCCTTAGTACTAACAGCAAAATAATCCTTATTGTATCACTACAGACTGATTTTGTTTTGGTCATCTTGCGAGACATGGTTCAAGCTTACCCCAACTTACGAGTCATTCTTATGTCAGCCACAATTGACACTCAGATGTTTACAGAGTACTTTGGAAACTGCCCCATTGTAGAAATAGAAGGAAGATCATTTCCAGTGCAAGGTAACACAACCTTTTTGTTTGTTTGTGTAGCAACTAATCCTATTACCAGATTTCTGTAGCCAGGATGTGGATGCAAGAGGGCCTTTTGAGACTTTGTGTCAGGCCTAATAATATAATATATAATATAATAGTATAATCTGTATAATTTTTTCTGTTTTTTATTATCATCATTTTTATTATTTTTTTTATAGAATATTATCTTGAAGATGTTATTCAAATGTTGAGTTTTGTTCCACCTCTCCCTGAGAAAAAGAAAAAGAAAGATGAAACAGAAGATGATGAGGAGGTGAGATAAGAGGACAGAAAACCTAGGAGTTGATAGCGTTATCCACTGGATAAATCTCTCCAGTGAATAATGCAATTTGTATGTCTACTCAGTAATAGACGCCCAGGAGACCAAGCGGGATAGGAGGTGTCTAAAAGAGAGAGACATTGATTCTCGCCACTGTAACAAACTCCACAAAGCTTACATGCCGTCAGCGAACGTAATTATCACCACAGTGTACAAATGGCGGAATTTCTGGTCCATCCATTGATGCGCCTAGGCCGTTTAGTAATCCTTATCCTTTTTTTTTTTAAATCTCAACTTCGTTGTCAGAATCCCTACTTTGAACTTGACACTGAACATGATGCAATGCGCAAACTCTTTTTAATCAAGAGAGGGGGCTTCCATTGTATCATTTTCGGTACCTGTCTTCTGGATAGCTATTTATCCTTCAGGTCCCGGTTGTTCAAAAGTTGGATAGCGCTATCCACGACCACCGGATAAATCACTATCCAGACGATAAGTAGTACGATAACCAGTTGCGCTATCCACTGTATAGTAACTTATCCAGTGGATAGCGCAATCCACTTTTCGAACAACTGGGGCCATATGCATGGCGTATCCAAAGTTTAAGATCAATTTAGGTTTCTGGGAAACTGCCCACCTACCCCTCCCCTGACTCAACCTTAACATTTGCGTCTCACTTGGTGAAAAATGTTGAGTTAGGGGAGGGGTAGGTGGACAGTCTACAAGAAACCTATATTGATCCGTTTGAACAACAGGGGCCTTGGTGGTCAGAGTGGGGCTGAAATCTGGGACCATACCACCATACTGTCCCCCAGATGGCTTACTGACATGGGAGGTTTACCTTTGAGAGGGATTTACATCGAATAGTATACAGAAGAAACTCGAATTTTTTTCTCATCTTTCACCTCAGGAAAACTGTAACATGATGTGCAGTGATGATTATTCATTTCAAACCAAGAATGCACTGGCTCAACTTAGTGAAAAGGAAATGTCTTTTGAGCTTGTTGAGGTAAAGATTTTTCACTGCTGACTTTATTTTTTAAAGGAAGATTTGTTTCTTTTAGTTGTACATGAAATACATATAAACTTGTTTAATTTAAGTAACATTACATCAAGGAGGTCTTCATTTTTTGTTAGTATTAATTTGAAGCCTAAAATGAAGTTGTTTTAGTAAGGGAAGACTCGACGTCTCATTGAAAATCGTTTATGTAAAAGATTGGATTGTGTAGTGAGGAGATCGGTCATTTTTCATTGACAGTTGATCTTAACTTGAAAACCCTTGGTTCCAGAGATGTTTGGAAGAACAAAATTAAAAATGGACAAAATGGTTCTAAACGTCCATGATATACCCTCCAACGGAACATTTTTTAAAAGCGACTGGGGGATTGATGGCTGTTTTCAGCGTGTTCAGCAAGCGGTAAACAGTCATTACATGCAATGATACAGATTTTGGCAAAAAGTTTTTGCAATTTTCAGTATACTATATTCTTTATTGTTATAGGCACTATTGAACTACGTCTCTGGCCTGAACATCCCTGGAGCTGTGCTTATCTTTCTACCAGGGTGGAACTTAATATTTGCATTGCACAAACACCTTAAGATGCATCCACAGTTTGGTAAGAGTATGTTTAGTGTGATCATCCAATTAAAAGCTGCTATCAACCATAGATTGACCAGCGAGGAATTTAATGTGGATGGAATTCGTGCTCTTTGGGACGGATGCAAGGAAAAGAAGGGAAAGCAATAATAAACTGAAGCAATCAGTATGTTATTGCTTATATCAGCTCTATGTAGCCTTATTGTTTACCACAGCATATTGTACGTACAAATTACTTTTTGTAGCACCAAAAACACAGCTAGTCATCAACTGCACTAATTTTAAACCTTCACTTTTCCACGTGAGACATGAATTTTGGTGTCCAACTTTAAAAGAATGCTAAAAACCGCAACTGTTATGAATTAATAACTAGAAAGAGTATGCTAAAAACTTTGGATAGGTGCTCCTCTCCAGCACTGCAGTTTGTTTTAAGAAATAGAACCTCTGGTATTACCTTTCAGAGAAGCTGTTGCTGCTGTTGATATACATTCTCAATTCACTCAAGCAGGAGCCCATTACTTGGAGCAAGAAACTCCCTCGACAGGCCTGTCACGAAGTTTTCACAGACGGGTTTATTTTTAGATACATTTTGGTTTAGTTAATCCGGGAAAAGTCGGAGATTCCCTTGGTCCAGAGCGCATTGGAAGTATAAGATATGAAAGAAACCCAACGCCACTTTCAAAACCTCAGAAATATCATTTTAAAGTCTGTAGGTTTTGCCGATTACATTTGCGCCAAAATCGTTCTAAAAATAAACTGGTTGGTGAAACCTCAGTGACATGAGCACAAGGAAGTCACCGGCTCCGTGTTATGGACTCCTATCTCAAGTAATTTGATTTTGTGATATTTCAGGGGTAAGTAGCAGGTACCGTCTGCTACCCCTTCATTCTCAGATCCCCAGGGAAGATCAACGCAGAGTGTTTGAGCCTGTACCACAGGGAGTCACAAAGGTGTGTCTTGAAAAGATGGTTTAGTTTATTAGCAAACAGTAAAATGTGCTAAAGAAGAAGGCAGCTTGGATCTAGGGTGGCCTGTACTGTAGCGGCAGGGCGGCCGAACGATATATTCCAAGAATGATACAGTTGATCTTCCATTAAGCGGCCACCCTCAGGGTACTGGCAAGTGGCCGCTTAATGGAGGTTAGCCGTTCAATAAAGGTTCGTCATAAATTAGCATAATCTTTAGCAGAAACATCATTTTATTTTGAAACAAACGTGCAACGGGAGAAGCATTACTGTTCCTCAATCGGTCGTCCCCATCTATCTCGCACTGTATTGTCCTTCATCATATTCTCAAAATGAAACCAAACTTAGTGAATCAGGCGCTTGATGACTTTGAAGAAAACAGTGGGAGAACTTTAGAGCGTCCAAAAGGTGGCCGTGGCTGCTTAACAGAGGTTTAATTCCCCATTATTTTATATAGTTATTTCGGGATTTTGATTACTGGCCAGTTAATGGGGGTTTAACTGTAGTTCAATGACGTTTTGTCTTTGTTAATTTTGATTGAGGTTTGTTTGGTGTCTTGCAGATCATTCTCTCTACCAACATTGCTGAAACAAGCATCACTATTGACGATGTTGTTTTCGTCATTGACTCTTGCAAGTACGGTACTGTTGCGTTATATCAAATATTTAGAGATGCCTTACGTTCTCTACAAACCAGAGGAAAATACCTTAAACCCTTGGTACATAAAAGTTCCTATTTAGTGCAAAGTTCTGTGGAACGCCTGTAAAGTTATTGAATTGCCAAGGATATAAATGCACGTTCTCACTTACAACTGGGAGCCATGCCAATCCAAACATACAGCCTGCGAACTTTAATATCAATACCATAAATCGCTAAGATCACAGTACAAAAGAGCCAAAAAACGGCTAACCGCGAGAATTAAGACTAGATCGAACATCAAACTGTAACCTTGGCACTTCTGCAGATGCTAATACAGCCCTCAAAACACATGAATGGTGGGTGGGCGTGGCAGGTCAACCAATGGTAAATGGCAGCAAAACAAACTGAACTTTGAACCGCCGTCTGACCTTGAACTCCTCCCCCCTTCCCTATTCCCTGCCAATGGAACCCATATTCCTTGCCTTCTGTGATAAAAATATCTTCTGTTAAACTGGTTCCCCAATCAGGGCAAAACCACATTTTCTCGTTCGGGTCTGTTCAAAAATGTTTTTTATGGTATCTTACGAGAGATAGGGTTCCGTTATGATGCATGCACACCATGTATTTATCTGATGTAAAAACTGATTGCAAATAGTAGTTTTTACATCGTTTTTTTAGAGGATTTCCGCGTGAGGGAGAATGTCCAGAGAATGTCTGCTACATATCTGAAACTTGGCGTTTAGTTAGCTATCACCTTCCTGAAGCTCTTAACCTACATAATATATTGCGGCACCTGGTAGATTTGATTACTAGGACCACGTCCATAACTTGCATAGACATCAAATAGGTTCAGTTGCGCTCCGCCGCGTCGCCCGTATGAAATGCTACCAAATTTGCTGGCAACGTTGTGGGAAGGTTACAAAAAACAGCCTGTTGCTAACTTTATTCATATAGGCTACCGTGAAAACAACAAAATGTATTTTTTCTTTCCGTCAGGGCTAAGGTGAAGTTATTCACGTCTCATAACAACATGACAAATTACGCAACAGTGTGGGCATCAAGGACTAACATGGAACAAAGGCGTGGCCGAGCGGGCAGAGTAAGGCCTGGGTTTGCTTTTCATTTGTGCAGTAGAACACGAGCTTCAAGGTAAGTTTGGAAAATCTTATGAAATGAATACACCAGTGAATACTTGCCGCGATTAGGAGGCTAGCTTTCTTTTCAGAAATTGTCCACGTTTGTTTAATTCATACGTCAGACGTTCTCTGCATCACTGTATATGCATGCATGCGAATTCTTCACAGTTTGTTAGTAATGGTGATAGTACTGAGTAGTGTCCAACTCGGTCTGTAATCATTAACAAAATCGGACGACCGCGTAGCGGGAGTCCAGTTTGTTTTATCAATTACCGTGACGGCTGATACTGTCCAATTACTTATGAATGCCGCATAGTGTTCTATTACACTGTCCTATTAATGCTGAAATGAGGACAGTTAATAGCCAATCATATTTGAGAATTCTGTTATAGTTATGATTATTATTGTAAAGCCCAGTTTCGAGTGAATTAAGTTCATAATTGGCCCCGAGGCTGAAGGATATAAAACAAAAGTGGTCGCATTGAGATTCAGGGACGAGTAACTGATTTCTTTTCTTTTATACCCCTCAGCCTTGAAGTAAAGTAAGAATTTTAATGATTCAAAACTGGTCTAAAGATAAAGAAGTTGGCCCTTCTTGATATTGAACATTATTTACCTTAGTTACCTGATGTATGCTCTCGATAGAGAAAATTTGGGAGTGGAGGTAATAATCAACTTATGTAGTAGTATTCATCGAAAGCTGTGGCTATAATTTACAGACTTGCTGAACATGCCACGCCCGAGATACTCCGCACCCCTCTTCATGAACTGGCTCTCACCATCAAGCTTCTCAAACTTGGAGATATTGGGGCGTTTTTGAACAAAGCTATTGAGCCTCCTCCGCTGGATGCTGTAGCAGAATCTGTTGCACTACTCGAAGGTAAGACGGCTTCACACGTTCTCTCATCAGAGCAGTAGGTGTTTTTTGTGATGACAAAAGCGAACACCTAGAAGCTCGCCTTGTAGCGCTCGGCTAGTTAAGAATTTCTTCTTCCATTTTGGCTTTTTCTGAGTCACCAATGCTCTTCTTGGTCTCGGATTCTTGTTTTTCTTTTTTAGAAAAGGCCTCTTGTCATTTTCAAGGACTTCTTTTGCTTAATCTGGAATAACTCCTTCAAACTTGTTAAAAACTGTGCGCCATGTTGAACAAAACGAAGTAAACATTTTCCTATTGATGTCATTCGTGTTTCGTTACTCCCTCATTCCGCGCTACGCGCGCAGTATTAGTACACTTTGTAAACTAGAATTAATTACAGATTAATAAATTGCGGTTCGAGACTCCAATTTATGTGTGAAATATCACAGTTTTAACGTGAAAATGAAATAAGTAGCTTGCGTGAAAACGAGTTAAATTTGCACCGAGAGAGAATCGCCGCCATTCTCGAATTTTTGTAGCCCACTTTAAAATTATGAAGCAGTGGCCCATGTATTAACCTGTGTTGATTGTATGTTGTTTAGATATGGAAGCTTTGGATAAAAACATGAACCTTACCCCACTCGGCTACCTTCTGGCCAAGCTGCCTATTGAACCACGCCTAGGAAAGATGATTATACTGGGTTGCATCTTTCAGTAAGTTTGTTTTTTTCCTTTCTTTCTTTCTTTCTTTCTGTCTTTTTTTTTTGCTCCCACTCATCTCTCTTCGGCTCCTTGCTTCATCACTAACGTTCTCTCTGTTTGTCTCACCCATTGACGCTGAAACCAAGTTAATCTTGAAACTTGCCCTCTGCGAAAAACCTCCCCATGTATGAAGGAATGTTGTAAAGGAAAAACCTTCTTTTTTAGTAATCGTTGTTTCCTTATTGTGTTGCTTAGTTTTTTCTCTACAAAATTCCGTTCGTCTTAAATCAATGATTCAACAGACATTTAATAATCAACAGTGTTGGCGGTTTTGTTTTGAATTTATATTTAGCAAGGTCAGTGTATGAATTGCGTCACTTTTTACTAATGATTCGCTTCGAGTTAAGGATTTTCTAGTCGGTGTTTAAAAGCTGTTAAATCTACCTAATATGTACACCAAAGAGACGGACTGGAGTATGCACTTTGTTGGAACCGTGGTATCCCTTATGCGGAAGCTTATATGTGCCGTCCTTCTTCCGACGTCTGAGATCCGCGATTCGACATCCGACATTTGATATCTGACATCCGACCTCTTAGGTCCAAAGTGATACAGAGGAAGATGTGACCTACCAATCGCAAAAGTTTCGACAATAATCCACACAATAATCTGGCGAAAATATTTGGCTCCCAGATTAATATGCTTTTTATTAATTATCCTTCAGCTGTGGAGATGCTATGTGTACTATAGCGGCTAGTACCAGCTTCCCTGAGCCATTCGAGACACCATCTGACCGCAAGAGACTGGGCTGGGTACATAGGCAGTTTTCAGGAACACGCCACAGTGACCATATTGCACTTCTTAGCGCGTATCAGGCTTGGGAAGATGCCAGGTAAATTTCCTTTCGACATCCGTGTTGCTGCGGTCGTTTTTGTTTGGCTCATTGCAATTTTAGCTCCTCCATTGTGCAATTTTCAGTCGATAATCTAGCTCTTCGATTCGTTGTCGATGAGTGGAGAATGCAGACACCGAGAAGTGGGTCTAAAAGACATCAAGGCGCACCGAAGTTCTTTTACACCGACTTCGAGATGTTTGGACGTCGGCTGAAGCACCGTGTCGAGTGTTTGATTTGAATCTCATCAATATCCTGGGTACCAGAGGTTTGTTTCTCGCGTGCGTTTAGGTGCTTCCTTAGAGTGATTAGAGAGTTTGAGCTTCACGTATACGCCACGTCAAACGGCAAACGCGAATTTGTGCCACGTGACCAAGTTTTCCCCTTTAAAATAGTCGCTTACTGTTTATTACTTCCGATACAAGAACAAATTGTTTCACGCTAACTTTATCCAAAGAAATTGTTCTGGACAGTTTTTATATGCTTATTTTCTATTTTGATTAATTCTCAACTTGAATCGTACGTTTGCCGTTTGCCGTAAACGTGAATCTAAACGTGACTCAAAAACCGCAGGCCGACAGATCTTCACCTTGATATTTCTTCCGAATTCTTGTGGGAAGCTTTTAATTTGTTGGTGGTGTTTTCAGGTCGGTGGAGGATGAATCTGCAGAGTACCAGTTTTGTGAGAGTCGTCAGTTGAACATGTCCACTTTGCGCATGACAGCGGAAGCTAAGGTAAGGTCAAATCCAATGCGCATTATTACATGGCTGGTACCGCGATCGGGCAAGATGAAGCGAATCCTGTGTTCTGATTGGCTACCCGAACGAGAGAGATGGTTCTATCGTGCCTGCTAGGGATTTCCCGCGTTAGTCCCGCAAGAAAAAAGTTCTCTTGGCCATATAATAAATCGATCCTTTATTGACCAAAACGAACGTGGTGGGCAATATCCAGCTGTCTTTCTTGACCTCGCCTGGTCAATAATGCATGTCATACCTCGCGCGCGCTCCACAAGTCTCACTGCTGGATACAATGCCACCATGCGTTTGAGAAGTCATTGCTTTGAATCTTGCGCGGGACGCGCATATGGGAGCTGACGAAGCCTCAGCGACGGCAGAGAAAATAAATGCGCTTGCATTCGCATTACTGGCGCAATTCGTCAAGCTGGAGTTAAGTTGTTAGGAGCCGCATCCATATTCAAAAAGACAGCGCAAAGTTGTCGCTATGAAACGTCGTTAAGGAAACCTAAAGATGAGATTAGGTGTGTGCAGCGTTGATTTGTTTATTAGCGGAGCTCTGGCGCGCGAAGCGCGCCTGCGGAGCACCATGGGTAAGTAAATCTACCTATCCCAGAAAATTTGGTAATCACGTGACCGTACACCGCCCTCAGCCCGCCCGTCCGTCCGCACCACAGGGCAACCAATGTTCAATCACACTTTCTAGTTTGGGAGCACAGGAAGACTGATATTGCAGACATATTGCACATCAATCTTGTGATCAATTGACAGCTGTCAAAACAGGGTATCCGCCGACCAGTATCACCTGATCGTATCGCGGGCTCAGGGGTCGACCCATCGAGGTCGTGTATCTTTTTAAAGTTATCCGCTGACAAGTTACTAGTTTTCAAATGATTGCAGGCTCAAGTTTAATTTTTCAATTCATATGAATTATGTTGTGTTTTATATGTGCCGCACAATTAAAATTTTGATTTCAAACTGACCTCGGAAGCTAAGAATTAAGCCAGTTTTTATAGGCAGGGAGGACATGTTAGTTGCTTTTGACTTTTCTCACCAAGGTCACGCGTTGGTCACGCTCTACGTCCAATTTTTATACTCTGATTGGTCAAAATTTGACAGGTGAGTTCACGCGGAAAATTTATGCAGCATCTTGAAACTTGTTTACTTTGACAGCTGAAGCTGACAGAGTTTTGTGTCAACTTTGTGATGTTTTTAACTGTCTTTTTCCACTAAATGTACGAAGTGAAATTCAGCTGCTATCAAGAGTCTTCTGTTATTCATGGCTAGTTTGTTTATTGGCTTTTTGGTTGAGAAATACGTCGCTTTGGCAAAGTCGGAAATCCGATTCGGATGGCATCGTTTTCGTTTTTCACCTTGCTTGATGCGTAAGAAGGTTGAAAAGTCTGAAGCGGTTCTGGCCTTACTTGATAGTTTTCAGTGCATCTCAAGAGGTAAGCCTGAGTAATTATTGTATTTGTTTGTTTTTTATATCTAATTTAATGAAGTCGAGCGTAGTTTACGCGGCTATTTGGTTTATGCACGTTTGTAAGATTTGAGACAATGATCTGACCGAGAGTGACCGAGTATCAGGTTTGATTATCAGCTTATGGAACTTTAAGAAGCCTTTAGACATTTTCTCACCGCAAATAGAAAGAAAACGTTCCAAAGAATATTTGGTTACAATTCTGGCTGTAAAAGAAAGCTTTGAGCGATTTTCTTGCCTCGAGTTCATCTTTGAAAAAAGCAAACACCGGCAAGCCGGCTTAAAACGTAAACAAGGATTTTCAGAGACACTTTAATACTTGTCTTCGTGAATGAAAATTGTTGTCTCTGTATATGTTTCACCGAATTATTTTCCCTTTCTTTATTGATTGTTAGTAGTCTCTTTTGCAATTTCAATCGCTGTGCCGTTTGTTTTCAGTCGCTCATGAACATCGCTTGCAAGAGTAGTCAAAATGCCGCGCGTATCAAACGCTTTTGAAGATTACAGATCTTTATAATAAATTCTTTATTGTGTTGAAGCGTGTAACTATATTAATCTTAATTTAAACAGTCGACTTGTCAAAAGTGAGAACTGGCTAGCCGTATAGGTGATTTTGGAAATTTTTTTGACGATTTCGCTAAAAGCCCACACGTGCTTTGATCGTCCTGAATATTGAATGAGTGCAATTTGTATTGCAAAATTGTGAAACACTGCATTCTGTCCGAGGGTCTGTATGATGAAAACGGCGCAGGTGTTTTCCAGGCCTAATCTACTGTGATCAAGAGCCATTATGGCTCTTAAATGTGATCGAAGATGATTGCTATTTTTTGGGTGTACATATAAAGGCTATCAACTCGATGTAAGATTAAGTTCACTCTTAGCTTGGACTGTTTGCAAATTATTTTTCTCGAAAATCACGTAGTCGTTCCCTCAAAAATCACATGAATGTGCTCTAAAGTTAACTGATTTGTGGAATACAAGGTTATTGTTTGATTTGAATTATAAATTCGAGTTAATAGGAGCTTCGCTTTTAGCCCTGGCTAAATCTATATATTAAACCTTCGTGAAACCTTCTCACCTGATTTGACGTCGCTGTCGTTGTTTAGTAAACTCTGTATTGTTTCTTTTTCTCTCCTGATGCCATTTTTCTTAGCCATACCAAAGGAATTCATTGACCTGCCTTATTCCTCAGTCCCACGTGTCTGTTTGTGCTTATTTCTTATTTTTGATCATTGTTTAATACGAAATCTGTATATCCTGACTTGAATCCGGTACTGGAACTTTTTTGTTTTTTTATTACAGCTGCAACTTAAAGACTTACTTTGCAACGCTGGATTTCCTGATGGTATGTTTTTACTCTTTTTTGTTCTTTTTTTCCTTTCTTTCTCGTTTCTATTGTTTTCTAAATTGTCTTATATTTATCACGTGAAAAGAAAAGAGGAAACATAGTTCTTCGTCTACCACGTTCCAGATCTAACACAAGTCTAGAATTGTTTTTGAGGAGAGAAGAAGACTGGGGCACCTGGAGAAAAACCCTCGGAACATCTGCTTTCGTGCTGCCCAACACGAAAGCAGATGCTACTTTTGTCGCCTCACACGTCCACTATAGTATTATCTGTGTTTTATTTTATTTATTTCAGTTGTTAAGAAATCTGTATTTGTGGACTTTTATGTTTCAATTGTTGTATAGTATGAAATATACCTGAACCACAGCTAGAACCAATAACACACTCAAGACACATGGCGTCATCTCCGAGATTTGAACCGGACCAATCCTTTTTATGCACACTTTTGATAAGAGGAAACTATTCGTAATCTCGTCGTTGTCAGACTGGAAGAGCGGAGGGACTATAAGCCACCTAACCCTCTTGATTAAAGTTGTCCAGGTCGGAAGTGGGTGAGAAATGTCCAAACACACGTAAACTGTTCTATATCCTCAATCCCACGTGCCATCCCAGATTGGAGCCATCTATTCCCCTCATACGTTCGAGTCCTCCCTTATTCAGGACCCAGGACCTACTATAGACATCATTGAAAAAGCTACTTAATAACTGTGCACAGCGTGCCTCTACTTCCCACTATGGCAGGTTTCAGCAGTTTCGATCTTGATTTATATTTAAAACAGCCTAGAAAGGAAATGTTGTTATCAAAGATGGCAGGTGTTGTTACTAACCTAACGTCGCTTCAATCTTGAATCAGAATGTATGCATCCTCAACCATTCAACTACAGTGGACCAGATTCCAAGCTCGATATGGTAGGAATAATTTACAAATAACAGAACACACAATACTGAAATATCACAGTGTCTCGTTAACCATCTCAAAAGTTCTCTGCAAAGGACTTAAGATATCAGTTTTTTCGGTGCCAAAGATAGTGATGGAACAGTGGCTCTCTTAAGTTTGAGTCTGTCGGTGAAATCATGTAGCTTCATGTGGTGTGATCGTACAAAAGAAACTCCTATGACGGTGTTTTCACATGCAGACTTTTACGTTCTCCCATGTTTCGTTTGATCTTCAGGATCGAGCGCTTAACGATGTAGACGGGCTTCGGGTAAAAGTAGAGGGGTGTGAAAAGTCACATGGTACTATTTATTTAGTATGTAGTTCTAACTTTTAAGTCTGTGGATGAAATCCTATGATGTAATAGTACATAGTTCTAACTTTTTAGTTTTTTGTTGAAGTTCTGTGGTGTGACCATGCAAATGAAACCTCTTCAGTAGCATGGTACCTTTAAAATAGTATATAGTTCTAACGTTTGAGTTTGTTGGTGAATTCCTGTGGTGTGACCATTCAAATGAAACCCCTTTGAACGCAGCACTTTACTGGCTGCTATTTGTTTTTAATGACTTTATCCACTGAAATTGAGATTTTTGTTTAAAAAAAAGGTTCAAAGGTTTGTTTATAGTGGAAAGTGCACTTAGCTTATCCAGCTAGTTTACAGGCACTCCACTCAAATACTTAGAAACAAATAATTCAAATACAACATAACAGGATTAAACACCCCAACCCAGCAGAAGGCAACCAGTTGGTCATTTTAAAAGCATGGCCAAGGATTTGAACTCGGGGCGACCGAGATCAAATCCAGCAAGTCGCCAGAGCGGGACTCGAACCCAGGACCGCCAGATTGCGAGTCCGACGCTCTGACCACTCGGCCACGCTGCCTCCACCAAGTTTTAAGTTTAGACACTGGTGGGGCGTAAAAGGGTTCACAGAAAAGCCATGCGTTCTCCTACCGTGGCGCCAGAATTTTTGTCTTCTTTCTTTACTCCTGATGAAATCGCGGTGAAGCCGCAACAGTGAGGCGCGAAACCCCAAAAACAACGAAAACGTCTCAGGAGCCTTATCGATCTGCGAACATGAGAACGGCCCTCCAGAGCCAGGGTGTGCTTTCTGACCCATGTGTTTGCCTTTAGTTTGGTTGGGTTACTGCTTGACTCGGTGGAACTTTGTTTCAGGTTGTTGCGCTGCTTTGCCTTGGTTTATACCCTAATGTTTGTGTTCACCGTGAGAAGCGCAAAGTTCTAACAACTGAAGGAAAAGCTGCTCTCATTCACAAATCTTCAGTTAACTGCTCCAACAGGGAACAGACGTTTCCTTCTCCTTTCTTTGTATTTGGAGAAAAGGTCAGTGTGTGGGTTAATTTGCTAGGTAAATACGTTTCTGTCGTTAACCAGTCAAATAAGTGTAGACCACGATGGTGCAGTTAAGAGACACTCCATGTTTCGTCAGGGAGAAGTGCCATAGAAATTTATTTCCCCTCTCTCGTTTAGGGATCATTTTGCCTACGTCAGGTCTATATACACCTAATAATTGCAATAACGTTGTCTTAAGAGGAAAAATGAAAAAATGGGAAAACGCCAAATAGGGATTAGTTAAGCTTAATAAAAAACCACTATGCCATTCGTCAATTTGCAGCATAGATGTTATTAAGGCGTAATAACCCATGCAAATCCAACGGCCGTACGCATATGTTGCAAATGAATGCAACGTATAGTGGTTGATTATTAAGTCTTATTTATTCCTATTTAGCTTTTTACATTTTCCTTTTTTCCTTTTTGCATTTTTCTATGACAACGTTGTTGCAATTATGTGTATATGATTCTTTGAGACTCCATTTCATCATTTTACTATCTTCAGTTGTGTAGCGAGTGACCCGCGTATTCATTAATGTGTAGTAGTCTCGTCAGTTATGTTTATAAAGAGGAAGCATTGTGTTTATAAATGGCATGCCTACTAGTGAAAGGGGACTGCTATTTCTGAATGCCCACAAATCATGAATTTTCTCACGGTCAAACTCTTTATGTTGTCATAATCGGTCATTGAATGATGATGATGCTAAGTTCGTGCATTGTTTTTCTGTTGTAGATTCGTACCCGAGCTGTGTCGTGTAAGCAGATGACAATGGTGAATCCGCTTCAGTTGCTCATGTTTAGCCAAAGTAAAGTGGAATCTGAAAATGGTATCGTCAGAATGGACGACTGGTAAGCCGCCACAGCGACGGCCTTGTGCGTAAACGCACAGGGCACCTAGATGATGACCTAGATAATGTGGCATGAGGTACCTAGCAGCATTGCGGCCGACCTTACGAAACCGCGGCTTTGTTCACAAGGCACTGGACAAATTTTCGACCGACTGAAACATTTTAGCAGACACTCCGTTCACCCTAGACCGTTCAATAGTTTCACTCTGTTTACTCGGAACTTTGAACTGCTAGGCGTCTTAATTTCCGTACGGTTAAAGTGGCTCTGTATGAACACAACACCTAAACACACGAATCGGACCAAAATTCTTACGGTGCCGTCTGATTGTAGCCTGCGACAGCGACAGCGACAGCAACGGGAACGGGAAAGCGAACGTTCAAAAAACAATTGGTTTAGGAAGTAAAATAACAACTCTGCACAAGTCTTACGCTTTGTTGTAAATTTCGTTGCCGTCCCCGTACAACTACGTTCTCAACTGACTAAATTTTAAGTTAATGGAAGAACGGGAACGGTATGGGGATAAATTTTATTATCTCTATCTGATTTAGGACTTAGTCCCCTCCCTTTAGCTCCAAACAAATTTTCGTTGTTTTTGATTAACTTGCAGCTTGGAATGATCGCGAAAAAATTTAAAAGGATGCGAGGGTTTTTTTTTTTGTTTTGGTTTGTTTTTTTGGGGGGAGGGGGGGCGACGTTTTCATTGTCGAATCGTAAGGACTCCACTGGTTTCGGCGATATACAGCATAAAAGCTACCAATGAAATCGTAACATGCTCCGGCCGAATCATCAGCATCGGCTCGTGTATGCCTTGTCCTTTACCGTCGTTTTTTATCCTTCCAGGTTGCAGTTCCGTTTCGTCCATCATCAAGCCGCCATGATTGTAGCTCTACGCCACGCGGTGGATTTCCTTTTAGTTCGTGCTGCCACAACTCCCTCCATTATCGCCGAACCAAGTCACATGGACGAAAAAATCCTTCATGTCATGAAGTCCCTGTCTAGAGCCAATGCCGGATGGTTTGGAGTAAACCGCGGCGGGCGAAACCAGTTTCACCATCGAGGATATCCCCCAGGGTAAGCTATGTCACGAAAAGCAAAGCATCTGCGTGCGAGCATATTCGCGAGCTGGTGTTTTTGTTTGTGGTTTTGTCAAGGACATTTTCGGATGGAAATATGGCAAGGTATAATGTATTGTCCGTTTATGTTTATGAAGTCAGGGTGGCTAAATAATGGTCTTTTTGTGAATACAAAAGATTGCAAGTTGGGAACTTCTGAGGCGGCTAATAACTTGGGGGCCAGCTTCACCAAATTTTAAAAACTGGGGTAAACATTTTTAACTCCTTTTACTGACTCAACTACAATAGTACTCGTAAGCTTTTCGTGTAAGAAAAAAGGGACTGAGTCATGATTTTTAAAAAGGTTACTGTCAAATATTTCTGTGATAGTGAACCCCTAAATATCCACATGTCACCAGATACATCGACAAACATCATGGAGCGGGGTCAGAAGCAGTTTTCGAACAGCGCTAAAAGCTGGCGGTTTGTCTTCGTGGAGTTTTTGAAGTTGACCATTTGCCCTTCCCACGTCTTTAACAATAATTTTAAAAACAAATTTAAAAAATAGAAGAAACTGCAAACTGATGACTCGTAGACAATTGTTTAATCTTTAGTATTCGCTCTGTGAGAATTACATTTTTAAACACGGTTAGAAGCATATGTCCTCCGACACTCCTGAATTTCAGTCAAGTTAAAAGTTGAGCCACACAGAGAGCAGGTACATTTCGTTGAAAAAAGGGACATTCACATTACACTACCTTGTTTAAACATTTTTTCTTTGTCCATTCGTTTCTCTCAATTATTGTATTTTTGTTTTATCCCGTTCACTTTTCACTATTCGGACGCCGAATCGAAAGTCGAATCGAAAGGCAATTTTTTTAAAATAATGTTGGCTTTTTTTGATAGCCAGCTCAATAGCTTTAATTTGATGTAGGGTTTTAGTTATCAGCAGTTTAACCGGAACGTGCTGCATCCCTTTTTCGTGAGAAGCCCCGTAACGTTAAGCGTTATGCACCTATCAATGTAAACCCCGTGGGGGGGGGGGGAGTGCGGGCAAGGGGTGGGGATTTGACAAATTTTAAAATTTTTCGATCAAATTATTCAGGGTGGGAAACGAAAGGTCAATCAAAAGTGTCAAAAAAGCCCCCTACCCCAGGGGAAAAAATCTGAGCAAACAATGCTATAATACTATATAAAACGAATAAAAGAACATTTCAAACACGTTGTTACTACTTTTATTTACGGTTAACGGAAGCTCCATTAAATTACTCGCTGTAATTAAGTATTTTCTCTCTCCACTAGCATCTCTTATCTTGAACAACAAAATCACTCCAGGAAGATTGACCATGCTATATAATATTAATAAAACGTAAAATGCTTTATAACATCTGCTCAACATGTCGGAACAGGTCGGATCAGTGATCCATAAAAAATCCTCTGACTTTCAGGGTGGAATTCGATTTCAATCGAGTTTTACAATCAGATGGGAACTTGAAGAGAAAAACTTCCTCAAAAATAGACATTATCTGTTTAGATGACAGTTTAAAGTATCGGATTATGGCGATTAAAACAAATGAAAACTTCACACCTTTCTCCAACAGCGTGACTTTCAGAAAGCCTCGAGGGACAGACTTGGTAAGCGCTTCTGAATTGATACCAGGCTTCTGTCGGTCAAAGTCAAATGTCCCGACCCCGGGGTCGCTTCACACGATCAAAAGCCCGACAGCGGGGATAGTCCCAGGCATCTAATCCCCTCCCCTTGCCCGCACTCCCCCCCCACGGGATTTACATTGATAGGTGCATTATTTCTTAGTCCATTCCCTTCTTTCGGTTATTGTATTTTTGTCTTACAATGTCTTACATTTGAATGGAATGGAAACAACATTTTAAAAGTCCTTTGGACGTATCATCATGTCGGACCTCTTGAGAGAGTAGAAGCTTTTTTTCCATCCCCACCATGACATTCCTTTGTTATCGATCTGACCTGGAAGGTACAGGCCATTCAGATTGGAGGTGTGACAATTTTTGTACCACCAAGCGCCTCTATATAACGTGGCACAGCTCGACGAATACTTGTCGTTATCACGATCCCTGGTACTGAATGCCATACCACGGTGAAGAGCAAGAGAATCTCCGGCGGTTCCTGTAAATTCAACCCAACAAATCGTGGATTTGTTAGATTATCTAGGGGAGTCCACTTTTAGCGGTCAGTCAGTCTTTCTGAAGAACACTCCCATATGGCTGGCGCAACAGCGCAACCCAGCCATGAGCCCCCTCACAAAAGGCAACAAAACAGGCACCCTTCACACTAAGAAATAGCAGTGCGAGAAGGAACAACAGGAAAGGGAAGGGGGAAGAAAAAGAGATTGGCAGGAACAAAGCAACGCATTTACTGCGTGAACTGAAACTATTACTTTAGCTACTTTAGGTAAGGAAATAAATTGACAACGATATGATCTTACCTGAATAACTTCCCAAACTCAACACGTACTTGGCCTTCTCGCTTGTCACGCCAAATGAGCTGTATTCTGCGTACGCCTTGTTTCCTTCGAAGTCTTCCAAGTCTACACGAAGCTTGTAATCACCATGAACAGTCAGACGATGGATCTTGTCTAGACCAAGCCAAAACTCACCGTTTAGATTACCAAAGCCATTCTTGTACTCATTCCAAGCTCGGTAGAAATCTACAGACCCATCTCGTCTTCGCTGAAACACTGTCCAACCTCCACGATCTGTTTTCTGATCACAGAAAACTTCAAATTCACCCAAACCATCAGGTTTGATTTTGTACACACCGCTTATTTTGATGCCAGACTTGTAAGGGTCAGCGCAGTTCTTGTTAACTGAAATTTGGCAAAATGATCAACTAGAGATGAGTGTTGTTTACCGATTATAATGATAACAGTAAAGACTGTTCACAGTTGTTTCGCTATGAATTACATTTTTTTTTTTACATTACCCTTTTTAGATCCATCAAAATTTCAATAATTTCGCTTATGTAATTGGTCAAACACATAATCCAAATCATGTGGAGGAAAACAAGACCAACTAATTAAGTTTGTTTTCACCTTTCTCTAATAAAATTTGTTACTTTCGTCAATTTTACACAGAGTAGCTAATAAAGACTGGATATACAAACCCTTCGGCGGACCGGTAACGCCAGTTTCGTTTTTGTTCTCTGGATGCGAGGATCTGATTTCTTCTAGCATTTTTATAATTTTGGCGAGTTGTTGCTCGGTTTTGTTGCAGTTTTGTCCGCCTGCATAGTAATAGTTATTCATATCAGACCGTTTCTCCTTCAAACCATCGTTACTTTTCGCAGGTTTTCCCAGAGTGTGAGCTAGAGCTGTTACTAAACAAGAAAGCATAAGAAATTCTATGAAGCACTTCATTTTGTCCAGTTGTGCGCGCAAAGTTTGTTGAAAATACATAAATGATAGCCTGCCAAAGGCTTTTAAGCCTGGAGTATTTTACGCCCATAGAAATGAGATTTTTATCTAGGTTATTTTAGGACCGCTTAATCAAGGCTTATCAGTCAGTAGATTACACCTCTCAGTGTTAAGTGTGGACTGTGAAGAAAGGTGATGACTGGGCATGAAATGAAAAGTTTAAGGGTTCCTGGAAAAGTTGAATTTTAGTTCCACTATTCTGAAAGAGAGAAGATGAGGAACGGGAACGACATACTGAATACCGCGTCCAAACCACTATAGATGCTTCTATAGGAACATATTTTAATGTGGAATTAATCAGTGAATGGCTACCTTTCAACGACGTATATTTCACTTCAGATAACGAGTGGCACGCAATTGACGTAAAATTTAAAAAAAATCGGCGTTTTTATGACGCCCTAATTTTAACAGTGTAATGAGAAAGTTGATTTAGTTTATCAGGTCTCAATGCATCCAATTTTCCTCGTTCTATTGAGCGCATGTATTTCTAGCTTAACCAGTATATACTTGAGGGGCATATTAAGTAGACGAATATAGGGAAAGTAATTTTTATTGTTTCTGAATGGTACTTGGCTATTTTTTTTCTATTAATCAGCATTTGATCAGAAAGTCTTTACTTCTCGAGAGCCTAGAACTACTAAAAAGTTCAATATCATTGTTAATGGTTTTGAAAATCCGCCCAGAATGGATTGGTCTTGCTATAAACGTTACTATAGTATTGCACTAAAACTGTTAAAAACAGTCTTCGACAAATTGTATTTGTATAGGTAATAGCATGATTTGTAGTGATATTTGATATTTGGCATGAATACCAAGAGTGGTGTTTCAAAACTGTTTTACGTAATTTAACGAGCCGTTAGGCGAGTGAAACTTGAGACAATGTTAAAATATCACGAGTGATATTTACGCCAAATATCATGACAAATCATGCTATGATTTGTTTATACTACCACCCGCAAAAGGTTGTAATTTTCACATGTAGGTATTTCAAATTAAGCAGAAATACCACTGCTCTAAGCCAATCAAATCACAGAAATTTCTCATGTAGTGGTATAAAGGGAGCAAGTACTCTGGAACGTACGCGAAAAGTTCGAGCCTACCTTTCAAGTTTTAAAAAAGAGGAAAAAGCCGAATATGGATTAATTAGGCTTGCTAATAAACCACTCTGGGATGCAGTCATTTGCAACGTAAAGGTTTTCAAGCGTATATGCAAATGCAATGGCTGTACGCGTATATTAGTGTTGCAAATTAGAGTGGTTTATTAGGAAGCCTAATTAATTCCTATTCGGCTTGTGACATTTTTCTTTACTCCTTTGTGCATATTTCTATGACAACATTATTGTGATTAGGTGTAAGCAGGATCCATGGCTTTTGATGTAAGTGTATTTTTATCATTCTTTTCAACCACAGACAAATGTCGTGTAAAGTTTGTGTTGAGAGCTCTTTTTTTATTATCAATAAGCTTCACAGTACAACCGTTTTATCACTCCTCCTGCTCTGTGTCAATATCTTAAAGAGATTGTGTCTAACCGAAGACGTTCCTGCTGTTTTCCACTTTTCTGCAGTAAGAGTGCTTGAGTATCTGATAACATACCAAATCCAGTAGTCAAATGGCTATTCCAACAATACTTGTTCAGTTAGCTGAGAAGCTAGGGTTTTCTTTTATTGAAACCTAGATTACTGAAATGATTCATTCCCAACTTCTAGACAAGAACTGGCTAGTTCCATCTAAAACATTCCTCTAACAAAAAACCTTGTTCCTCTTTCGTGGTGAGCCTGCGTGGCAGGCGTTCGAAAGGGAAGGGGAAGGGAATTAGAGCGCGAGACCACACGCGCCCAAATTCCCCCTTCTCCTTCCCCTTTTAACACCTGCCACGCAGGCTGCTCCTTAAGGGGTTTGTCAGGCAGAAGCATCATGTTTCTGAATTCTCACGATTTGACTTGAAACAGGTCTGCAGTCATTCTCTTGCGCTGAGTCGTTAGAGACCAATATTACCTTCTACCTTTGGTCACCTCTTTTAGTAACCCCAATGTGTCCTCTCTTAGGTTGATGCATAGAGGAGGGCGTGGAGGCCCCCCGCCCAGGCGCGGCTACCAAGGCCCCAGACATTACCGTGGCAACAATCAAGGAGGTGGATTCCGAGGGGGACGGGGTGGTGGATTCCGAGGAGGACCCCCTCGGGGAGGGTTCCGTGGATTTCGTGGTGGACAGTTTTAGATACGGAAACGGCTTTTTAAAATAAGTTAGTCTGGCTGTTTTGCGTCATGGTGCAGAATAAACTTTACAGTAAGAGCCAATTAAAAACGTATGTTTTCCTCGGCCGGAGGCGTAAAAAAACGTTCTATTCATCTTGGCTTTTCAGGAATTTAGTTTACATGTAAAGAAAATTCTTTTCAGGGAAAATATAGTTCACAAATTACCACTATCCAATTCTTTTGACTTGTGTGGTGTACAAGTGACTTGGAAGGAAAGACTCGTTGAACAATACATTTGTAATTTATACTAGGGTCTTTTGTAGTTCACTGTATGGAGCACAGTACTTGTCCTGAATCTTTGTATTGATGTAACAATATAGTAAAAGATGTTTGTAGATAGCAACACGGTTTCTAGGACGTTTTCTTTCCATGCTACGCGCCTTAAGTACTAGCTTTGCCTTTTCTGACGATTACAATGAAATGCTACAATTCCTGTGTTTACTACTTGTCTCAATTTTTGTGTTCGTGGATTAAATAGAAAAATGAAATAAAAATATTTATCGGACTTATTTCGCGTGGTAACTGTTAATGTTAGTTCAATGTAATGTTTGAATCTTTTAAAATATTTTTAAGTGTGTCCTTCAGTTCTGCGTGTTGAGGGCCGTTTGCAAAGAGATTTATCCATAAATTCCATGGCTGTGCGCTAATAAAAATTCTAGGGAAGCCAATGATTTCTACTCAAAACGATTTCCTAGTCGCCCAAGAGCAAACATAAGGCGACCGACAAGACTTTATCCAAAAACCAAAATTATGCATTTTCAACGTAGCAGGGCTCAGTGAGTTTTGCAAATAAAACTTATGTTTTTTGCAAAATGCGTGGCCGTTTCTTGTTGATCTGTAATCGAGCGCGCAACTTAGATACAGCACTTTGCGTTTTGACTAAAAACTCTAATATCGTTGGAAGAACTACGAATTGTCTGCGAAAAATCTATGTTCTTGAGATTATGAGAACATCTGCCACCTTTTTTCAGTTTTCAAAAGGTAGATTTTTAAATGGCAAAATATTTAAACTGCACGTCTCAAAAATGTCAAAAAGACCTTAGTCTTAGTCATTTTAGAGGGGACCAAAGTGCTGGATGACCGAGGCGTTCACTGCGCTTTAAACGTTGTTTTTCCTTGAAGCAAAGACGATTTCAAATGTACACACATATACAGGAAACATCACCCAAAAAGCTTTATTTTTCTTTCTTCATTAAACCTCTTTCATCTTTTATCCATTATCTTGAAATTTAACGAAAATATTGTTAAGCATCCTTGAGACCTTACAAATCTAACTACACTCGGATAAGAGAACTTTAAAAATTATTTGGACGTATTTTCATCTCAGATCTCTTGAAAGAAAAATAGTTATTTTTCCACTTCATCCAAGCCATCCCTTGGTTACTGGACTTGCTGTATAAGTACATAGCATTCAGGTTCGAACTGTAGCAACCATTGTACCACCATGCTCCCTTCCATGACGATGCGCAGTTCTTGGACCACTTGTCATTATCGCTGTCCTTGGTAGTAAAGAACATTCCATTGTGAGTAGCAAGAGAATCTCCAGCATTGCCTGAAGAAAAACAATAAATTTGTGAATTTTTTATACCATGGGGAAAAAATAGCACTATCTATAAATATCGGCATAATCAAAGAGAAATTACGACTTATCACACTCAATCAATTCGCAGTCATTTGAGGAGAATTCTCACCTGAATACCCTCCCACGGTAAGCTGGTATTTCGCCTTCTCGTTTGCTACAGCAAATGAGCTATACTCTGCAAGTAATATGGTGCCAGCAGTAGCTTCCAAGTCAACACGGAGCTTTTTATTTTTGCCTGCTGTCAGGCGGTGAATCTTGTCAAGCCCCAGCCAAAACTCGCCATTCAGATTCGCGAAGCCCAGTTTATAATCATTCCACCCTCTGTAGAAATCTACAGAGCCGTCCTGTCTTCTTTGAATAACTGTCCAACCACCTCCTGCAGTTTTCTGATCGCAGCAGACTTCAAATTCGCCCAGACCGTCCGGATCGATTTTGTACAATCCACTTATCTTGCCACCGGACTTGAAGACTTCTGCGCAGTTCTTGGAAACTGAAAATTGAACAAAGAACCTTTGAAAACCCCAAAATGATATAATATATCTCTCGCGCGCCAAAATAAAATAAAGCGGAGGTATAAAACAATTAGACCTGCGTTTGTGTCTTTAGTTCCAATTTTGATAACGAAATAGAATTTTAATATACAGTTCATGCAGACCGAACCTGACGCTTTCTCGATTTTCATTGAAACTGAGGGCCATAACTGAACTTACCTTTTCCACGAAAGTTCCACGGCTTTTCTTTCATTGTTCGGATTTCTTGTTTTATTTCCAAGAGATGCTGTTCCATCTTTTTGCAATGTCCTTGGCTGTAATAGTTGTTAATCATATCAGACTGAGCTTTCCCAGTGTTGTCACCTGAATCAGCTGTGGCCAGTTTCGGTGACGGGTTTGTGAGTACAGCAACGAGAGAACACAACAGATTAGTTGCAAAGAAATAATTCATAGTGATCTCGTTATTCGGAAACAGCATCAAAGCCAATAAGAGAATAAGAGCTTCGTTGACCGTTTGAACCAAATATATTTCTCTCATTGAGGTCTCATTTTGGAACGAGATTTTTCGTGTCTCTGAACTCTTTTTTGGAGGCGCTTTCGACGCCAATCAAAAGATTGTTTACATAAATAGTCCTTGATATCTATTTATATTTTATGAGGTTACCCTTTAGATCAAAGGGACATTCGCATGAATTATTTCGTTACTGTTTCAATCTGCAGAGCGAATCTTTCACAAAGTTAAACGCAATTATAGTCGCGCGTCGAATTTCCCAGGCTTCCCGCCTTCAAACCTGCCACCGGCGCCACATAGAGTGAAGGCGGTGATGCGATTCCGTTTCAGTTTATAGAGTTAGAATCAATATCTACTCCGACGTACAGAGGAAAAGAAACCTTTCATTGCCTCGACGCTGGCTTGCGGAAGAGTTTTCTGTCCTTAATCAGAAAACGAAATTGCTTCCCAACGCTGCTCTAACGAACGTCTCCAAGGTTTCAGTTGATTTCGTACGAGACTGAAACTTGTCTAACTTTCTCATAATATTTACAGCTCGCCACAACCAACATTTGGGGCACGATCCATTCAACCAAAATTTCCGGAAATTTCGGTCCAACACTCAAAGGATCACGGTTCGGTCCAACCGGAAAAGTTTCGAAAAAACGGGTCCACCTTTTGAGGTGGACCACTTTTCCCGGTTGGACCGGTTGGAATTATGGTTGAATGGATGGCGCCCTTGGAGTGTTCAAGGTTTTGATTGCGTGAAAACAAGATTTGATATTTGCATCTGTAATCGCATTCTTACAAAAAAGTAAATTCGTGTGCATATTTAAAGTTAAAAAATCAACCATATCTTGCAAATCCCTCGTTAGAGAGAGTCCGTTTCGATGAAGGACAAGCACTGGAGAGCCAATCTACATATCGACTCAGTTGTCGCCGAAGGTTTTTTTGGTGCTATTTATGTATCGGTCAAATCGAAGCTTCAACATGCCCCCCCCCCCCCGGCATACCCCGGGCATTTGACACTTTTGTCGTCCCGGGGAGGAGGGAATTTGATTATCAGAGTCTTCCAGGGGGTGGGGAATTTGATCCCCATGCTTTAAGGGTGGGGAATTTGAACTGCACCCTCGATTTCATGTAAAATCTTTGGCGTGGCGAGCTATCACGGGGGACGCGGTGTTAGAGGATCTTCGTGGAAAAAATTGTGCCTTTGTGGCAAATTGGTTACGAGGAAAGGGCTTAAACAAGTTTTGTGTCGTATTTGAAGCATTTAAATTTTAAAATTTTTAATATTGGATTCAGGCTTTGAATGTATGAATGTGTTTTCTTGTTGTGTTTACAATGAAATATAGTACCTATACCGGCGATTTAATACAACAACATAAAATAAAATAAAAAGCTCAGGGCAACTACTTTGACCTACTGCAAGTATGTTAATTACTAGTAATAAGGTGAGCGATGATGCATGTCAGTGAAATGGTCATGATGTAGTAATCTCAATAGGTGGGATCTTTTTTTATAGAACGCTTTGTATGTTGCATGACGAAGAAAAGCTGAGCATTCAGTGACCTTGTAGCAGCGATTTCCGCCGCTTTGCACGAGACTTTTGTTCGTACTAAATACGCTAACAGTGTTTCTCAGTTTTTGTTATATTTATAAAGATTTTGTTCGACAACTGAAGGCGTTTCCGCCGTCCTTCTGTCTTTTTTGTGCCTGTGAAATGTCCCCGGTGTGGAGGCATTTGATCACCTGAATGGACCCTAGTGTGGGGCATTTGAACGGCATTTTGGCCCGGAAGGGGGAATTTGAACAATAATTTTCAAAAAAGTCAAATGCCCGGGGGGTTGCCCCGGGGGGATGTTGAAGCTTCGATTTGACCTATACATTACGTTTTTGGTTTGTATTTATAACGGCCGTGCGCATGGTCAAATGAGAAAACGATCGAGGGACTGGCGAGAGAAAAAGAAAAAAATCTGCCTTCTTCCCTCGCCCCCTCCCCCATCATTTTCTGTTTGGTCCTTGGTTCAACTTTTTCGCGGCCGTACCTCTTACTTTACAAACCACAAAAGAAACAAATCACAGGAAAAAAAAACGCCAGCTACGCAGGCTTACAATGTTCCGGAAACAAAATCCCGTTCTTTGACAATGTTAACCACTGAAAAGATCCTAGAAGGCGGAACAACTTTACGTTGGGTCACACACAAATTGTGTGACTGTTTTTACCTAAAATGCTGTGTATTATGACTATTATCATTCTTGCAGCTGAAAACGATGAATGATAGTGATTTTGAAGTGTATTACAATCGATCGGCACAGCACTGGACCGGTCCATTACTATAGGTGTCGCCGAGTTTTCCTCCCTGGTCTCTCTACTTTATACTCAGGAAATCTGTATAATTCGTCATTTTCAGCTGCAAGAATAGCAATGCTCAACATTTCAGGTAAAAAGACGTTTTTCTGATAGTATATAGTATAAAAATTCCTCTCATTATATGATGATGATATGAACCTTTTCAATGTTCCCATGCATTTCCCCTAAATTCAAACATTAAAACAGTCCCACAGTTTGTGTGGGCTACCTGTTGTAGGGAATGTTCGTGAAGGAATTACAGTGCGACAAAGTTGACCAATCGGATTAAGGGAAAATAGCAAAACACTCCGAGAAAGTTAGTTGTCAAACATAATCGAAGAAAACAACATCAAAATCAACCAATTACAACCTACAGATGTGACCTTTTGAACCCGCTAAAGAAAGCCCCTGTTTCATGAGAGGTCCGTTAAAGTGAATTATGTAGGCAAAAACGTTAAAATAAAGTTAGAAGTTGAAGTTTTGGTCATGATTTTATGGTAGCTTCGGGGTTATATGCTTCTGCAGTACCAGACAAATCATCTTGCCCCCCAGAGATTTTCCCCAGTCCCCACCTCCATTTTCTAAGAGAAAAGCTCTGGGACGAGCTTACCACGGCCGCATGGAAGGCGGGAAAGTATCAAGACAATCGAGATGATTCTCATTTGATGGAGATTAGTTGCCAGATCTGCTGATCACACTTCAAAAAACTTGCGGATAAAGGGCAATCGGATACTTACTGTGTGCAGAGGCCCTTCCATCTTCCACTCTAGATAAACAAAGAGGAACTGGGTCCCTTGCGTTCCTCTTCCCGAAACGTTTATGCATCAGTCATTTCCAGCTGCGCCCAGCACCCCCCCGGGCTACTGCGGGGCATTTGCCCGCCCTGTCAGTCTCGGGAGTGGGGCATTTGCAAATTTTGTGCTGCCCGGAGGCCGGGCATTTGCCAACCCCGGGGCCATTCCTGAGCTTTTGACACGCACGCGGTTTCCTATCAGAAAATAACTACACAAAGGATTTTACTGGGAAAGAAAGCAGATTGGCTCATCTGTCAAGGACAGGAAAAATTGAAGAGGTTTGTAAAGGCATGTTCTTGATTTTATGCATGCATTTCTTCATTACTTATCGAGCCAGAATTACATAGCAAAATCAGGAGCTATCGACGTGAATCAACGTACGTTTTTTGGTTATTGAATCAAATTTCTGTTGAGATTATTTGAAAAACATCCTTTCATATTTATAAAACTATTCATAACATATAACTTGACAGCGCTCTATTATTTTAATGTCAATAATTTTACATCAATACCAAAATTATAAACTGGTGCATGTCTTTGCGGCGTGAAGTCTTTATTAGAATCATAGCGCTTTTACAAAGGAAGACGTTAATTGAAACAAAAAATTAACATTAAAATGCTTTAAACGGCACTATTCGACTATGCGATCAATGAAAAATGTTGCAGTGTTTTCGGAGGACGGGGCATTTGCCCTCTTTTTTCGTCCCCACCCAGGGGAATTTGACAGCTCAAGGGTCCCCACCCCTGGGAATTTGCCATCCAAGGCAAAAAAAATGCTAATGCCCGGGGGTCAGCCCGGGGGGCCGCTGGGCGCAGCTGGAATTGACTGATGCATTACGAATCCGTAAAAAACACTTTTAGTGTAAACTTAGGGCGCTTTCCATTTGTCAGAACTGGCCGGCCGGACCATTGCCGGACCGGTCATTTTAACAATCAAATCGGCTTTTTCCAAGGGTTTTTGGGGTGAAAAACCATCTCCTTCTTGCACACTATTTAGGATTTGACTGACCTGGCTGGATAGCTTTGATTAATAGTGAAATTCTCATTACGACGGGAAGGGTCTGGCCGGTCAGTTCTGAAAAATGGAAAGCGCCTTAACGCGGCAGGGTAATCCTAGCCTTCAATTCATCCGATTGCTTCGAGTCGTTTTCTCCTCTCAACAACGTCGTTACTGAGGGAGTAATAACGACTCGAAGTAATCGGATGAAATTCAGGCTAGGGTAATCCGCGCTCGAGAATTAAGTTGAAGCGAAAGCAAGCAAAGGAGGCTTTCAATTCAGACAAATAGATTTAACGCATAGAATTTGTGTAGCTTTACTCACACTATAACTAAGTAACAGTAGCGTGTTAAACTCGCTAATTTGCCGAAATACCCTTCAATCCCCACTGAAATGTTCGGATGTTAATGATTCTAGTCTTACTACACGGTAAACCTTTTTTAATATAGCAAAACTCATTCTTCTAAACGGCTGTATTTGTACGTTGCATTTGAATCCTTTTATTTAATTTTAAGTCTTCATTTTTGGCTTTAGAAATTTATTTTCCGATGAGATAGACGTGGCCTTAGAGTGCACATCTACACGAATTCGGATATTTTTAAACTGCCATATCTTTTTTACACGAACCAGTCTTTTGGCTGTTCACACGTACGAAACAAATGATGCCGTTTAACATGGTTTTAAGGCTCAGTCCACACAAACCAGGGAAATATATAAAACGTGCTGTTTCATATGGTAATAAATGGACGGGTCCTTAAATGCTTGGAAAAAAGGCTTGAACAACGAACAAAAGACTACGCATTGACGTTGGTGTTACAATCCGTTATGCTAAAAAACGAACCAATATGTAAATCATTATGTTTCACAGGTTTTTTCAATACATAAGATTCTCATTAATTTTTGCGAGTACCAAAATAGAATAATGAGTCAACTTTATTCACCCATGCGCAAATAACCCCAAAATGATTTTTGAAATTTGTTAACGGTATCGCAGTTTCGAACTAGTCTCTCCTAAACGATCATGGATCTCTTGTGTTTAACAATGCTTGATGAAAGCTACTGCTGCTAAAACTGTTCGTTCTATTGCAAGGTGGGTGAAACATTAAAACTGCATAGGCAGAAACACAGTGAAGAAATTCAACTCGCGAATCAATCTGGAAATTTTAAAATTGTAAGTGTATTGCTAATAACCATCATCTCTAGCCTTTCTCTTGTCCAAACGAATTGCCAAAGAGCTGTCAAGTGCACACTATTTAGTCTGTGAACTTCGTTCTCTACTGAAACCTTCTATAGTGCGTTATTTTAATAGGCAGTGATATGTTTTTTCTTTTTCTTTTTCGTCAGTTTTAAGTCATCCTACCGCAAGTAAAATTCAGTGGTTGAGGGACGAGGAACGGAACGGAACGAAGAGATGATCAGCTTATCATTGATAGAAGAAAAACAACAAGAGATTTGTAAAGGTAACTAAGTGAAAAGTCACCTTCACAAGGAAAATCATCTCACCCTGACAGAGAAATGAAAAAGGTTTTAATATGGTGATAAAAGACGTTTTTTCTGTGGGATACCTGAGCTTACTATTAATAACTTTATTATACAGTTATATTGGAAACGAGATGAAGTATGATTTTCTCTGAACAATATTTGCTGCTGAGCGATTTTATATTTGGCTATATACTACTAAATTAGTTTTGCGAGCATTATCCCAATGAACAAATAGACTAGTTCATAAAGTTGTTATTACCTTTATATTGACTTCAATGTTTTTTTACAAGTAAACTGATTATTAAGGGGCAGTCTGGTTTACAGCATTATTTTTCGTTGATTTCCACCCTTTTTCTTAAATATCTAGCCAAGATTTCTGATTCAATCAAAAAATGACTCTATTAGGTAACAGCCCTTAATTTGATAATTATTTGTGAATTTTTGGATGATTTTTCGATCGTTTTTAACGTCTAAAATTTAGCGGGGGATGTGTTGAAACTTTTGGGAAAATGAGAAAATATTGGATTTCTGGGGTTTTTGAAAATTAAAATCTGAAGTGAATAATTAATAGCCAATGACCAGATAGTCCACCTCCACAACAAGGTGCCTCTGATCCCATTAGCGGACTAACCGGTTCAGTTATGTGTATTATGCCTATTCTAACCTCATAAATTCCTTCCCAAATCAACATTATTTCCCCCAAAGTTTAACCAGATTCCCCCCCCCCCCTAAACTTAAAACACATATAACAGCAAAGTAGGACGTGGGTGTTAGAGAATAAAAAGTAGCAATCAAATTATGACAAGTTCTCTTCTTAGCCTGCAACCATTCATGACATTCATACTAAAATGAAAATCATTTCCTTTTTCGCTTCCTGACGAGAGTCTTCCAACATGTCCAAATGTTTTTTTGAATTACCGGTCTCTGCACTGTTTGGTTATCAACCCTTCAAACCAATTCTTTCTTTTTCAAAGTGTTTCGTCTCACGGCCAAATGAAGCAGTTAGAGGGCACCCAGCTGCAGGCCCGCGGACAGAATTTGTAAGATATTTAGATTTTCTCCCAGGAGATATTTCCTTATATGAGCCATATAGGTATGTGCCACCCCAAAGGGTATGGTTTTTGCGCTTTTTCGGTCTATTAAAAACGGATATACACTTCGCTCATTTTGGTTTGGAATGGGGTATGGTTTTTGAGGGAATTACCGGAGTGTAAGAACGAATTTGTCGTTTCAATTCCAAATGAATAAGAAAGAAAAAGAAAAATGCGAATTCTTTGGGATAATTTCTGCCGAGCAGTATGAACTTTAGAGGCCACGTCTGAAAACAGGAGTGAAAATTGACATTTTTTGGGGTCTGAAATAGGGTCAGGTTTCTTTTAATTGGGTACGTTGTTTTGCTCAGTACATAATTATATAATTTTTGTTTTGTTTACTCTATTTAGGTAACTCAACCTAAGACTGAAATGCAGTCATAAGTTGTTCAAAACGAGCGGAACCAAAACGATGAAATGATTTTGAAACGTAAGTGCCTGTAACAACACATCCATTTCTTTTAGCTTGTCTCCATCTTTCTCTGTCTTTTTGTACAATTCTTACAACTTACTTTACTGAATTTACGACTATATATCTTTCTCAGTCCAACAGATAAGGCAAAAACGGGAGTCTAACACTCATGTTCTAACGGAAGCGGACCCAACTAAACCAGGGGATTTTTAAAACGGTAAGTGCTTGCAACAGCCCTGACCCCGATCTTTCCTTAGTGACTTTAATGAATTACGACTGACCACTACGTATTCAGGATCTTGACTGTTCAAGTTACCACAAACTTGACAAAAAGGCTCATTTGGTAACTCTTTTCTTCTTCGCTTTTTACGCAGTTATCCAGGCGAACTCGGAATCATTCAAAATAGCTGGAATTACCTCTTTTGAAGCAAAAGGACACCAATATGACATCAGGTAGGTTAATACAACGTTTTAGCCGAGAAACACTCAAGAAAGAAACACCAACCAGATTGCGTGGGTGACCTGTGGTATAAATCACGAAGGTAGTCCCAGGGTCGACTGTTGTCCCGGCCAATATGGCGGCTGCGGGCTGTTCATCTGTCCCGGTTGTTCAAACGTTGACTAGCGCTATCCAGTGGAAAAATATCTATCCAGTGGATAGTGCAATCGGTTTTCCTAATACTTATCCGCTGGATAGTGATTTATCCGATGGATAGCGCTATCCAACGTTTGAACAACCCGGGCCTGTTGTGGCAATGCAAACCTTATTCAAGCTCATAGTACCTACAACAATCTCGAGAAAGGACTGTGCGTTACAAAAACCAAAATACTAAGCAAGTCAATAGAATGGACCGACATAAAGGTATATACATAAGCTTAATAATATTATCTGAAGTTTTAGCTAGGGCTAAAAGCGACGCTCCATTAATAAATTTATAATTAAAATCAAACAATAAACTTGTAATCCACAAATCAGTTAAATTAAGGGCACATTCATGTGACTTTTGAGGGAAAGGCTAAATGATTGTAGAGTGAAATATCTTACATCGAGTTGATAGCCTTGTATTTACACCCCCAAAAATAGCAATCATAGACTTCGATCACATTCAAGAGCCATAATGGCGACTCTTGATCACAGTAGGCGGGGTTTTCGCGATCGTTAGCATTTGGAAGTACCTGATTCAGTGGTTCAGCTGGCGGACGAGCACAGTTCATGCCAGTGGCACGAATGTTGAGTGCTGGAGGCACAAACTCCTAGGGGGGTTGGGGGCATGCCCCCCAGGAAATTCATAATATTGGACTTTCTAAAATGCAAAATATTCACCAAAAAAGAAATATTTGACTGATTTGGCAATTATAATATTATCAGTTTGCAGTTGTTTGTTTTTTAGTTGATTCAAAAATGGACTCCAATCGGCATTACATAACTAAGTGAGAAAAGTAAAGGTCAAGTCTTTCGTTGGTTAATAAATGACAAAAAATGATTTTCACACTTAAAAAAATAATTATTTTGTGTGTGAACTACCAGACGTTACATGTCAAACAACTGGATGTTGCGTCCGGTGTCCGGCCTGAAACAAAACCCCTGATTAGGACTGGAAAACAAATCAGGCCAAATTTTTTGCATTCGACAAGTTTACTTACAAAATCTTGCCAACAAATCTGGGGATGTGTTCTACAAACCAGCCGTTTATACTTTCTATACATCACATCTGAGGTGAAACAGTACTATTTATCATACAGACCTCAGACAATTTTTCATGACAAATTACACTCAGTCAGTATTCAGGACGATCAATCATGGGCTTTTAGCAAAACGGTTTAAAGAATTTCCAAAATCACCTATACAGCTAGCCGGTTCTCACTTTTGACAAGCACCAAATTTGCAATGCTTGCTGTGGTGGAGTGTTTGAATGACAATTGATAGAGTTACGCTTCAACATGATAAAGAATTTAAATTATGTTTATTTTTTTATTTGATGGTTTTATAATGATGTGTAATCTTAAAAAACGTTTGATACCTGTGCAGCATTTTGAGTACTCCTGCAAGCGATACTCATGAACGACTAAAAACACAGCACAGTGATTAGAATTGCAAGAGAGACTACTAACAATCAATAAAAGAAATATAATTCGGTGAAACATTTACAGAGACAACAATTTTCATTCACAAAGACAAGTATGAAAGTGTGTCGGCTGAGTCCTGAGTTGGCTTTGAGCTTAAAGCTTAAGTTTATGTCTTAAGCCAGCCTCCTGGTGTTTGCCTTTTCCGAAGATGAACTCAAGGCAAGAAAATTGCTCTAATTTTTTTTGTTACAGCCAAATTTATAGCTAAATATTCTTTCTATATCTAAAGGCTTTTGAAAGTTCTGTAAGCTTATATCAGACCTGATACTAGGTCAGATCATTGTCTCGAAATCTTAAAAAAGGGGGATAAACTTGCAGCATAAACTGTGCTTGACTTCATGAAATTAGATATAAAAAAACAAACATCAAATACAATAATTACTCAGGCTTACCATTCGAGATACAGCTCCTGAAAGCTATCAAGTAGGGCCAGAATCACTTGAGAGTTTTCAGCCCTCTTACTCATCAAGCAAGGTGAAAAACAAAAACGATGCCATCCTAAATCAGATTTCGAACTTTGACATGTGACACATCTCTCAACCAAAAACCCAATTAACAAACCAGCCATGAATAACAGAAGAATCTTGATAGAAGCTGTATTTCATTGTGTACATCCAGTGGAAAAGACAGTTAAAAACATCACAAGATGACACAAAACTCTGTCAGCTTCAGCTATCAGAAGACAAGTTTCCAGATGCTGCATAAATTTTCTGCATGAACTCACCTGTTAAATTTTGACCAATCAGAGCATAAAAATTGGATGTAGAGTGTGACCAATGCGTGACCATTGTGAGAAAAGTCAAAAGCAACTGCACCAGCTGAATTTTTGCATAAGAGGTCAGTTTGAAATCCAAATTTTAATAGTGCGGCTCATAAACACAACTTATTTCCTCTGCATTTTAAAAAATTGACCTTGAGCCCGTGACTTTTTGAAAACTAACTTGTCAGCGGATAACTTCAAAAAAATACTTGACCTCAATGAGTTGATACCTGAGTCTGTGATAGGATCAGGTGGTACTGGTCAGTGGATACCCTGTTTTGACAGCTGTCAAACCTCTCAATTAATCACAACGTGGATAAGCAATATCAGGTTGCACCTGGGCTTCCAAACTATGACATTTAACATTGGTTTTCCTGTGGTGCAGATGGATGGTCGCTCGGGCAGTTGGTCAGGGTACAGTCAGGTGATTACGAAATTATTCTCTAGGATGGATAGATTTACTTATCTATGGGGTTCACCTGGTGCGCATGGAGCTCTGCTATTAAGCTCAACAGTTGGCAAAAGCCAGCAAAAGCACAAAAATGTTCAAGTCGACTGTCAAACTTCCATACAACCTAGCACTAACGTATTTCCTAAGATAGTGGCCGGGGATGATTATTTCTTTTTTGGCACAAAAAGGGGGCGATTATTCGAGGAAAGGTAATTATTTGAGCGAGGTGATTATTTCAATTATTGCTCACTAGAAGTTGTGCCCTAAATATTTTGTTTTATTTTCCCATTAAATCAAACAAAAATTACGTCAAAAAACTGAACATGGGCTTTTTAAGTGTTCCAAATTTAGTTCCTTGATTAATTTTCAGAGCTTGAATCATCACTGTTTTTTTTTCACTTTTTGAAAATTTTTTTATCCAAAATGCATTGAAAATGAAACGAAAGAAAAAATAACAATATTATAATACATATGCAATGAAACTATCTGCTGCCGCTGACAAATAAAAAGAAATTTTAAAAAAGTAACAGGAATTAAAAAAGAAAAGCTAAGAAACTAAAAGAAGAAGACGCTAATCTAAAAAGTGAACCAGTACAATGTAGCTTAAGGGAATATGTATCAGGGGGGGTACACTAGCATTCACCTAGTTAAAGAAGTTTGGCCCGTGTTTTGGTCTAAGCAGTTAGATCTTGGGTTGCACATGTTTCATGCTTTTGGCTCCAACTTTTGATTAGCGCATAGAACAATGCTGAAACTTGGCCGTGAGGTAAAAGTGGTAAAAAGTTGTTTTTGTCACGTTGCTCACTGTTCTTTTGGCAATTTTTGGACTTCAGCTAATCAGAACCTTTGATTTAATTGAAATGAATGATTAAAAGTTAACACCTTCTAATCAATTTTGCAATCTGCCTGCCTAGTTTTAACACAGACCTTTACATAAAACCTGCTTTAGGTCATGGAGCAAAATAACTAGATGAGTTTGTAAAATAATACTTAAGGTAAATGAAATGCCCCCTCATGCACATGTCATTGGCTTTTCCCTGGGATATGACCCTGGGACATCTAAGGGGAATTGTAAAACTGGGTGGTGCCCAGTTGACAATTTTAAGCAAGGGAGAGGGAAATTGAACAAGACAAAATTCCCTGGTTAAAGGCTTCTTAATGAAAAAAACCCTGATATCGAACGGTTATAACTAGAGGGAACTCTTAATGATACACGATACAGTAGAGCCCTGTTGACTCAAACTCAGACTTCAGGGATATGAAAAGCAGTTCTTTTCAGTGAAGGTTTGAGTTATTGCTGTTCAATTTTCCATATTCATTTATAACTGGTAGTTTACTAATTTGTTTAGCAATCCAGTATACAGCACAGTACAGTACAAATAAAACTTATCTCATCAGAAACTGTAACACGATTATGCATGTTTATTCTGATGATCCATATCCATGATCGACTCATTGTTTCCTGTGACATATTTTCCTGGTTGGCACAGGGTCCTACCCCTGGAAGATGCCAGTGATGTGTATTAGTCCCAGTGCCCCCATATGCTTGATATTTAGAAGGGCATGGCTCCATGGTAATACCGTCATATACCCCTTAAGTCAATTGACCACCTAATTAGCCTTAAACCACACTTCCACTGCAACAGTTGATTGTGACTCTTTAAATTGGAAACACAACCTGTAGGCTTTGGACTATTAGATTGTTAGTATGAGACCGTAAGTAAATTGGGTTCATTTCTTAATCATTTAGAGATATGCCAAGAGATCAGAGGCACAATTTCAAAGATTTCACCAACAAGAATCAAGAAAGGTACAGTATTAAAATATTTATTCTCTTTAGTAACATTATGCTTTCTAGCATAACACAGTGATCATGGTCAAAACAAAATAAAATTAAAACTGCATGGTAAATGGTATAAGAAATAATGCTACTCCACTCAAGCATACAAAGGAGTACTAGTTTTAAACCTCTGAGAACAACAATAAGGATGCATGGTCATTATGTTTGATGCCCTATGATATATTCTTTTACATAAAAACTTTGATTAAACAGTATAAAAATATACTTAAGTCAACTGGGATTCCAACCTAGCAAGGAATGGGAGGAAGCTAGGTCCTCCCTGAACTATTACATTGTAAAGTCTGATTGTGCTTGTCAGAACATACCCTAATGTTGTGTTCCAGTGACACAAGGGCAGAAATTTTTGAGCTATCACAGGCAACTGCCAATTAGCCGCCCCAATAAATTTTATCAGGGAAGGAAACTGGGCTCCTCTCAACTTGATTTTGTTTTTGAACTGACAAATGGGGATCTGTAATCAATGATTACTTCTAGTATTTATATAAGGAAATATACACCAGGTCAACTGTTATCCGCCCATACGCAGCGAAGAATTGGGAGGCACTAGCACCCTGAACCATTACATAGGAACTTTAACTATTTAAATAACATGTTATACAACTTGGTTACAATAATACAATGATAATGTCTATTGTGTCATATGCTAAGCTATAAAAATGTATCTCATTTCAGATGCCTTTGAAAAGATGCAACTATAAAAGACCAACCAGTTTACAGGTATTCCAGTTACAAAACAATTAAAATACAATAAAATAAGAAAATTAATCATCATTAATCTGTAGTAGCAATTGTACATTTTATATTTATACATTTATAAAGCAAAACAAATTATGTCCCTATGATCTTTAGATAAACTTAACAAGGTCAATGTCTTTTAAGTTGTTTTTAAAAACTAGATAAACTGAGATTCCAACCCAGCACACAAGGGAGACAGGAGCTCCCTGGACTGATACTTCAATCTACTACTTTTTTGGTATTTAATACTTACTTTTGAAACTAGAAAAACTGGGATTCCAACCCAGCAAGCAAGGGAGAAAGGAGCTCCCTTGACTGATACTTCAGTCTCTGCAACCTGGAACTTCTTATTTAAACTAGATAAACTGGGATTCCATCCCACCAAGCAAGGCAGACAGAAGCTCCCTGGACTTATACTTCAGTCTATGATAATTAAAGGATACTATTAAAACAAGGTAAACTGGGATTCCAACCCAGCAAGCAAGGGGTAAAGGAGCTCCCTGGACTGATACTTCAGTCTATGGAAGTTAAAACTTACTATAAAATTTAAATAAACTGGGATTCCAACTTAGCAGGCAAGGGAGACAGGAGCTCCCTGGACTGATATTTCAGCCTATGATAGTTAAAACTTATTATTAAAACAAGGTAAACTGGGATTCCAACCCAGCAAGCAAGGGAGACAGGAGCTCCCTGGACTGATACTTCAGTCTATGATAGTTAAAACTTATTATTAACACTAGATAAACTGGGATTCCAACCCAGCAAGCAAGGGAGACAGGAGCTCCCTGGACTGATACTTAAGTCGATGATAGTTAAAACGTACTATGAAATCTAGATAAACTGGGATTCCAACCCAGCAAGCAAGGGGGACAGGAGCTCCCTGGACTGATACTTCAGTCTTTGGTAGTTAAAACTTACTATTAAAATAAGATAAACTGGGATTCAAACCCAACTTGTAAGCAAGGGAGACAGGAGCTCCCTGGACTGATACTTCAGTCTATGATAGGTAAAATGTACTATTAAAACTAGATAAACTGGGATTCCAACCCAGTAAGCGAGGGAGACAGGAGCTCCCTGGACTGATAGTTCAGTCTATGATAGTTAAAATGTGCTATGAAATCTAGATAAACTGGGATTCCAGTCCAGCAAGCAAGGGGGACAGGAGCTCCCTGGACTGATACTTCAGTCTATGATCGTTAAAACTTATTATTAAAACTAGATAAACTGGGATTCCAACCCAGGAAGCAAGGGAGACAGGAGCTCCCTGGACTGATACTTCAGTCTGTGATAGTTAAAACTTGCTATTAAAACAAGATAAACTGGGATTCCAACCCAGCAAGCAAGGGAGAAAGAAGCTCCCTTCACTGATACTTCAGTCTATGATAGTGAAAACTTATTATTAAAACTAGATAAACTGGGATTCCAACCCAGCAAGCAAGGGAGAAAGGAAGTCCCTGAACTGATACTTAAGTCTATGATAGTTAAAAACTTATTATTAAAACTAGTTAAACTGGGATTCCAACCAAGCAAGCAAGGCAGAAAGGAGCTCTCTGGACTGATACGTCAGTCTGTGATAGTTAAGACTTACTGTGAAATCTAGGTAAACAGGGACTCCAACCCAGCAAGCAAGGGAGACAGGAGCTCCCTGGACTGATACTTCAGTCTGTGATAGTTAAAACTTACTATGAAATCCAGGGAAACTGGGATTCCAACCCAGCAAGCAAGGGAGACAGGCGCTCCCTGGACTGATAGTTCAGTCTATGATAGTTAAAAGTTATTATGTAGATTAAGATTTTTTGTGCCCAAATTCTAGAAACAAATGAGGTGCATTGCGTATTCACCTGTAATAATAATTTTGGACTGTTGGAGCAGCAGCAATTCTTTCAATAAATTAAAAAAAAAAATTGCTTTAAGTACTGAAGGGGTATCCTGAATACAAAGGTGGCCCGTTGCCACCAATACAGTGGCCTCAAGCCAGGTGGAGGGTTTCGTGCGTTCCACAGGGTGCTTGTCTACTTATGCGGTGAGAGTGGTACTGAGCCGTCAGTTACACCGAGGTCTGGGTGGTTGCCTCTGACCGACAGGTGATGTATTGGGCGCCTGATAAGAAAACGGCCGTTGCACTCAAGTGCTTATCAACTCATTCTGCAGTGGTGCAGAGCTTTACGAGTGATACTGCACGGGCCGAAGCGGTGTACCGCTCATCGGGTCATGCCATATCTCAGCTTCTGGCACGAAACAAGTCTGTTGTAAGCGCTCATGCCCAGGTGTCCCGGTATGGACGCAAGCGGAGGTCCCCCAATTTTGTGGCCGTTGCACTCATGTGCGTCTCGGATACTGCACAGGCCACACATCCTTTTCAACAGGTCAAACCATATCTCAGTTTCTGTTGGGAAAAATTTTAATTTTTTTTTTTGAACAACAAAAAATTTTAGGTTATTTCTTTTTTTCTGGGAAAGAGTTGTTGCTCTGAGATGGTTGTAACTGACTTTCACAGTAATATTCCCTTAGGTCAACTGGGATTCCAACCCAGCAAATATGGGAGACAGAAGTTCTCTGGACTGATACATCAGTCTATCATAGTTAAAATCTATTATTAAAACTAGACAAACTGGGATTCCAACCCAGCAAGCAAGGGAGGAAGGAGCCCCCTGAACTGATAATTCAGTCTACGATAGTTAAAACATAGTATTAAAACAAGATAAACTGGGATTCCAACCCAGCAAGAGAGGGAGGCAGGACCTCCCTGGACTGATACTTAGTCTATGGTAGTTAAAACCTATTATTAAAACTAGATAAACTGGGATTCCAACCCAGCAAGCAAGGGAGAAAGGAGCTCCCTGGACTGATACGTCAGTTAAAACCTATTATTAAAACTAGGTAAACTGGGATTCCAACCCAGCAAGCAAGGCAGACAGGAGCTCCCTGGACTGATACTTCAGTCCATGGTAGTTAAAACTTACTATGAAATCAAGGTAAACTGGGACTCCAACCCAGCAAGCAAGGGAGACAGGAGCTCCCTGGACTGATACTTCAGTCTATGGTAGTTAAAACTTACTATGAAATCAAGGTAAACTGGGATTCCAACCCAGCAAGCAAGGGAGACAGGATCTCCCTGGACTGATACTTCAGTCTATGGAAGTTAAAACTTACTATGAAATCTAGGTAAACTGGGATTCCAACCCAGCAAGCAAGGGAGACAGGAGCTCCCTGGACTGATACTTCAGTTTATGGTAGTTAAAACTTACTATGAAATCAAGGTAAACTGGGATTCCAACCCAGCAAGCAAGGGAGACAGGAGCTCCCTGGACTGATACTTCAGTCTGTAATAGTTAAAACGTACTATGAAATCTAGGTAAACTGGGATTCCAACCCAGCAAGCAAGGGAGACAGGAGCTCCCTGGACTGATACTTCAGTCTATGGTAGTTAAAACTTACTATGAAATCTAGGTAAACTGGGATTCCAACCCAGCAAGCAAGGGAGACAGGAGCTCCCTGGACTGATACTTCAGTCTATGGTAGTTAAAACGTACTATGAAATCTAGGTAAACTGGAATTCCAACCCAGCAAGCAAGGGAGACAGGAGCTCCCTGGACTGATACTTCAGTCTATGGTAGTTAAAACTTACTATGAAATCTAGGTAAACTGGAATTCCAACCCAGCAAGCAAGGGAGACAGGAGCTCCCTGGACTGATACTTCAGTCTATGGTAGTTAAAACTTACTATGAAATCAAGGTAAACTGGGATTCCAACCCAGCAAGCAAGGGAGACAGGAGCTCCCTGGACTGATACTTCAGTCTATGGTAGTTAAAACCTATTATTAAAACTAGATAAACTGGGATTCCAACCCAGCAAGCAAGGGAGACAGGAGCTCCCTGGACTGATACTTCAGTCTGTAATAGTTAAAACGTACTATGAAATCTAGGTAAACTGGGATTCCAACCCAGCAAGCAAGGGAGACAGGAGCTCCCTGGACTGATACTTCAGTCTATGGTAGTTAAAACTTACTATGAAATCAAGGTAAACTGGGATTCCAACCCAGCAAGCAAGGGAGACAGGAGCTCCCTGGACTGATACTTCAGTCTATGGTAGTTAAAACCTATTATTAAAACTAGATAAACTGGGATTCCAACCCAGCAAGCAAGGGAGACAGGAGCTCCCTGGACTGATACTTCAGTCTATGGTAGTTAAAACCTATTATTAAAACTAGATAAACTGGGATTCCAACCCAGCAAGCAAGGGAGACAGGAGTTCCCTGGACTGATACTTCAGTCTGTAATAGTTAAAACGTACTATGAAATCTAGGTAAACTGGGATTCCAACCCAGCAAGCAAGGGAGACAGGAGCTCCCTGGACTGATACTTCAGTCTATGGTAGTTAAAACTTACTATGAAATCTAGGTAAACTGGGATTCCAACCCAGCAAGCAAGGGAGACAGGAGCTCCCTGGACTGATACTTCAGTCTATGGTAGTTAAAACTTACTATGAAATCTAGGTAAACTGGGATTCCAACCCAGCAAGCAAGGGAGACAGGAGCTCCCTGGACTGATACTTCAGTCTATGGAAGTTAAAACGTACTATGAAATCTAGGTAAACTGGGATTCCAACCCAGCGAGCAAGGGAGACAGGAGCTCCCTGGACTGATACTTCAGTCTATGGAAGTTAAAACGTACTATGAAATCTAGGTAAACTGGGATTCCAACCCAGCGAGCAAGGGAGACAGGAGCTCCCTGGACTGATACTTCAGTCTATGGTAGTTAAAACTTACTATGAAATCTAGGTAAACTGGGATTCCAACCCAGCGAGCAAGGGAGACAGGAGCTCCCTGGACTGATACTTCAGTCTATGGAAGTTAAAACTTACTATGAAATCTAGGTAAACTGGGATTCCAACCCAGCAAGCAAGGGAGACAGGAGCTCCCTGGACTGATACTTCAGTCTATGGAAGTTAAAACTTACTATGAAATCAAGGTAAACTGGGATTCCAACCCAGCAAGCAAGGGAGATAGGAGCTCCCTGGACTGATACTTCAGTCTATGGTAGTTAAAACTTACTATGAAATCTAGGTAAACTGGGATTCCAACCCAGCGAGCAAGGGAGACAGGAGCTCCCTGGACTGATACTTCAGTCTATGGTAGTTAAAACGTACTATGAAATCTAGGTAAACTGGGATTCCAACCCAGCAAGCAAGGGAGATAGGAGCTCCCTGGACTGATACTTCAGTCTATGGTAGTTAAAACTTACTATGAAATCTAGGTAAACTGGGATTCCAACCCAGCGAGCAAGGGAGACAGGAGCTCCCTGGACTGATACTTCAGTCTATGGAAGTTAAAACTTACTATGAAATCAAGGTAAACTGGGATTCCAACCCAGCAAGCAAGGGAGATAGGAGCTCCCTGGACTGATACTTCAGTCTATGGTAGTTAAAACTTACTATGAAATCTAGGTAAACTGGGATTCCAACCCAGCGAGCAAGGGAGACAGGAGCTCCCTGGACTGATACTTCAGTCTATGGTAGTTAAAACGTACTATGAAATCTAGGTAAACTGGGATTCCAACCCAGCAAGCAAGGGAGACAGGAGCTCCCTGGACTGATACTTCAGTCTATGGTAGTTAAAACTTACTATGAAATCTAGGTAAACTGGGATTCCAACCCAGCAAGCAAGGGAGACAGGAGCTCCCTGGACTGATACGTCAGTCTGTAATAGTTAAAACATACTATGAAATCTAGGAAAGCTGGGATTCCAACCCAGCAAGCAAGGGAGACAGGAGCTCCCAGGACTGATACTTCAGTCTGTAATAGTTAAAATTTACTATGAAATCAAGGTAAACTGGGATTCCAAGCCAGCAAGCAAGGGAGACAGGAGCTCCCTGGACTGACACTTCAGTCTATGATAGTTAAAAGGGGACTATGAAATCTAGATAAACTGGGATTCCAACCCAGCAAATATGGGAGACAGATGCTCCCCGAATTATTTCAAGAATGGTCTAACTAATACACTTAATAATATATAGTTAATTTCACTGACATTCAAACGCAGCAAAACTCTGATTTTTATATAAAAGTAACATACATCTAGGTGAACTGGGATTCCAACCCGGCAAATACAGGAGACAGGCGCTCCTGAACTATTGCAAGGAGACTCTAAGTAAAATATAGTAAGGTCAATATAATTATTGGGATTCCAACCGGGAAACAATGGAAGACAGGTTTTCTCGGAACTATTACATAGAAACTGATATTTATATAAAGTAACAGACATTAGGTCAACTGGGATTCCAATCCAGAAACAATGGGAGGCAGATGCTCCCTGAGCTATTACATAGCAACTCTGATATTTATACAAAGCGATATGCAATAAGGTTACCTTGGATTCGAAACATTGGGAGACAGGTTCTCCCTGAACTATTACTTAAAAATTATCATAGTTATATAAAGTAATATACACTTAGGTCAACTAGGATTCCAACCCAGAAGCAATGGGAGAGAGATGCTCCCTGTGCTATTACATAGAACCTTAAACAATGCTAATAACGTAATACATCACGTGGCTGCCCAAGATTTTAACCCAGACACCATGGGAGACATACAGGTTCTTTAGGACTGTTACATGAAACTCTAAAGCTATATACACTTGGGTCAAGTGGGATTCCAACCCAGCAACAGTGTGATACAGGTGCTCCCTAAACTATTCCATATAAGAAACTCTGATATTTATATAAAGCAATATGCACTTAGGTTAACTGGGATTCCAACCCAGCAACAGTTGAAGAAAGGTTCTCCCTGAACTATTACATAGAGGATCTGATATTTATATAAAACAATACACACTGAAAATTAGGTTACATTTATTTATTAATTTAATTCATTTTAATTTATTTCACACTTCGAAATACCCTTTACCTTAAAAAGGACCATTGGGATTTTTTCCTTAGGAAAGCCTCCGTTGGAGGTGAGAGCTCCCTGATCCCTCAACCCAAATTTTGCACTAACTTAGCATTATCATCCCAATACAATGCACCATAGAACTACAAATTTCAACGAGGAACCACCGAGATATACACCCAGAAAGTGTCCACGGGAGAACAGAACTCCCTAATGCCTTTACCCGAAATCTGCTGTTAGCTAGGACCAATGGGATTTACACCCAGAAAGTGTCCACGGGAGAACAGAACTCCCTAATGCCTTTACCCGAAATCTGCTGTTAACTAGGACCAATGGGATTTACGCCCAGAAAGTGTCCACCGGAGAAGAGAACTCCCTAATGCCTTTACCCGAAATCTGCTTTTAACTAGGACCAATGGGATTTACACCCAGAAAGTGTCCACGGGAGAACAGAACTCCCTAATGCCTTTACCCGAAATCTGCTGTTAACTAGGACCAATGGGATTTACACCCAGAAAGTGTCCACGGGAGAAGAGAACTCCCTAATGCCTTTACCCGAAATCTGCTGTTAGCTAGGACCAATGGGATTTACACCCAGAAAGTGTCCACGGGAGAACAGAACTCCCTAATGCCTTTACCCGAAATCTGCTGTTAACTAGGACCAATGGGATTTACACCCAGAAAGTGTCCACCGGAGAAGAGAACTCCCTAATGCCTTTACCCGAAATCTGCTTTTAACTAGGACCAATGGGATTTACACCCAGAAAGTGTCCACGGGAGAAGAGAACTCCCTAATGCCTTTACCCGAAATCTGCTGTTAGCTAGGACCAATGGGATTTACACCCAGAAAGTGTCCACGGGAGAACAGAACTCCCTAATGCCTTTACCCGAAATCTGCTGTTAACTAGGACCAATGGGATTTACACCCAGAAAGTGTCCACCGGAGAAGAGAACTCCCTAATGCCTTTACCCGAAATCTGCTTTTAACTAGGACCAATGGGATTTACACCCAGAAAGTGTCCACGGGAGAACAGAACTCCCTAATGCCTTTACCCAAAATCTGCTGTTAGCTAGGACCAATGGGATTTACACCCAGAAAGTGTCCACGGGAGAAGAGAACTCCCTAATGCCTTTACCCGAAATCTGCTTTTAACTAGGACCAATGGGATTTACACCCAGAAAGTGTCCACGGGAGAACAGAACTCCCTAATGCCTTTACCCGAAATCTGCTGTTAACTAGGACCAATGGGATTTACACCCAGAAAGTGTCCACCGGAGAAGAGAACTCCCTAATGCCTTTACCCGAAATCTGCTTTTAACTAGGACCAATGGGATTTACACCCAGAAAGTGTCCACGGGAGAACAGAACTCCCTAATGCCTTTACCCGAAATCTACTGTTAACAAGGACCAATGGGATTTACACCCAGAAAGTGTCCACCGGAGAAGAGAACTCCCTAATGCCTTTACCCGAAATCTGCTTTTAACTAGGACCAATGGGATTTACACCCAGAAAGTGTCCACAGGAGAAGAGAACTCCCTTATGCCTTTACCCGAAATCTGCTTTTAACTAGGACCAATGGGATTTACACCCAGAAAGTGTCCACGGGAGAAGAGAACTCCCTAATGCCTTTACCCGAAATCTCCTTTTAACTAGGACCAATGAGATTTACACCCAGAAAGTGTCCACGGGAGAACAGAACTCCCTAATGCCTTTACCTTAAATCTGCTGTTAACTAGGACCAATAGGATTTACACCCAGAAAGTGTCCACGGGAGAACAGAACTCCCTAGAGCCTTTACCCGAAATCTACTGTTAACAAGGACCAATGGGATTTACACCCAGAAAGTGTCCACGGGAGAAGAGAACTCCCTAATGCCTTTACCCGAAATCTGCTTTTAACTAGGACCAATGGGATTTACACCCAGAAAGTGTCCACGGGTAATGTCTTTACCCGAAATCTGCTTTTAACTAGGACCAATGGGATTTAAACCCAGAAAGTGTCCACGGGAGAAGAGAACTCCCTAATACCTTTACCCGAAATCTGCTCGTATCTAGGACAATGGGATTTACAGCCAGAAAGTGTCCACTGGAGAAGAGAGCTTCCTAATGCCTTTACCCGAAATCTGCTTTTAACTAGGACCAATGGGATTTAAACCCAGAAAGTGTCCACGGGAGAAGAGAACTCCCTAATGCCTTTACCCGAAATCTGCTCGTATCTAGGACAATGGGATTTACAGCCAGAAAGTGTCCACTGGAGAAGAGAGCTACCTAATGCCTTTGCCCGAAATCTGCTTTTAACTAGGACCAATGGGATTTAAACCCAGAAAGTGTCCACGGGAGAAGAGAACTCCCTAATGCCTTTACCCGAAATCTGCTCGTATCTAGGACAATGGGATTTACAGCCAGAAAGTGTCCACTGGAGAAGAGAGCTACCTAATGCCTTTGCCCGAAATCTGCTTTTAACTAGGACCAATGGGATTTACACCCAGAAAGTGTCCACGGGAGAAGAGAACTCCCTAATGCCTTTACCCGAAATCTGCTCGTATCTAGGACAATGGGATTTACAGCCAGAAAGTGTCCACTGGAGAAGAGAGCTACCTAATGCCTTTACCCGAAATCTGCTTTTAACTAGGACCAATGGGATTTAAACCCAGAAAGTGTCCACGGGAGAAGAGAACTCCCTAATGCCTTTACCCGAAATCTGCTCGTATCTAGGACAATGGGATTTACAGCCAGAAAGTGTCCACTGGAGAAGAGAGCTACCTAATGCCTTTGCCCGAAATCTGCTTTTAACTAGGACCAATGGGATTTAAACCCAGAAAGTGTCCACGGGAGAAGAGAACTCCCTAATGCCTTTACCCGAAATCTGCTCGTATCTAGGACAGTAGGATTTACAGCCAGAAAGTGTCCACGGGAGAAGAGAACTCCCTAATGCCTTTACCCAAGATCTGCTTTTAACTAGGACCAATGGGATTTACACTCAGAAAGTGTCCACGGGAGAAGAGAACTCCCTAATGCCTTTGCCCAAAATCTGCTTTTAACTAGGACCAATGGGATTTACACCCAGAAAGTGTCCACGGGAGAACAGAACTCCCTAATGCCTTTACCCGAAATCTGCTCGTATCTAGGACAATGGGATTTACAGCCAGAAAGTGTCCACTGGAGAAGAGAGCTACCTAATGCCTTTACCCGAAATCTGCTTTTAACTAGGACCAATGGGATTTAAACCCAGAAAGTGTCCACGGGAGAAGAGAACTCCCTAATGCCTTTACCCGAAATCTGCTCGTATCTAGGACAGTAGGATTTACAGCCAGAAAGTGTCCACGGGAGAAGAGAACTCCCTAATGCCTTTACCCAAGATCTGCTTTTAACTAGGACCAATGGGATTTACACTCAGAAAGTGTCCACGGGAGAAGAGAACTCCCTAATGCCTTTGCCCAAAATCTGCTTTTAACTAGGACCAATGGGATTTACACCCAGAAAGTGTCCACGGGAGAACAGAACTCCCTAATGCCTTTACCCGAAATCTGCTCGTATCTAGGACAATTGGATTTACAGCCAGAAAGTGTCCACGGGAGAAGAGAACTCCCTAATGCCTTTACCCGAAATCTGCTTTTAACTAGGACCAATGGGATTTACACCCAGAAAGTGTCCACGGGAGAAGAGAACTATCCAATGCATTTACCCGAAATCTACTGTTAACAAGGACCAATGGGATTTACACCCAGAAAGTGTCCACGGGAGAAGAGAACTCCCTAATGCCTTTACCCGAAATCTGCTTTTAACTAGGACCAATGGGATTTAAACCCAGAAAGTGTCCACGGGAGAAGAGAACTCCCTAATGCCTTTACCCGAAATCTGCTCGTATCTAGGACAATGGGATTTACAGCCAGAAAGTGTCCACTGGAGAAGAGAGCTACCTAATGCCTTTACCGAAATCTGCTTTTAACTAGGACCAATGGGATTTACACCCAGAAAGTGTCCACGGGAGAAGAGAACTATCCAATGCATTTACCCGAAATCTACTGTTAACAAGGACCAATGGGATTTACACCCAGAAAGTGTCCACGGGAGAACAGAACTCCCTAATGCCTTTACCCGAAATCTGCTTTTAACTAGGACCAATGGGATTTAAACCCAGAAAGTGTCCACGGGAGAAGAGAACTCCCTAATGCCTTTACCCGAAATCTGCTCGTATCTATGACAATGGGATTTACAGCCAGAAAGTGTCCACTGGAGAAGAGAGCTACCTAATGCCTTTACCCGAAATCTGCTCGTATCTAGGACAATGGGATTTACAGCCAGAAAGTGTCCACTGGAGAAGAGAGCTTCCTAATGCCTTTACCCGAAATCTGCTTTTAACTAGGACCAATGGGATTTAAACCCAGAAAGTGTCCACGGGAGAAGAGAACTCCCTAATGCCTTTACCCGAAATCTGCTCGTATCTAGGACAATGGGATTTACAGCCAGAAAGTGTCCACTGGAGAAGAGAGCTACCTAATGCCTTTACCCGAAATCTGCTTTTAACTAGGACCAATGGGATTTAAACCCAGAAAGTGTCCACGGGAGAAGAGAACTCCCTAATGCCTTTACCCGAAATCTGCTCGTATCTAGGACAATGGGATTTACAGCCAGAAAGTGTCCACTGGAGAAGAGAGCTACCTAATTCCTTTACCCGAAATCTGCTTTTAACTAGGACCAATGGGATTTAAACCCAGAAAGTGTCCACGGGAGAAGAGAACTCCCTAATGCCTTTACCCAAAATCTGCTGTTAACTAGGACCAATGGGATTTACACCCAGAAAGTGTCCACGGGAGAAGAGAACTCACTAATGCCTTTACCCGAAATCTGCTGTTAACTAGGACCAATGGGATTTACACCCAGAAAGTGTCCACGGAAGAAGAGAACTCCCTAATGCCTTTACCCGAAATCTGCTTTTAACGAGGACCAATAGGATTTACAGGAAAAATCTTTTTATTTAAGGATTAACGTAATTTTAATTTGTTTTAATTCCTAATAATTCAATTTAACAGGGAAGAGCCACTCTGTGGATCTGTTAAATAAACTTTTATTAGTATTTTGTCTTCCCTATTGTTATTATCATGGTTGTTGTTATTATAATTACTACTGATTTACCAGTAGATGATTAGATGCTATTATGAGAAAACAACTGTTCAGTAATGATTTAAAATTTACATTTCGCTTATTTCTAGTAAACATAGACTTGAGCCGTGAAATTCTGTAAATGTTTGACTCTCCACTGTTGTGTCTTTGCAGGTTATAATTACGAGGCTTGTGCTGGACGCTTTGAAAATATCTCAGTGGAGAAGTCGGAATTGAATTTTTGTATTTATAGTATTACTCTATGATTTTGCGCAATTTTTTCTTATACGGAAAAAGCTTTTTGAAGGATCATTGAGAGTCGACCTGCCTATATTGTTATGATTTGTGTTCGTCCTTGCTGACAGTTTTGGCGTTAAATTTCATTTTTATCTATATCCCTTATCGTTGCAAATCAAAGGCATATTCAGCAAGTTACATAAAAGTCTATTTTGCGATAAATAACTCAATAGGGTGTAGAGGAAAGAAGAAATAAATTATTATCGTGTCATAAAGAAACTAGAAACTACACTCACAAATTCCTAGAACTGAATCTAGGATCCCTTTGCATCTGAAAGTGGTCAATAAGACCGGCTTGGAAAGAATCTACGGAAAAAAGCTGGGGAATTAATTCCACATGAAATAGGTTGTATTAGTTCAAGTCTGTTGGTAACATGTTCTAAGCGCTTGTTTCTTTTTCTTTAGCTTTTTTTATTTTTTAGATTGAATCTACTTGGCAATTAATTTGTTCATCACGTGGGGAGGCGTTTTCTTCGCTTCAGGTATAACGGATATAATGGTTTTCTCCTTAGACTTACTTATCGAGCACCATGACTTTGTTAGGGCTGATTTTTTTTTATGTAGGTGGGACTGATATACTCTAGAATAAGAGCACAACATCGTAAGAGTAGTACCCGCCGTCGTTTGCTAGTGAGAGAATAGAGAACTTGGAAGTGAACGACAGAAATGAACTCATTTATCCCTGTTGCAAAAGGAAGCCAGTAATATGAGTTTCTTATATGTGTTTATTACAATAATTACTATTAAGTTCGAAATTGGTGTTAAGTGTGGCCCGAGCACCTGTAATTTTTATCATTGAGATGCTTTATTTTGCTAACAGATGTTTACTTTGGTTGTTATCTTTACTGAGTTTAGGTTCGTCTTTTTAATTGTACCTTTATAGTGCACAAGGATTGGAAAATCGTCATCTGGTGAAACCCGTACAAGCTGATGAAAAAAACACCAACAATGAAAGGTACGACATCTCTTGAGTAGAATTAAATAGGCCTTAGTACAACAGGGTTCGAGCAGGGGCAGTCCCAAAAATAGCGGGCGGTTAGACTGCAAATCACTGAAAATACTTAAACAACGCGAAAAACAAGAGCACATAATAACCAGTGTTCAAATGTCTCCATCACTGATCTACGGTCTACTGATAAACATTGCACTTTGGTCTGTTTTAGGACATGTTTCTCAAGTTGGACATCAGGAAAAGTGCCTGCGTCTTACAACACAACTGAAGTGAAGATGAAGCGATCAAGATGAAATACTTTAGTAGCTTAATCTAATAACTTTTTCCAGTAATATAATAGCTGAGTATAGTAGCAGTCATTTTCGAAGGAGGACTTTCCTTACGAAAACGACTGCTACTGGGCAACAATTGCCATTTTTGTTCTGAAATTATTAAGGATAGGTCTATTCAAAATATGTTTTTCGCTGATCGTGAAATGTGGTCGGCTCTCGCCAACCTTCGGGCAGTTCTGGCAACTTGCGAGCAATATTGTCAGCTTCCTCAGGTTTCGTTTATCTTCGTGTTCGTAAACGCTTAAATGCCTGTGTTAAATGGCCTATGCTGTAGTGAACCCTCTCACCATTTTTCAGGGGTACTTCCGGTGTTAAACTTTCGACCATTATCGTTGACTACTTCTGCTTGCGTTGATCTTTTTATAAACTTACCATTTCTATCGTTAACGCTTTAATGCCTTTGCCAAATTGCGTTCAGTGTAATGAATGCTCTTGCCATTTTTCGGGGGTACTTTCGGTAACTTTCGACCACTAACGTTGACTACTTCGGCTTGCGTCAATCTTTTTATAAACTTACTATTACTTCGGATGCACGCTATCGTGAACACTAAAAACCCATTACCAACTTGTGAACACTATAACATTAATGAACACCCTTGCCATCCTTCGGGGTAAATTCGTAACTTTCGAGCGCTATCGATGACTTCTTCGGCTTGCATCAATCATCATATAAACTTACTATTACTTCGAACGCGCGCTATCTGTGATCACTATAAAATTAATGAACACCCTCGCAATCCTTCGGGGTACTTTCAGTAACTTTCGACCGCTATCGATGACTTCTTCGGCTTCTGCGTTAATCTTAATGTAAGCTTACTATTAATTCGAACGCGCGCTATCTGTGAACACTATAAAATTAATGAACACCCTCGCATTAGTTCGGGGTACTTTCGGTAACTTTCGACCGCTCTCGATGACTTCTTCGGCTTGCGTCAATCTTCATATAAACTTACTACTACTTCGAATGCGCTATCTGTAAACACGATAAAATTAATGAACACCCTCGCCATCTTTCGATGTACTTTCGGTAACTTTCGACCGCTATCGATGACTTCTTCGGCTTATATCAATCTTCATATAAACTTACTATTACTTCGAACGCGCGCTATCTGTGAACACTATAAAATTAATGAACACCGTCGCAATCCTTCGGGGTATTTTCAGTAACTTTCGACCGCTATCGATGACTTCTTCGGCTTGCGTCAATCTTCATGTAAACTTACCATTACTTCGAATGCGCGCTATCTGTGATCACTGTAAAATTAATTAACATCCTCGCAATCCTTCGGGGTACTTTCAGTAACTTTTGACCGCTACCGTTGACTTTTTCGGCTTGCGTCAATCTTCAAATAAACTTACTATTACTTTAAACGTACGCTATCTGTGATCACTATAAAATTTATGAACACCCTCGCAATCGTTCGGGCTACTTTCGGTAACTTGCGACCGCTATCGATGGCTTCTTTAGCTTGAATCAATCTTCATACAAACTTTCTACTGATTACTTCAACTTCGTTAACTAAGTGTTACCCGATCTTGCCATCTTTCATTCTCGATCCTCAACTGTCGTCTTGGTTGCTTCGCTGGGCTTGCATGAATGTGGTTGTCTCAAAATCATTTATATTTTTGTTGCGATTACAATAGCAAAAGATATTAATTAAATAAACTCTGCTCAATACTCCTTTAATCCTAGTTGTGATAGATGATATCATTTCTGTTGGTGTTTGTGGTAAAAATAAAATATGTCCATTGTTTGACATCATATGTACATTAAAACTTATTTTAAAAATTTCTCTTTGAGAGTAGAGATTTGCTTTGCGTTTAATGTGAATGAGATTTAGTTAATGTATATAACGTTATACAAAATAATTCCAATATGTAATGTAAAGGCGCTGATAAAGGGTAATGACATAAAGAATGTGAAATACTGTATAGTGGGTTGTAACCCATTGATTCTATAAATTTATATTGATCTGCAACTGTTGTATTAATAAAGGGATTGACTTTTAAATAACTGTAGTGATGAACCGGTGGGAAATTAAATAGAAATTTTTTTAATCTGAAATGAAGCTTGTAAAATAATTTTACCATAGTAATGAGAATTAAAAGCTTACGTCTCAAGTGCTATCTATTTTATCCATTATCGAATTTCGTGTCCGCTCAACGTCTTCTTCTTTTTAGTAAATATTCGCTTCGAAACCAGATCCAGTTTGCCTCGAGGGCAAGCACGTGAAATTCTTATGACGGTTACCTTTTAGATCCTTTACAACGTTAACTCCCAAGTTGCAATAAAGGGGGGCGAGGAGGTTGCCTTGTCTGAAGTGTTTAACTGGATTTCTTCAAAAATTAAGATTATTCTAAATTTGTTGTAAAGTAGATATAACTCGGTCAATTTAACAACTCGTATTTACTATTGTCTATCCAATACTGTATTTTTAACAATTCCTGACTTAAATTGTAATTAAAATTGTAATGGGTGTTAGCGTAAGTAATACTAATAATGTATTAGTCTGTGTAGTGGATACTACATGATCTGATGTAATGGCGGTGCTTTGAATATAGTTCAATTCGTGCAAGCGAAGTGAGTTTCAGATAAAGATAATTGAAACAAACATCTTCTGCTATTGTTGAATTTGTCACCCCTGTTCTGGTTGTGTTCGCTCACCTTAATCTGGGAAACGCGAGAATAACTGGGAAAAACTGCCCTATTGCAATGGTGGCATAAAAACTGAGCATACTGTTTTTCCCTTTTCCTCTCGGGTAGCGTGGACATTCAAATTTGGAATATGCAACGTCCACGTCATTTGTGCAAGCCCTAGAGATAGGTCGAATTACGGCCCCTTTTGAAAAAAAGCGAACTTCCTCGATCCCTCACCAGCTCCCCTCCCCGCCCCCCACCAACAGGCCACTTAACGCCACCCCTTGTCCTCCCTTACTAAATCAGAGGTGCAACCGTGAAAAATGAACCACTAAGGGACATCACGCTATCGAATGTTAAGGACGCGGCCGCGAATAAAAATGGTAAACAATTATTCACCGAAGTGGTAGTGACTTGTACAAGATAATAACAGCCGAGCTTAACAGCCAATCATACCCTCGTACTCAGGGCTTTTCCCTTACCCGCTTCCCATTTTTGAAGGAGAAAGCCCTAGGGACTAGGCTGAGCCAATCAGAGCGTGCAGAACTTTGTTACATGAGAATGTGTTGTACTTTTTGTTTATACTATTACATGAGAAATTTCTGCAATTTGATTGGCTTAGAGCAGTGGTATTTCAGCTTAATTTGAAAAATTACAAATCTTTTGCGGGTAGCAGTATAAACAAATAATAGCATCATTTGTACGTGATATTTGGCAGAAATACCATTCGTGATATTTCAAAATTGTCTCAAATTTCACTCACCTAAAGGCTCATAAAAGTTACGTATAACAATTTCGAAATGTCACAAGTGGTATTTAGGCCAAATATCACTACAATTCATGCTATTACCTATACGAATTGAACAAAGACGAGTTTCAATTTGAGATTGAAATAAAATAGAAGAAAGAGCTTGAGAATGAAATAAGCGCCCCCCCCCCCGCCCCATTTAAATGTGCTTTCCGCTCTCGACTCAAACAACTGCTCTAGTGACATACCGTAAATCCCCTTTTGAGCTCTGCAGGGGCTCATTTATGCCAAGCACGTTTGAGAAGGGGTGTTATTAGAAAGAGGAAAAAAGTCAATTTACATGAAGTTGGAGATCATGCAGCCGTCCAAACAAATCCGAACTTCCACCACGTTAATAAAACATTCAGTATGTTGCCCAATATCCGACCACTTCAGTTTATCATTGCAATAACTTTCCTTTGTTAGTCGCAAGAGTTCTGAAATTTGGGCCAGAGACAATCTATTAATTCCTTAATATGATGAAAAACAATTTAATTTTTTCCCCTTCGTTTCCATCGCGAAATTAATATTTTTGCAGAGCTCCTATGTTGTCCAGTATCCGGCCAGCTGGGTAGTCTGGCAATCGATTACAAAAAAATAATTGGATCTGGGAACCTGACATCGTGAAATGGTGGGGAAAACTACCAGAGCGGCGTATAAGTTTTACTTCCTTGTCTAGAAACTTTTTCACTGGTTTAAGAAACGCATCCGTGGACAAGCCAAGCCAAAGCCGCGGTTTGCAAGCTCAATTAGCCAATCTGTGAACCGACCGTCAAAGGTCACTCTCCCATTTAGTCTCACCTTACCTGGAGTGTGGATTTCCTGGATTTCTTCATGCTCAGTGCCCGGCCTCATTTGGCCTGCTTTTCTTGCACTAATTCCTCCTTCTTTCACATCTCTCAATCCCTTTTCCCTTTTGAGAAATTTTTCAGACCGTTGCAACCCCATTCTAGCAGTCACAACAGGGAAAAGTATGAGAAGTCCCGGATCAACTCTGCCGCTTCCGCGGTTATATATAGAAAATGCAAGTCACGCGAAACAAGCCGTGCACGCGAAATCAAGGTTGTTTACCATTTACCAAAAGATTCCAGAAAATCCGGTTGGAAAGTAAATGGTACATGACTTTTTTGGTCGTTCCAGCGGAACGGACGGAATATTCCAGACAGAAATTCGAGTTCCATTTCTTCAAAGCCATCTTTGATACCAGTTTCAGGCCTTCGCGGTCGTTTTGCGGCAAATGGGACTGATTTGTACAAATGGTAAACGCGATTTTGGGACGAAATTTACCAGTCCTGAATTTTGCTTACCATTTGCCTAAACCGTGGACCGACCGGTTTGCCCATGTAAACGGTAAACAACCCAAGTCATATGTCGAAGCTTTAATCAACCAGTTAAAACCTGCAGACGTGACCTTTTGAACCCACGAAAGATAGCTTTTGTTTCCTGTGAGGTCCGCTAGAGTAAATGATGCGGGCAAAAATCGTAATCATCAGTTAAATATTTCACTTGGAGTCTTAATTTTATTGCAAAGCGTGGCAATGGTAGCGAGCAAATTGATGGTAGATGACAAAAGAACACCTTGAATCCAACAAATGTGTCTCTTGGGTGTTATATGTATAGTTTCTAATAGAAAAACACTGTCTGGTGAAACATTTAAAGTTTGCTATTTATATTTAAATTTTGTGCTTCAAGTGACTAATAGCTGATTGGCCCACAGCCAACTTTCTTGGAAAGCACTGTTATTTTCCTGTAATCTGATTGGTCAACTTTGTCTAAGTGGCGTCGCACTGTACCTTAACGCATACATCAGTGCGATTATGCTTTAATAAAAGCACGATAGACAGGGGAGAGGCCCTTGAAAAAATAGCCAACAACTCATTGCTGTAAAGGTGATGTTACATGAGACGACTCGCAACGACGATTTGTAGCTCAACAAAGCGTTGCAACATTGTTTCCAGTAGTTACAAATTGTCCCGACATTGCAACGCTGTGTTGCGCTAAAAATCGTCGTTGCGAATCGTCCCGTGTAACATCACCCTGAGATAACAGAGTAGACATTTTTTCTATCCTTATAATTGAACGTTGCCTCAAAGGTAAATTTTTTTAAAAAGTTCAAAATATTCCTTTCATCGCACAATTTATACCGCTGGCAGCCCATACAAATTACACGCAGGATAAGCAAAGTAACGTGGTACGAAAGAATCTTTATTAGACAAGTCAATTCAAGTGACTTACACATGTACTTTACTACATAGCATCATAGATTGAATTGATTGAAATGTTGAGCAAAATCCTTTGCTATTTAAACTAGCCTGAGAAAATAGCCGGCATTTCGCGAGTTCCCCGCGAAATAACGCCGGAGAAGCGAGCGCAGAAATGTTATACTGATGACGCGTCACTACTCAGATCAGTATGGAAAATTCTTCGCTCGTTTTTTACACGTCATTTTGCGGGGAAACATGCCACTGGAGCTGGTGGTGTTGCGAAATGTTGGCTGTTTTTAAGGCAATATTCAAACTGGCTTGAGACTGGAATTTCGATTGGGACGTTCATGCGTAAAACTGACTTTTCACCGGCCAAACAGGTCCATTGTCTTTGCCGGTTTCAAGTAAGTTCGGTTAAACTGAGTTATCTGATACTATGACTAAAGAAATCTTGCGTCGCATTTTATGATCAAAATGCTGACCAACCAATTTTAGAACCCACCTTAGTTTTTCTATAAGAACCTGTCATGGATTAGGACGATTTATACTTGCTCAGATACGTTAGTCACCAAGGGTCGATGTCCCAAAAAAAGAATGGAGCTTGGTTTCACCAAAATGATTTCCAGGCTTCTTTCCAGAATAATTCTTGAATGGTACTTCTAAGGTACGTTTATCTATCCGCTGCTTTACCTAATACCACATCGCAGCTCGTTCGTTCATGATGGTACATAATAGGCATGAAAACATATCTTCATAAAGAAGTATTCATTGCGCTAGCTACCAAAGTAGAGACCTTTGGGTTCTAAGATGAGAGAGACTGCGAGAAGACGAGAACGAGATTTTCTCAAAACTAAGCAGCGCTCGCGCGTGAAACCGCGTCATTGTCGTCCTACCACGGGTTTTAGCGAGAATGTTGTAGTGGCGGAAACAAGTTATCAAATCGTAGAAGTTCCGATCGGTAGAAGGCTTAGTCTCCTAAAAATAAGATAATGGTGCTAGTTCTTAAGGTGAAACAAGGTGCAATGAAGCTTTCCGAGGTGTTTCCTTTTTGCGAATACGCCGCAAGTCAAATCTCGTCCTTGAAACTAAAGTTCTCTAATAGCATAGAGTAAGGATGTAGTTATAATGCTTCCTATCGCGTACAATATCGGATCATATACATTTTATCTCAGTAACTTCTTCAGATAGCATTGCTGGCCTTATACGAACAAGTCAACGTTTACAAATAAAGTATATTGCATAGAACCATCATCCAAAAACTTCGTTGGACTCTCTTCACTAGCATTAAATTAATAATCCACTGTCTTGTTTTACGCTCGCTGTTTGCATTTTGCCATCCACTACGAGCTAGCATGATAACGTTAGTATTTGTCCCGACGTATGTAAATAAAACTACTGATGTGTCCGCTGAAATTACCGTTAAATGCTTAACTGGTAGACGTTATTAGGCCGGCCACAGGTTTTAACTGAGTGACATCTTTATCCTCTCTGTAAACCAACCGCACTTACGCGGCAAAAACTGTCGACATGATTAACAGTTTAAAAGCGCAAGTGTGATTTGTGCTTGGTCATGAATCTGTCAAAAGTAAAAACGAAAAGTTAATACAACGTAACAAATTAACTATTTGCTAAAAGAGAGCAGCGCCTGCATTTTTATATTTACAAGCGCTGATTAGTAGCTGCTAAAATAATCTGATGTAGGTTTTTAGTAAGGTAGGCACTTAAAACGTTCAGCAGAAATAACTGAATCCCACTTAAGACAGAAGTTTTTCAGCTGTTCGGTCCTGTTCAGGTCAAACACCCAAGAAGGGTTAAACAGATTGCCCGCCATTACATTATTATATTGTCAAAACGTTTATTATTAGACGATGGCTTTATCGCTGCTGAATTCCTAATAATGTTATCACTTTACAATCCCTTTCAAACCCCGTACATGTTCAGTACAGCAAAAAGCTGATCCGTTTGGGAGAAAAAATTACCCCCAATATTGCAAACAGACCAGAGGCTATCCCAACTACCCTGCTTCCTGCAAACGCGACCAAAAATCCTTCTAGGAGGGTTACCCTTCCGGCGAAGGTCCTGGAAAACTGTCTGCACCTACGGTACCCACCCTCCCTCCTTAATCCAAGATTTTGCCCTAGGTAAGACGTTACCGTTAAAGATGGGTTAGGGGAGGGGTGGGTGTGCAGCTACCAGCATCTACTACTGGACCCTTCTTTGCAAGTAAAAAGGTGTTTCGTATAATTATAGCAATGCGGAATATTGGTTACAGGTGAACGGCAAGAGTAAAGCCATATCCGGCTGGTTTACACAGAGGTGTTATTAAGTAAAGACCGTCAGTTTCCACTCACTTGTCTAGGATTTCCCAGAATCGAATGATTGAGGCTTTATCCAGATGTCTTTTATTTCGGCTGATCTAAGGGTGAAAGACAAGATAAAAAATATTTTCATGCACTGCCAAGGACAGCATAACCAAGAAGGGGAAGAAGTCTGGTGATGTTACACGAGACGATTTGCTACGACGATTTTTAAGGCAACAATATGGGAGCAATGTTGTACCAACTCGACAAAATCTCGCAACAATGTTGCATCGCTCTGTTGCGCTGAAAATCGTGGTTGCGAGTTTGTACAATGCAGTTTGCCGTAACCTGAATGATGTCCAACGTAACGGGGGATAGTGACAGCATATTTTCAAGCCTCTTTTAAAGAGCTAACAGAAGAAAAGGTCACCAATTCATTTGCTTAATGCTAAACTTGTGTACGCAATTAGAAAATGAAGCAAAACACAACATGCGCTCTGATAAGTCGTTCACGTTTACTAAGATAAGCTCTACCCATGGAACTGGTCCCCTATATGTTACCATGATCGCTGTGATCCTATTGCTTTAATCACAAAGAAGAAAAAAAATTCTCAACCAGAGTTTCAGCACTCATACTAAAAGAGACGGTGGTCATGACAACAGATTTGTCCACGGAAGGTTTGTTGGTAGAGTTGGTGGTACGTGCTTAGTCTGCTTAGTCCCTATACGGCCTTTTCCCAGGCCTTCTCGGTCAATTCACACTTCTTCGCTTGGACCACGTGACCCGAAACGAGTTGGCCGCGCGGATTAATGAGGCCTAGGGACTAGGCAAGGTGGTAGGACAAGTAAAAAAGAGGCTCACAGAGCAGTGCCAGCAGGAACTTACCGTTAACACTTGCACATCCCATTTCTGCACATTAGTGTCTGTCTTCATTTCATCGTACTTTAGATAGAAACCTTTCACTACGAAATAAAGTTTACAACTCAATGATTGCAAATGATCCGGTAATGAAATCCAAGGAGTGTTGAGTATAACGGCATTTTTACAGCCCAGCTCACGAAGACTTGCAAAAGTATATGAAACCAGTTAAAGGAATTGAAAAGAGAAAACTCTCTGGTTGTGAAATACACTGAAAACAATTTGCCTTGGTTCTTAACGTCATAAACAGAGTCAAATTTAGAAGGACTAGTATGGAGTGACCAGCGCATAACTGGGCTAATATCTTAAGAGACAATTTGCCCCAAAATGCTAGTTTTCGGCATGTTGGCCTTTTAGATGTTGTTCTTGCTGAATATCCCGACAAGTCCAATAATTTCACAAAAATAATTTTTATGAAGCCACACTTCATAAATCTATTTGTGATAGAAAAATTAATCTTTCTATCATTTAGATAATTAACTCAGACATTTCACATTTACTATACTGGATGACCTCCCTCGATAGGAGTTACCCAAAACTCAAAAGTAAAGCATTTGAAAAGATAATCTAGAAAGTATTAGGTTCGAATCCCTTCAAAGATTCTATCTCTTTGGCAGAACAAGACATAGCGACAGGTATTCCTAAATACTTCAGTGTACATGCGCGCAGTGGATTATCATTCATTAGTAATCATAACATTAAGAAAGAGAACAACTCACTTTTGGTGAAAATGTCGACTGGTGAGGTGTATGGCCATCCTTTGAACTGCCATGCAGGCCCTTGAACAAATACAGCTACCACACGATTCCTGCCGCGGACAATAAATAAACGAACAAAAAAAACACGGTAAAGACAGCCTTAGAGAGAAGCTTGATAAATCTCCATCAATTATAATCTAGCCTGCAGTGAAGGCATATTTTTGGGTGGCGAGCACGCGCTTAGTATTTTAAGGGAATTTTTTTGCGTGGAGTCACCATCTTGGATTATCAATGACGAGGGAGACTGGGTGCACTTCCGGTCTTCTGTTAGGACTTCTGTGGTCAATTCTGTGGTCAAACTTCTGGGGCTGACTCGTTCCCAGTTGTCTCTCATTTCTCCGTTGGTGGCGCGCAGGGTTAGATGGGAAGGAGGAAAGCGACGGAGAGAGACTTCTTCTCTTCTCCCTTTCCATCACCCTCTGCTCCCGCTACCGTGCTTGTTACCAAGACGACTGGCGGGGATCGAGTCAGCTTCTAAGGCCAGCGGAAATAACTGAACAAGATAATGTAAAAAACGATAGCAAGCAAATATAAATAAAATATTGTTCTTAGTAAAATGTTTTTCATTCTCCCAAAGAAATTAGCTTCTTTACTGTTAAAATTCTTCATAGACGGATAAAATTGCCTTCACAAATGGCGTCTTGAAGAGAAGTGCAATCATTACTTTTTATTAAAACTATATATCGTTTCTCAACAAGTCTAACACAAGTTCGGCTCTCAACGTGTATTGAACTCGTGATTGTTCACCATTTGCATGGGCAGACCGCAACCTCGTTCTCAGGTTCTCTCTCCCTGGGAACGAGGTTGGGGCAGACCGGTCGGTTCACGGTTTGGTTGACTGGTAAGCAAAATTCAGGACTGGTAAATTTCGCCACGAAATCGCGTCTACCATTTGTACAAATAAGTTCCACTAACCGAAAGACGGCCAGGAAGGCATGAAACTGGTACCAAAGATGGCTTTAAATCTATGGAACACGAATTTCCGTTTAAAACATACCGTCCGGAAAAACAGGACTACTTTTTCATATTCTCCATTGCTCTCGCAAACGACCTAAAAAGTCCTGTGCCACTTACTTTCCAACCGGATTTGCCGGAAGCTTTTTGAAGATGGTAAACAACCTATTGAACACCCTTGTCACTTTACTTACCAGTCGTTAGGTTGTAGACGTGTAGGGTTATCTATAACCCTGTATGGTACAGTCACAGTTGTGGGTGTGGCCCCAGGTGCAGCTTGCGCTTGATGAATTTCTTTCCTTCGCTGAATAAGAACCTCATTTTCACGTCTTGCACCTTGGCTCTTCTTTTCTTCAGAACTAATAAATCTATAAGACAATTAGAAGTAAGTTGAAGAATGTTAGGGCTATGTCCACAGGACTCCGCTGATACAATGAGTGCCCCGACTCAAAGCAATGAGTGCAGTCTCCAGAGAGACTCTTGACCCGGTTCAAACGTTGCATTTTACGCGGAGAACAATTTCAAGAAAAACCTCGGGAACCAGGGTAGCACTTAAGCATTTCACATGTGTCAAATCTAATGAAAATGGGCAAGAACAAAAGACTTTTCTCACTGCCATGTAAGTTCGAAACAATTTTATGAAATGCGACGTTACAACCTGGTCTTAGTTTGTTAATGGATATCATTCTTGCGCAAAGAGTAAAGTAGATGTTGTGTTGCATAACACTTAAAACGCAAATACTGGGACAGAAAACTGACTCCGAGATGGAATTTGAGTGCTAGAGGTTGTGTTCCCATTAAGCTTTAAAGCTAAGTTGGCAGAGCGATGATAAAACTAATCAGTAATTTGTTAGCCTGCGTTTTACACCCTGTTCATACTCTAAAAAGTACTTTGAAAATAATTCTTTTTTGCTTAATTGTATTAGACACCTTGTATTTTTTTATCAGTTTTGAAGTACATAGAACTCCCTAGCCCCTAATAGTCTAGTAATAAGGAAAAAACGAACTCACTTGAAATCCTGTAAAAGATCCTGAGCATTGTAAAGTGTTATCAGAGAGGTCGTGCCAGCTGGGATTATAATTATTGGTGTGCGTGATTCTGGAAGAAAATGGTCATTTATGGTTTTAGTGTGATAAAACTACAGGAGAGGGCTTACAAGTGGCAAAAAAAGGTTAGGGTCATTTCATTGAAAAAGAATATGATTTGATTACGTGAAAATTCTAGCTATGTTATATGGATCATCATTACATATATAGGCCTGTTTTTAACCGCAGCTTGTTGAGCTCAGTCGGTAGAGCGTGTGACTGTGGAGTGGGAGGTCCTGGGTTTGATTCCTCAGCCCAGACCAATACAAGGTTCTGAAAATAACTGAGTAATGAAGGTACTGCCTTAGCTAGACCTTCACGTGGCTGGGATGACCAAGTACAATGGTGGTCTTGTATCCATTTATAGGGGACGTAAAAATAGTGTCCTCAATAAGCACTTTCGTGCTAAAGTGAACACACTGTACATTGATACTCAAATAAAGTTCTCATCTTATCTTTAAAAGTTGGAGGTGTACAGATGATCAAATTTTCCTACCTCGTTTAGCAGGCTTTTGTGGAACTGATGGAAAAAAATACATATAAACAACAATATTGTTAGTTGCTTCTTCAACATGTATTATCAAAAGAACTGTTGACTCCAAAATCACCAAAGAGCTGAGATGTTTCTACTAGCGTCCAGTACTCACCAGGTCTGGGTGTCCGGCTGGGTTGTGTATGAGGTGAGGGACTGGGTAAGACTCTCTTTGCTGGCTTCTGGACACCCTCCTGAAGAAGGAAAAGGATAATGTACAGTCAGCAAAACATTTCATTCATTCAAAGCTGCTCTAAACAAGTAACAGACAAGGAGAGGAGAGAATGACGAAACATTTTTAAAGCTATGCAACTGCGCTGAGGTCTATACTTTGAGCTTGGGCTATCTGTGGCTACCACTCCACTACTCCAACCACACACTTTTAGAAAATCTTCTAATTAAAGGATAATCTCGCACATTACAGCATTTATAGATACAATAACCTATTCAAAAATGCATTAATAATTCATAAAGAAAAAACAAAAGAAACTAATGTTTAATGAGTGTCTTTGTATCTGATAAAGACATGGCTAAACTTTACGTCCAGCTTTTTAAACCAAAAAAACCCCAAATCTAAATATTAGTGCAAGAATGAGTTGATCTATATCGGAGATTCTCAAGCCATTCAAAAAACTCGCTGTCGTGGCTTTGCCTCAAGTTTTTAAACCTGATAATACACTTGAAAACTGCAAAGTTTTCAAATCATCACCTTCACAGACTCTAAACTGAGACCATGATATGTCCCCATTGTGTCAATCTTGAATCCCTCAGTTTCTTAAGACAAAAAAAGAAAGAACAAACATTAATGCTATACTCGTAATAACCAAAGGTTACGGAGTGCGGGTGACAATGATTGAAGGTCAAAATGCTTTTGCTCTCTATAATATACATGTAGACATGGCTTCATTAAATACCTTCTTTTCCTCTAAATCTCTCTTGATCATATCTGTTGTATGGAACTGGTGTTGCTGGCTTCTTCCTGGCCTCCTTTTTGGATGAAAGTAAGCAAATTTAAAAGATGACTTACAGTAGCTAGGAGACCTCTAGGTGCAGGTGAATGAAGCAAGACTATTGTTGTAACAGGGTTGCCAGTCTTTCAAATAAAGAAAATTCCAAATAAATACAGAGATGATCATCACAAATAAATATGCAACTTATGAAGTTGAGAAAAGAAAGCCTGCATGTGGGGATTCAAAGACTAAAAATTCCCTGATCAATAAAACATTCACAGACGTCACACTTCTTAATATCTTTAGCTTCTTGTGCAGGCCATGAAAAGTCATTGTTGGTTATAATATTAATTACTTGTTTTTTCAAGGAACTTGGGTGGTTTTGTATTAAAATTTCATCAACTGCAAAGAATGCCTTTCTGTAATCTTCACAAAATCCTGAAAATAGAATTACATCTGTACTTCTTTTCACGTCTTTGTCAAGATCCAAGTTTTTTCTGTCTTTTTTCTTGAACTTGTAAATAATTTTGTTTTTAAGTGAAAAATAATGCAGGAGTATGATAACTTACAGCAGATGAAAAGGGATCCTGGTTTTGTAGTTGCTTGACTTTTCCTTCTTCCTGGGCTTTCACTGATTGAAGAATGGCTAGCACATTCTTTAGAAATTGCTACAAATCAATTGCAAGGAATGAATTTGTTGTTGCGATCAACAATCTACAATAATGGAGGAGGGGGGGATAATTATCAGAAATGAAAAATAGTCAATTATTGATGCGATGACAAACCTTGCCAGAACTTTGCAGGACAGAAGTCCGTGTTCGTAAAGGCCGCTCACGACTAACAATGTCCCTTGTTACATCAACTTCTGCATCCACAAAAAATCTTTGTTCCTAAAAATTTATAAATCAATATCATTTCCAAAAACCACCAAAAGGCAAAACAGTGTGCATATAATGGAGGAGCAAGCATCAAACTGCCTAAATCTTCCCTCCCTTCCCTTCCCTTCCCTCCCCTCCCTAGTTATTGTTTCCATACCAAGACGCCTGCTTCCAGATCATCATCCACTTTAATGGTTGTCCGTTTCTTTGCCAGACGCTTGGCTTTGATGGCTGCAATTTTCTCAACAGACATAGCATCACTCAGGGACCTACATTATGTAAGGTAAAAACCACAAAATAAGAATAACATTAAACACAATAGTATTATTTTATTATTGTGAGGCAGATTGAAAAAAGAACCTGATACATGTTTACAAGGTATACATGCAGTAAACCTTGATTAAAGTTAAATAGCAATAAATTATTATTGATTATGATGAACCATTAAAAAAATTCCACTTAGGTATTCCCTAATTACATTATTTTATGAGAATCTGAAGGCAGCAGAATAAACACCAGAAGTACATGACTACAAAAAAGGCTTATCTTGACACTATTCACAATGCTTGAAAACAAAGCGTGAAAGCTAGAACCCCATGCTAATACTTGGGTGACACTAGAAATAACCAGACTGGGGAATAATGGTCCCTAGGGGTGACAATATAGCAGTGAAGCCTTTTGCTCCACTCATTCTGAGATCAGTGCCAAGAAGGAACACAGAACGGCTCACCCTCCCACTCGCATGCTGAAAATTTGTGGGGTTGGCCTAATGCCATATTCTATTTCCTCTAAAGGTGCTTGGTCAACTCTACCATAACTGAATATATTCAGTGAGTGGAAGGTGAGAGTGTTGTAATAGAATACTGCTTGAAATGCTCTGAACAAAAGCTTTCACTCCAGCATATGGTAACAAAATTAGCAGCACCTTTTGTTTGGATGTGTACTTCTGATCTGAATAGAGGTGTTAAATTAGCACACAGAATAACATTAAAATTTAATGTCCACTTACCGGATCTGCTCTGTGGTGACAGTACCCTCTTTGTGACCTTCAAGTCGAGCCTCCAACCTTTTCTATTAATTAAAAAAGAATAAATATGCAGATGCTGTGTAAGTTGATGCCTGGCATCCATGTTTTGCAATAGTACGCAGGGTAATGGAAGTAGCAGGTACAATGTACACACTGTAGCAATTATGGCTTGATGCTGTGTGAGTCTCACTTAACCTTTCAGAGGTTAAGTGTAAGGTAGCTGGCAAATACTACACTTTGAGTGGCAAAATTGCTGGTTGCGAGCTCATTTTGAGTGGCATACATGTCCATGATTGTATGTACTTTGATGCAACAATTCTGTCTGAGCAGTACACTCAGCTACTTTCATAGGAAACAAAAATAAAATAGAACCAACAAGAACTTCCCATGTAGCTGTTCAATTCCCCACAAACTAATTTCCTATACCTGACTTCTTAAAAACATTTAGTGTTAGCCCCAGTCTACAGAATCAAGGACTTTTAAGGCATGCTCTACTCCCCACTACCAAATCAATCCAATGTTTGAAATTTGTGGATCTTCTCATTATAATTTATTTCACAAAAAGTTGTAGTTATTTATTACATATGTTACTGGTCAAATTTGATTTCAGGTTAATTTTGATTTTAAAAACCTAGGCTGATTATCAATTTCCAATTTCCCCTAGCCCTAGAAGACAAAGGAAATTGAAAATGAACCTGGTTAAAAAATTTTAACCTGAAATCAAATTCGACTGGTAACATGTACATTGTATATCTGAAGTGTTACCTTATCCAGTCTTAACTGTTCTGTCTGAAAAAGAGAAATCAACAACAACATGTTAAAGTACGGCTATCATAGTGTTTTACGAGCTAAGTAAGAATTGCTACAACAAGAAGATTTACAATTTACTCAGGCAATAGTAGGGAAAATTTTACACTGTGAAATTTATAGGCTCTTCTCAATACTCTGACCTCAACTCTTGGCTTTTTAAACTCTCCACCAACTGCATCGTCTCCTGGTCTTTTTGCTGTTGTGTAAATAAAACAATAATATGTTACAACAACCACTAAGTAACTGCTACTGCAAAGCAAGTGACCTTTAGCTGCAGTAAGGCAGAAGATCTTAATTGGGAATTGAGTCATGTTCTCTTTAGCTTCACAAACATTTCACTAAAATTTATTTCATAGCCCAGGGGTTGCAATAAGCACTAACAGCCAACCAAAAACGGCGGCCATTTGAAAGAAGAAGCAACTACTTTGAATAACATTATTAGCAAAAAGTATATCAAAATCTGAACGGAAACATAATTATGATGGATGTGTTTTTCAACAACAACAACAACAACAACAACAACAACAACAACAAATTTTATTGAAAATTGGAAAATAACTAATTACATTACTTTCCCACCCGCAAAAAGCTTATAAACTAATTGAGGCGGGGGGAGCTAAAGACATATTACAAAACAAGATTTATATATAGATGGACTAAATAACAGTGAAGACACTACTATACAGTAAATAGAATTTAAACTAGCATAAAACAAGGCAAGTACTCAGGCATAACATGACACACGAAACAAGATAACCAAACAAATAGAAGAAAGCAGAAGGCACACTTAAACATTAGAAATTTTTGAAATGTTACGCGGAGCACTTAAACACACAGCCGTCCATCTTAACCACATCACGTGGTCTTCCAGCCCATGACAATTGTGATTTAATACTGGCCAATCAACAACATTTTCGGATGTTGTCAATAAAGTGTCACATGCCGGCTACAAAAACAACAGAGATAACACCTTTAAGCCCTCATAGCAAAACTCACTAGATAGTCAGAGTACTAAGAATGAGGTCCCTTTTTGGGAAGATAGAATTGAAAGTCTTGTCTGAATTTCAAAATCATTTTCAAAACCACAATGCTTCCAATATTTCCATGTAGCTAAATAACACAATTGCCTTAAGAACACCAGCAATACGTAGCAAACACATCACAATCAGTAACAAGGTAATTATCATGAGAAGAAGAATTAACAAGCCCAATCGTTTAAAGCACTTCAGCACTAATGCAAAGGCCATTGGTTCACAGGGCTGTACTATAGCAGCGCCTGGTGGTCCCTAGCTCCTTACTCTTTCTCTTAGGTGACAAGAAAATCTTAGTTTGTTTATACAATGTACAAATTTATTATGCTGAGCACCCTGGATTTCTTAAGTTAAGAGCATTGGGCCCCCTTCATTTTCTATTAGAGCACAGCCATGGTTTGAATCCCATTGAGGCCTGAATCTTTTTTTTCCAGACTGATTTGCAATATTTGAAACATAGAATGATAATGATGTGGACTGTGGAAATACAAATCTAAATCAAGATATGATCACTGCAGTTGTAATAGCAATTTAAACAATAATAAATTGTTTAAATTGCAGGGTTGTCACTAAGATTTCAAGTTGTCGGGTAAATACAACAAGTAGGCAGGGAATCAAACAGCTAGGGATTTCTTTTGGTTCTATTTTTCTTCTACTTTCCAATAAAAGTGGCCGGGGGCCACTCTCTTAGTAGCCAGGGAAAATCCCCGGGCCCTGGCTCTTAATGACAACCCTGTATCTTCATTTAGATTTGTATTTCC